>OZ020568.1:31612270-32154663 GCA_963971475.1 Chrysops caecutiens | reverse complement strand
TTCCCCACAGCGAATTGGCGAAAGCTCCTGAAACAATCAGGTGCCTGTGCTAAGATCTTTATGTAAAAGCTTATTCTGGTTCGAACGCGCGAAAACTAAAGACCTAAGATCAATACCATACCTTCATTTATACAAGAAAACTAACGTTTATTGTTACAAAGACAGCGATATCTTGCCAAAATTGTATTTCGTTTGCCGTATATTTTGGAATTCTTGGAAAAAACGCAGTGATCGTGCTTAATACATAAAATCAAAATTTAGATTTCCATGACACAAACCTTTGTATTAATTTTGGTTCGTTCATCCGAAAAATTGTTAACTAAGAAGCCTACCCCTAGTGATTTTTTTTGCGAATTTAGTAACAAAAAATAGATGTTAGCACTCACCGTCGAAAATACTATTAGTATGTAAAATTTCAGATCGATTGATCAAACGGTCTAGGAGGAGTTTGGTTACAAAGGTTTCATATTTCGTCGACGCAATAACATAATAAATAATTAAGAACTGTAATTAAAGTCATAATTAAAGTCAAGGGATTAGCGAGCATACATTAATTTGTCGATTCACTATTTTTAGGTTAGTGAACCACATGTCTAATTGTAATAAGTTATCAATAAATACACTTTTTTTAGACGAATCGAATTGTGTTTTCTGAGCAATCCACCAATATTATATAAATATAATATAGAAGACTTAACAGTTTTGAAATCTGATGTTGAATTGTAGTTAAATGAGGTAAAATAAAATGAAAATGTCAAACAAATTTTTTCGATATCTCATCTCGTTTTCGAGATGTCGCTACCCAAATTCTCAGATTTCGGAAACATACAGCTTCAGATATATATGTGTATTATATAAAAGACTTAACTGAATTAAATAAATGGATAAATGGATAAATATTAAATTTAGGAAATACTTGAAAAACAAAATTCACAAATTAACCCCAAAACCATTTTTACATTTTTGCTGAATTGCAATTTAAACAGACTGGAGGCAAAAAACACAAAACATGTGAATATATGTTAGATATGTTTGAGTACTTAAAATATGTAATTTGTTATGGTAAATACGTCTAGGGTTTTGTGCAGGATGATATACCTACCGTGTTATTTTCTTCTTGTTCTTCTTATCATCAACTTATATTGCAGATGAAAATTGTAAACAGTTTCCCGAAAAGGTTATTAACGAAAAACTTAAAGAGGATTATTTATGGATATGCAAGTAATATTAGAAAGACTTTTTTCTCTTCACCTTATTTGTACGGATAGACATGCTTGCAGTTTCAAGAAATGATTAAAAGTTTTTGAAATTTTTCGCAGAGTCTACATTTCCAATATTGTTTTGCTATTCGGTGTTTGTCTGCTGTTTGTTTTCATATGTCCTCTTCGAAAGTATATATTATCAAAAAAGAAGGAACTTCATGAAATGACAAGAAGAAGTGGGTATTTTTAATGCAGACTGCCATGCAGGTGCAGGAGAACGGGTACTTTGGTTTGCAGTTCACACTTTTCAGGTAGGAATGTTTTTTGGCCACGTAGGACGTTCATGATTTATATGTCCCTTCTTACAGAAATTCGATGGGATAATAATTATTATTATTATTATTTAACTCTGGGTCAAGGCCTTTGCAGAGGACCCTTGGGCACTGCGACCTGAAGTCCTTTTGTACCCTATGTTATTCATTGTGTTACGTCAGGGCCTATTTCCAGCCCTTTGAAGTACGCGATTTGAAGTTTTTAAGATCCTCGTAACTTGGTGCTTCTTTGCCGAGTGATCTTGATTTTTCTTTGGATAGCACTTCACATTCTATCAGAAGATGATGTACAGATTCTTTGCCCTTGTTGCAGAATCTGCAGGAATCATTGTCCACCTTGCCCATCTTTTTAAGATGATCGTTGACATGATGGTGACCTGTGGTGATCTCTACAAACTGCCGAAGGTCATTTCTGCTGAGACGAAGAAGTTTGTTCTTCCATAGTACTGCCAGTCCAGCAGTAGCTTGGCCTGCCTGGCCTGTGGAGCGTTATGCCAGTGTGAGGATTTCAGCTTGTATTCCCATGTTTCTATTTCCGCTTTGATATGCTTTTTTGAGTATCCGCAGAAAGGTTCTGGAACAAAAGAATCCAAAAGTTGAGGAAAGAGAGGTTATCTGTGAATGTATCCAATTGTTCAGAGAATTGCCGTCTCTGTGGAGTGTCAAGAGCAAAGAATATCATGACATGTTGCTTCGCACGGTGCACACAGTATCAATACTATTCTCTGACTGAACACGAAAACATTGTGCAATTCGTATTTTCGTGCAATATAATTGCTCGTTTGGATTCAGAGCGCCTTTCAATCTTATTGTACAATAAAAGTATTGTACAATGTTATTGTAGATCTAGAGGCCCCCTTAGAGTGTGGAAAAATTTGGGCACACCAAAACGGTGTCATTCCAAAGCAAGGGTTCACATCTATTAATGAACTCGCGACATCCAGCCAGCCAAAATTCGGTACAATTCACAAACACAATCATAAGATATCATTTTTGTTTGGCTCTCGTGAGGTGAAGTTGTATATACGTGTCTTATGATTTTAGTAAATTTGAAAATTTAGTGCATTAATATCCAAATTTATGATGTAGTTGCATTCTCTAGCAGATAGTTAATTTTCTCTGTTAGAGTTAAACTCATAAAAATGGTTAAAACTCAAAAAATAAGAGATGCTACTCGTTGAACATCCACGACCAGAATTATGACTGTGACACTCCGAATAATTCAGACACACACACACTATAAGAAAACAAAATCTCGGAATCCACATCGAGATAGTGATTTTTGGTCGACTGGCCACTCCTCTCTTCCACTCACTTTACCCCAACTTTCCTGGATTTCGCGATTCCATTCACAGATGTGAACCCTCGCTTATGTAAATCATAAAATGCAGTCAAACGGATCTGTTTTCACACACCAACTTGAGACCAGAGGATTCTATGTTAGGTCGGCGTTCAACTGAGTATTAGATTAAGTATATTTATCCACAGTAGATTTGAAGAGAATAATTACGGCGACACATACAAAGTACATGAAAGTGTTATTTGAGTGGGCTATACACAATTAAAGCTGTTCTAATTAAAATAAAATTAGTCTAGTTTGGTTTTTCTCTATAAATGAGGAATCTATTCCTCATGCTAGTGTCATGTTCAATTTTGCCACAAATGAACTCCATAACACTGAAAAAAACTTTATATTTCCATTTTTGGATTCTCTTGAATTGCTTGCATTAAAATGTGTCGTTGTTTTGGTAAACCCATCATTTTTCTTAAATCATGGCAAAAGTATTTTGTATTCCTTAATTATTCAGTTTTAATAACTCAAAAGTTTAGTAAAATACAATAGGACGTTGTGACTGGGCCAAGAACCAGTCACACATGTACGCATGCCTACCAAAAAGAGCCCCTCTTTTCCCCTCCCGCCTTGTCGTTAGCAAGGGATCGCCCGTTCGCTGGCCCGAAATGCTGTGTCAGCGCACGTGCAGACAGTGTTGCACATGTGCGATACAATTTGCAACATTGTTTTCCCAGCTGACGCAGCATTCCGGGCGCGGTTAAACAATGTCCACCGCGATTGGGTTTCATTACCACATCCGATCGTGGTCAATATCGTTGCACACATGAAAATCTGATCGCGTTGGGAGAAGCGAAAATTGCTGATCGCGCGCATTCTTTGTAGACATGCCAAGGATGGGGGATCAGCGGTTTTCGCTCGCTGATAAAGAACTGCAGAACTCACGCAGAGTTTAGTGGGGAGTTGGCAGTAGCCGTTAGTGGTGGGCAGTCACGGTTGTTAGTAGTCAGTCGCTTTTGTCAGTCACTTCCGTTCGAAAAGAGTGTTTTAATTAAAGAAAATAATACTTAACGAAAGGAAAGAATCCTTATCGGATAAAGTTCTTCGAGAAGTCTTATGAAACTAAATGATTTTTAGAAAATGACACTTAACGAAGGTGAATGACGAGTTTTGAGAAGTTTTATCGAACTAAATGATTTTTGGAAAATAACACTTAACGAAAGTGAATGTCAAGTTTTAAGAAAGTAAATGATTTATTTTTTGTTTAACTGAAAGAAAGAATTCTAATGTTTTAATTAAAGAAAATAATACTTTACGAAACGAAAGAATCCTAAACGAATAAAGGTCTTCGAGAAGTTTTATGAAACTAAATGATTTTTAGAAAAATAATATTTAACGAAAGGAAAGAATCCTAAACGAATAAAGTTCTTCGAGAAGTATTATGAAACTAAATAATTTTTAGAAAATAACACTTAACGGAAGTGAACGGCAAGCTTTAAGAAAGTAAATGATTTATTTTTGTTTAACGGACAGAAAAATTCTTATGTTTTCAATTAAGGAAAACAATATGTATCGTAAAGGAAGAACTTGAAGTCAACAAAGTTCTGCGAGAAGTCTTATGAAACAAAATGATTTTTAGAAAATAATATGTAACGAAAGGAAAGAATCCTAACGAATAAAGTTCTTCAAGAAGATTTAAGGAACTAAGTGATTTTAAGATTTTTTTTTATGTCAAGAAAAGGATGATATAGTGAATGAAATTTCAATTAATTTCAATTAAATTAAATCAATTTAATTCTTCTCTTACTACAGGGTGCGGGTGAACTTCTCCTGTAAAGCGCTCCCCGTTTCCTAACTCGTAGTGCAGAGTTAAACAATTTGGTGGCAGCGGTGGGATCTTGCCGCTAGATCAATTACTCAAGCAGCCAAGCTGTCAAGAAGTGACAACTACTCCATGTGGTTTGACTTCAAGAAGGCGTATGACTGTATTCACCACTGGCAGCTCCGCAGGTTCATAGAAGCTCTCCCTATCCACCATCAAATACGGAAGACCCTGCTAGGTATGCTAAGGTATGCTAAGCAAGTGGAAGGTGACGATCCAGCTAGGAAAAGAAACAAGAGCCCCTATATATATCCGGCGTAGAGTTTACCAGGGGGACACCTTAAGTCCGCTCATGTTTATGCTGGTAACTGCGTACATCATTCATAACATAAAGAATAATGTCAGGATAATAAGGAAATCAAGAGGTAAGCACGAAGTCCTGGCATTCATGGATGACATGAAGATGCATGCCCCATCTCTACAGTTTCGGTGTAACCCAATAACGGATGGGGAAGCCATCTACGACGAGTATGACGTAGATATACAGACGCCAGAACCAGGAGAGGATCTGCAGACCTTCACTAGACGCACCATAAATATTATCAACAAGAAGCAGTGAGAAGTGCTCCAGCAAGACCGGAATATGCATTACTGCAGATTAGTGACAGAAAATATCAACATGATAAAATTCCCAGCATTCCATTGCCTGTCAATGGAAACCTGGATGCTGACGATTCTCCGTGCTGCAGGTGTGGAACAGATCCTTGGCATGAGGACTGATCCCTATTCCAGAAGGAAGTGCAAAATAGAGATGCCGCGAACAGTGTTTATAGCGAATAGTCGAATACCGATTAATCACCATTCCCTATGGCGAATAGTCGAGTATATCGCCATCATTATTCGACATAAAAAATGTAAGAAGTAGGTTCCTTTTTCATACGTATTCTTTGTTTTCGGCAGCTGTATTTTGCACGTCGGCACTCCTTTTTGTTGACCGACGCGCGTTCTGTTTATTTTGTCCATTCTTAAATTGTGGGATGTGGGATATTAAATTGTGGGATATTAATTATAAAGCCTAACTAATTAACTTCACCATGACATGATTTGTTTTTATTATTAGTTTTTTAAGAAAAATTTAAGTTTGATTATTTTTAAGTCTACAATTTTTTTTTCATTAAGGGTATATTTTAGACAACTATTCGCCGAATGTCGAATAATACTAGTTATGATTCGGTATTCGACGAATAACAAAATAAATGTCGAGTAATGCCGAATACCGAATAATAGCGAGTATTCGCGGCATCTCTAGTGCAAAATGGGTTGTAATAATACCGAGACAGCGTACCATGTATCATCCTCCTGTATGATACCTGCATATACGTACAGGTATGACGCAGTGGTGCACCAATTACTAAGAGCAATTCTAATTGCTGCGGATGAACCACTTGAGGTTAGTGCTTAACTGAAATATGGGAAAGCCAGCATATGCAGTGAATATGAATGTAGGGGTAGGAACATTAAACTAAGAGCGGGAATGAAGTTCCAAACGCAACCAGCACTATACCACAATCGCCCTGACATTGTGGTATTACTAACGAACCCCAACGAAGTTCATATTTACGAAGTGGCGGTTGCGCACCTACAGTCTGTGCGTACTCAGGAGCAGCTAAAAACGGTGCGATACAACGTAAACTGGACAATACATATAACTCCTGACAACATGAACGACGCCCAGAGGGACCATAACTTTGTGGAACTATTTTCAAAAATGCATCGGCCCCAAGCAAAGTTAGGAGTCTTCGTGGTAGGAGCCTTTGGCGAGATCGTCCAGACAGAAGCAATGCAGAAATGCTTAAAGAATCTACAGACCTTGGAAGTACGACAAAGGTATGCAGACCTGCTACTACAGAACTGCTCGCGGGAAGCTGCATCTCACACAGCAAAGATATTGTTTAAAAGACTCAGCAATTAGGATTAATTTAGGAAAACTTATTGATATTATGAAATTGGTATAAATTGTTTATTTGTTCATTATCTGACTGTACGCTAACTGTGATATTCTCTAATGTTTGTCTTGTTTTCAATTACATATAGGGTATAAGCTAGATTAAGGTTCATTTCCGTATATTGTAATTATATGCAGAGGCTTATGTAAGCTGTGTATGTGATTGTTAATACAATAAAGAAAAATATTTAGATCCAAAAAATAAATAAAAAACAATAAAGTATCAAGAAAAAAAAAATATAAAAAAAAAAAACATTAATATCGTTAATATAAAATAATAATATATAAAATATACCAAACTAGTGAAAGTGCAGTGCAAAGGATCACATGCTCCAGGCGGCTATGGACTAACCCTAACGACATTTGTAAGGGGCTCCAACCTTGCCCGCAACTATAGGGACCGGCAGGTCCGCACCGAGAACAACGAAAAAAAGAGGAGAGAAGGAAGAAAGAAACAACAAAGGAGGAAAGATATGGAAGCGTGAGTTTTACGCCTCATTTAAAAATTAACAATAAGAAGAAAATGAATGATAAATTATTTAAGAAAATCAAAGTTCATTAACTACATACAATATGGAAGGTAAAATAGCATAAAAAAAATATATATATATATGTATATACCTACGTATGTAGGAAAAATCCTTGTAACAAAACTGTAATTGGGATGATCCTCCCTTATTTCTTGTGACGTTATGTCCAAAACCAAAAAAAAAAAATAAATGGATGTAAATATATATTTGAAGAAGATAACATTTTATACACACGATAATTGGGAAGCCCAGATATCACATATCACCACAAATGTTGATTTAAGAGCATGTTCTTATTTTCTAACCGGTAATTCCGTCAGTAATATAAAACATGCATATATCCTAATATTTCTAGTTGGACCGAAATGAGATGTTTAGCATTTGCCTATATTTATATATAACAATTTCTATAATTGTTCTCTGTTTTTCGCCTTCTAAGCTTAAAGAATTTTTCCCATGAAACTGAATTTTTCCCATGAACTGAATTTCTTTTCGCAAGTACCAAACATTGTCCGGGACGTTTGGTGTCGATCTTATGTCCCAGAAGTAGGGTTCCTTTAGCTTTTCTCTGCCATTGTTTCGCTCAATTCCTTTTTATACCAAATATTCGATGGCATATCCCTTGGCCTTGTTCACATCAACCAAACCCATTTCAACTTTTTCTTGTTGAGTTTTGCGTTATCCTTTCACCAGTGCTGTCGTTATCAAGTATAGAGTATTCGCTAAACTTACGGGGACAACTGATCGTTTCCACAAGTCATCCTTTTCACACATATTTTCTATCTTCGCTGGAAGGAAACCTATTATCGCCTTTTCCTACCTCTCTTAACGCCCCAAATTTCCATATTTACAATTTCACTTGTAACCATACCGCGTTCAAAGACTTTTGAGATCTAGCCTTTGAGATCGTCGAAAAAAAAAATATATATATATACACCTTTTTTAGAATGACCGAAAAGGAATATGCCCCTCAATTAACACTTATCGAAGATATGAGGAAAATACACGACTCAGTAAGGGATACCAGATCTACTAGAGCAAGGCTGTCCAACCGTTAATGGAACTGGGCACAAATTTTGCATCCAACACCGTCTGCGGGCCACACATCAGTATATTTAATGTCATAATGATAGAAAAATTAAAATAAAACATTTATGCTTCATATATAACCTTTAATCCACACACAGCTTGATTAAATTAATGGCAATGTTAGTGAGACCTCTGTAGAGGTTTTTGAGTAACTAATTGTCCAATGTTTGGCGACAAATCTGAGGTTGAAAGTAAAATCAAATCAAAAATGTGTTTTGGAGTCAAAGAAGTACGGTATTTGTTTTTTACATAGGTGAGAGTTGAAAAAACTTTTTCACAAATATATGTTGAGCCAAATTTACTTAAAAATTGCAACGCAATGTCAGATAGCGTAGGAAAGTCTTCCCTTGGAACGAGTTTCCAGAACTTCACAAAATCATCTGTAGACTGCTGTGGTTGTGAAGAGACTGCCTCAGAATATAACTGCTTTAGGGAAATGTGATTTTGGATTTCGATGATTTCTAGCTGGATATTGGCTGGATATTCCATTACTTCGTCATTAGTTAATGAGAATGGGTTAATAAAAAGCAGAATATTTTTGCGCTCAAGGGATTCACTTTGCAGTTGTTCTTTCATACCGCGCAATGTGGGAAAATGATCAATATTTTTTTTGGCCAAGTTTGCCAAAAACACCTTTAGCTTCGCTTTGAATCCATTGACCAAGTTCACCATCGTTGGTAATGAACAATCCTTTCCCTGCAACTTTAGGTTAAGAACGTTAAGGTACTTCGTAATATCGACTAAAAATGCAAGATCGTTTAACCATGATTCACTTTTAAGTAGAGCTCTCTCATCCGGCATTGTCTGTTTTTCTTCTAAAAACTGCAAGACCTGTTCTCTCAAAAGAAGAAAATGTTTCAGCATTTCACCTTTCGATAGCCAGCGGACAGCACAATGCAGGTGTAATTCTCCGTGTTCGTTAACTTCATCCTCAAATAAAACCCTGAACTGTCTTCGATGAAGCGCTCTGGCCCGTATATAATTAATGCAGCGTACTAAGGGATCAATCACATCATCAAACTTCATTTCTTTGGCACATAAAGCTTCTTGGTGGATGATACAATGATAAGAAAACAATTCCCGACCTATAAGTTTTTTTAACAAAGCTACACAACCGTTGGTTTTTCCCGTCATTGCGGGTGCTCCGTCAGTACAAATAGAATTAATTTTTTCCCATGCTAAGCCCTTTTTCTCAACAAACTTATTTTTTTTCATGAATATATCCATCCCGGTGCTTGTAGTTTCTAACTGGCATAGCTCCAATATATCTTGAAATATGTTGAAATCTTCATCGATACACCGCACCAAGATGGCTACCTGTGACATACTTGTTAAATCACACGTTTCATCCAACGCAAGTGAAAAGCATTTGCATTTCGTAATTGTTTCCGTAATTTGACTGTTAATATCATTTGACATATCTTCTACTCGCCTTGCCACAGTGTTTCTTGATAGAGAAATGTTGGATGCTTTGATTTTTACATTTTTATCGTTGCAGTTCTGTGCAAAAATAGATAAAGCCTTTTTCACGATTTCTCCATCCGAAAAAGTCTTATTTTTTCTCGCTAAGAGATAAGAAATTTCGTATGATGTCTTCACCATAGATTCCAGTGCGTTATTTTGTTTTAAAAATAAATTCTGTTGCCCAAATATATCCCTTTTCTTGTTTTTTATAAAGTCAGCCCTAAGTGCATAGCCTTCCGGATAATCCTGCCCAATTTTCGCATGATTTTGTTTAAAATGCCGTTCCAAATTATATTTTTTGGCGACAGCTACAGTAGTAGAGCAAATGAGACGTACGGGCTTCAGTGCTTTGCTTTCAGTAACCAAATATTTCATCTCCCATTCTTCGTGAAAAGTCCGAGGACGATCTTTTAATTTCGATGTACTTGGTTTTCTAAGTGCCATTCTAAAAACAATAAAATGATGCCAAACTTAAAACACACGATTTTGAAATACGACAATAAAATTTACATCACTTTGTATTCCTTAATTTATACAGATCTTTACAAATTTTCTTTCAAAGGAGCTCTAACTTAAATGATTTGTGTTGTTTGGTTGTCGCGAAACTGAGCTGAACTGCGTTCTCTCGTCATGATTTTGATTTTTGGGCGCAATTCCTCAACCTTGAACTTCGCATCGCAGTTCAAAAGAAGAAGTTGTATTGCAACCCTTACACAATTTCATGATTCCCTTATCGCTTCGGCTAGATGGCCAGTCGAAGCGATAAGGAAATCAAGAAATTGTGGACGGGTTGCAATGCAACTTCTTCTATTGAACTTCGATGAGAAGTTGTATTGGTGAGTTTTCGTTCTATGGTCAACCAATTGCGGAGCGGTTGGAGTCAGCCACTCATGCGTTCGGCGGCTACCAGAAGGCTACTCTTGGCGGGCAAATTCAAATGTGTTGGCGGGCCACATTGTGGCCCGCGGGCCTGGCGTTAGACAGCCTTGTACTAGAGTCTTGAGTGGTAAATTAAAAATCCTTTCTTCTTTATGGGAAAATTTTCGTGAAACGGACGAGAAGATTAAAAGTCGTACAAAGGCCGATCAGTCTCACGACTATATTAAACAAAGGTGCTTTGACACTGCAAAGGACTGGGTCGATGCCACTCAAGAGTCTATTCAAAGAAAACTGCAACAGTTAGAAATATTAGAGTCAGATTCCTCTAATCCGGAAAAGGGCGACGAACTTGAAGAAGTCGTCGGCGCGGACCCCGAAATCCTTCTACCTCTACCATTACAATTACAACAAGCTCCTGATTGTCAAAACGTCAAAGCCCCTGAAATTGATATGGGACCTAAGAAAACTCTACCTGTCCCTCACGAGTAATCAGACGATACCGGCGTTTCGTCCCTAACGGCTCACGAGAAGTTAGTAAGAGTTCAAAAGGAAAGGAGTAAGTTGCTGTTGAGCCTGGCCAAACAAGTAGAAAACCAGGACTTATCTGGTCTTAGAAAATCTATCCTCAATCGGAAAATCTCTAACCTCGATTTCGAAATTATTAAGAACTATAGTTCGGGCAGCGAATATTCCGAATATTTCTCGTCTCAACTTTATAAGCATAATGAAACCAGATATTATACCGCTATAGATCTTCTGATAGAGCATATGGAGGAAGATTTCGGTGGCCCACAATGTCAAATCCATCCCAGAATATAAAATAGATGCTAATTCCCTTCATTCGATTTCCCTCTCCAGCGCCCAGAACTTGATCCCTGAATTTCACGGTAATTCCAAGAAATTACACAAGGTTCTGTCCTGCGCCGATGATATTTTCGATAACATCCGCAACGAAGACGAACACAAGTTATTCTTAGGAGTTATTAAGAGTAAACTGTCGGGCACTGCCCATTACGTCCTAAAGTACAATCCGATACTTTCCTAGCCCGACTTGAGAAGTGCCCTTCGTAACAAATTTGAACCAAATCTTTCGCGTTTGAATCTTCAAACCCAGCTAAACCAAACACGACAGAATACCGGGGAAACTGTCAAGCACTTTGTGCAGAGAATTGTCTCTAACCTTTTTCTCTTGAACGAGGCCACCAGCGCATATACTAGGGTTGAGATCCTTTTGCGCTCTCTTCTCGCTGATAACGAAACCCAAGCGATAAGGGCATTTGAGGATGGTTTATCCAACAATCAACTTCAAATGCTGGCCAACGTCTATCAAGACAAAAGGCTTAGTTCCATCACTAGTTGAACTACATATTGGAACACACCACCAGAATAGAGGTGAGAGCACCTCCGAACGCACCCCAAAGGTACGAGCCCCCTAGAACATCTGTTCTCCCAAATAGACCGGTAGTGACGAGACAACAACCCACTTGTTACAAATGCGGTACACTAGGACACTTGGCTCCCCAATGCCCCCAGAAAACTCAACCGATGTCCCTTCCTAACTTCTCCCACAAACCATCGAAAAATTACATGACCTTTAGCGGTAGAGAACATCCTGTTCCCTATTGCAGACACTGCAAACGGACAGGACATGAAATTTCCGTTTGTAGGACCCGTTGAATCCACCTCAATCCTCCCACTTTTCCAACACTCGTCAACCAACTTTCTACGAACCCCGTTCTAATCCTCTAAACCAGACCCCAAATGGTAATTAGCCCTAGAACCGACATACGGTTAACTACGAAGAGCGGGGGCTCGCAGTCAGAAACCCTTCGCGGACGATCTCTCGAGCCGACACAAATCCCAAACAGACGTTTCGTTCTCCCAGCAACAACCAGTGACTTTACCCCTCAACGTCAAGTCAGGGACACTCACTGTTGTTCTACCCCTAAGCTTATGCAAGGACGCAAACATTGAATTCATAATTGATACCGGCGCAGAAATAAGTTTAGTCAAGACCAATTCCCTAAGAACTGACTGCGAGATCAACGACCATATTATCTACAACGTCAACAGTTTTTTTCTAAATCCACCCCTACCATAGGTTCTATTACAGGGATTCTGAGCCTATCAAAAACCAAGTGGATAGATCATCCTTTTCAAATAATCGACCAGTGTTCCCTGGCCTATGACGGCGACTTCCTCCTAAAAACAAACGCCATTATAAATTATGGCGCAAAAACTCTTACCTTGATGGGCAATGAGCCCAGTAACTATTTCTCCGAAAACACCCGCGAATGCGTCCCGAAGAACACATTTGCACCGAAAAACGTACTAATTCCGTACATTCAGAAAGGAACTTCTAATACACAACAAATGTCAGAGCAAGCTAACAATCCGAGTCCTTTACCTTGCAATGAAAAGGAAGAGGACGATTACGTAACTATCCCGGCCCGGGCTGAAACTGTTATAGCAGTACCGGCACCATCCGACGCCGAAATAGTTACATTCAAAAGGGAAATCCAACCAGGAATCATTATGGGCAACGTTATTACAAAACCAATCAATGGTTCAGTTATGGTACTCCTTTTGAACAATAATGAAAATGACATAACACTTCGGAGAAATGACATTCAGCTGGATTATCAGAATCTAGATGACTTCGACGTAGTAACCACTGGTTATAATAAGGATCACTTGAGAGGCAGAATAAAAAGGCAGCATAATCACGTCAAGTTTGACTACTGTAACTCAGAAGAAGCCATGAGTATCCAAGAGATTTGTAAGGAATTTAACGAATTGTTTTTCCTCGAAGGGGATTATGTAATCTAAACTAACGTGGCAATTCACAAAATTGAAGTAAGGAATAAACAACCCCCCATTTACACCAGACCTTACAGGCTACCTGAGGCCAATAAAAGGAAAGTGGATAGGCCGATCCAAGAAATGTTAGGGAATGATATCATCAGGCTATCATGCAGTTCTTGGAACTCTCTACCCGTGTTAGTCCCGAAAAAGCCTGATGAGAATGGTAATAAGAAATGGCGTGTGGTGGTAGATTTTCGTAAATTAAATGAAGCCACAGTAGGAGATGCCTCTCCGTTGCCACACATAACTGAGACACTGGATCAACTAGGAAAGTCCAAACACTTTACTACTCTGGACTTGGCCAACGGGTTCCACCAAATCAAAATGGACCCAAGAGATAGGGAAAAGACTGCTTTTAGCACTCAGTTCGGGCACTACGAATACAACCGTATGCTTTTCGGCTTAAAAGGCGCTCCCGCCACCTTCCAAAGAGCAATGAATAACGTGCTCTCTGGACTACGCGGCATCCATTGCTACATCTATATGAACGATATAGTGGTCCATGGATACAATCTTGAGGAACATAACACCAGATTAAGGGCAGTATTCGAGAGATTAAGAGAAAATAATTTAAAACTCCAAGCTGAGAAATGCCACTTTCTACGGAAGGAATTAATGTATCTAGGACACTTGATAACTGAAAGGGGAGTTAAGCTCGAACCTTCTAAAATTAAAAGTGTACAAACTTAACCCAGGCCCAAGAGAGCAAAGGACATTCTAGCCTTCTTATGTTTCGTTGGATACTACAGACGATTCATTCCGAATTTTGCTAAAATAGCTAAATAGCTAGTTCTACGTCACTGCAGATGCTAGTAATCTGGCCATAGTAGCGGTCTTATCACAAAATACCGGTCTCGGAGACCAACCAATAGCTTTCGCTAGTAGAGTATTGAACGACGCTGAAACTCGTTACTATACTATCGAAAAGGAGCGACTAGCCACTGTCTACGTCGTCGAACAGTTCAGACTTTACGTCTATGGTCGGAAGTTCACGGTGGTTACAGACCATAAGCCTTCGGTATGGTCGATGAACCTGAGAAATCCTTCGTCCAGGCTAATGAGGTGGTGCATCCGATTGGAAGAATTTGACAATACGAAGCCGGCAAGTTAAACACCAATGCGGACGCCCTCCTCCCAGAAGGACTAGAAGCCAAATTGGGTAACATAAAGTATAAATATTTAACTATTACCCACTATTTTCTATCGTCCTGGGTAAGACGTTAAACTACATCCATTTTGGTTTCTTCCCCAGTTGCTTCTGATTTTCAGAGACTTCCAAATATTACCATTTTCGAACGCCACTAACCTCTTCTTTCGCGGAGTATATACTATCGTCCTAGGCACGACGTAAAACTGCTCTAACAAAAACTCTTCTTCCAGCTACGCTAAACTATTTCCCTGTGAGTCTCTGTAATTCTTTTGCACTTTTGCACTGTTCCTTTTATTATAGGCCAAGGTCACATACATTCGGCAATTCCTGCGGCAGTTTCCTACTTTGTAAGTGATTAATGATTTTGTCATTTTCCGTTTCCTTGGAAAAATCATTTCCTTTCTCGTCTCTAATCTTCCATTTTCCTGACGCGTATCTTCGAATACATTAAACATGTTTATGTCTCCGCATGTAGTACGGCTTCAAAACCGACTTAAACCCAAATTCTTGTATTTAGAAAATAAGATATGTAGAAGGAGTGCAATTCGTTCATGAGAGCGCGATGAGAAACGATTAGAGACACTACCTAGGCCTATCTCTGATATTCACTTATAACCTTACCTCCACTGTTTGCTGTTCAAGCTTTCTCACGCCCCTTTATCATACAGACCCAAATAAAAAAAAAAAATCAACGTACATTAAATAGATGAAATAACATCTATTAAAGTTAAATAAAACAAAACAAAAGAGGATCACCCCAAACTAGGCACAATATTGTACTAGGTTAAGATACCTTAAGACATTAGAAGAAAGATAAAACAAAAAAAAAAAGAAAATTGTAAAATTGTTCACAAAAGAAATTGTAAAGAAACAAATGTCGTGTCTGAATAAAGGTCTAGAATAACTAGACATAATTGTTAAAGCCGTATACGGTGTAGGAAAAGCCTAATAGATAGGCATATCCTTGTAAGAGAATTATTATTATTATCAAAACACAAGAGCGGGTGAACTTCTACTCAAAGCACTCCCCGTTCCTAACGCAAATTAAAAGAAATTGTAAAGACACAAATGTTGTGTCATAATGGCTAAAGCACATAAATTAACATCTTAAAAGCTCTCCCCTTTCCTAACTCAAATTAAAATAGAGTGTGAGACACCAAGATGTGTTAGAAAAGCTAGTTAGGTGTTAGATAAGTTAACACATTTTGACGTGATAACGTCTTATAAATCGATGGCCGGCTGCACAAATGAAAAATCGTGACTCATTGTCACGTTCCGCCTAAACTGAGCGGACGAATGATAGATTCGTACATTAGTTTGGACTCATGAGAGATTCTTGAATCCACACTAATGCGCGTATGAACGAATCTCTCATGAATCCCGTCTCATACGAGTATTAGTTTGGATTCATGAGAGATTCGTTCATACGCGTATTAGTGTGGATTCAAGAATCTGTCATGAGTTCAAACTAATATGCGTTTGAGATTGGATTCATGAGAGAGTCGTTCATACGCGCATTAGTGTGGATTCAAGAATCTCTCATGAATCCAAACTAACACGCGTATGTACGAATCTCTCATTTGTCCATACGCGCATTAGTGGGGATTCAAGAATCTCTTATGAATCCAAACTAATACTCGTATGAGATTGGATTCATGAGAGATTCGTTCATACGCATATTAGTGTGGATTCAAGAATCTCTTTTGAATCCAAACTAATACGCGTATGTACGAATAAATAAATTGTTAATACATAGCATATTGTTACTTATAATTAATCTGCATAATTTAAGTAAACAAATTTATTGAAAAAATTAACATTTTCAATTAGCTCCTTCTTTGTATTATACAAAATAATGATAATTCAGTGAAAATAATTCAATTCAATTCATAAAAGTAGGCAATTTTCATCAATGCTTTCTTATGACGTTATCACGTAAAATTATCGTCCGTATACCGACTTTACAGACAACAAATGTTTTTTTTTCATTGTAAAACATTTGTGTTAGATAAGTTAACACTTTATTTTTTGGATTTGTGAAACACATGTGTTGTGTTAGATAAGTTAGACATTATTTTTGTTTTCTCCAAATTTGTACTTTGTAAAAGGAAAAAAAATGGTAAAAATAACTTTTAACGAAAGTGAATGACAAATTTTAAGAAAGTAAATGATTTTTTTTGTTTAACTGAAAGAAAGAATTCTCGTGTTTTAATTAAAGAAAATAATATGTAAAGTAAAGGTAGAATTTGAAGTGAACAAAGTTCTTCGAGAAGTCTTATGGAACAAAATGATTTTTAGAAAATAAAATTTAACGAAAAGAAAGAATCCCAACGAATAAAGTTTTTCGAGAAGATTTAAGGAACTAAGCGATTTTAAGAATTTTTTTTATGTCAAGAAAATGGTGTTATAGTGAATGAAATTTTAATTAAAGAAATAATAATGAAATTTAAGTTAAGAAATAATCAAGCAGAAATCGTGTTTTAATTCTTCTCCTACTAAAGGGTGCGGGTGAACTTCTCATGTAAAGCACTCCCCGTTTCCTAACTCGTAATGCAGAGTTAAACAAGGAAACCAGGGTTTAAGAGAAATAGCAATTTAAAACTAATTATATGTAATATATTACACATTATTGCTTTTAACACAGTATGATGTATACAACAAAAAAAAAATTAATTTCACAATGTTTGTTTTTGAATACAAAATGTGCAATTTTAATTAACAAACGCTGTTTTTGTGTATATAAAATAATTCTGATTTAAGTTTCGCGGCATTCTTACATATGTTTCATAAGAAAGCAGCACAGCTAGTTCATTGTTTGATACAATAATGAAAACAAGAGATGGGCAAAAGAGTGATTTTACAATCAAAACCGGAGCAATGACTGTGATTCCAAACTCACTGTGAAAAATCATCGTGAGTTTGGAACGTTTTCCTTTTGGGAACCTTCTCACATTTGACAAATATTTTAAATGCGAATTTTTTTAACTATATAATTATTTTAACATTCTTTTTTTGTATTTACATGTACATCTACGTCTCAGGTACAATAAAAATCTATTAAGTTTGAAGAAAGAAGAGGAAATTTTGGTTTTTCAGCAAAAATTTGAAAAATCACACCCATCACCGGAATCGATTCGATCACCGCAATCGTGACGTGTCTCACTCTCAACTCTCAATCACCATTATCGATGGTACATGTGAGAAGAGAGCGAGAGTTCGGTTGAACACATGAGATTATTCACAGCTGTTGGGTGTGTGTGTGCTAAAAGAGCAACGCCGAAAAACGAAACGAAACGATGGTTGAAGGTTATAATAATCCACTGTATGGGAATTTCACTTTTCAGTTCAGTACACTCGTGAGGCTG
The DNA here is from genome assembly GCA_963971475.1 of Chrysops caecutiens. NCBI lineage: Eukaryota > Metazoa > Arthropoda > Insecta > Diptera > Tabanidae > Chrysops > Chrysops caecutiens. The sequence goes on along the minus strand of OZ020568.1, from coordinate 32,136,669 downwards.
AGCGTAAGCAGTTATTTTGTTGTGTGCATGCGTCTTATGAAAATTTAAACAAAAACACTACCTCTGATTTTGTCACAAAGACTGCGATTCAAAAGTCACCGTGACATTGCGGAAGCTCAAATCACGGTGATTTAATCACTCTGAAGTGAAATCATTCCCATCTCTTGTGAAAACTTGATGGCGCGCCTAGCACTTACTCCACGCTCTTGCGCAAACTTGATAAGGAACAAAAAATGTAAACAAATATACGAAATTTCAGGCTATGATAGATGTATTTATTTCTCGATTTTCTGGTAAATAAAAGTAAATTTGAGTTCAAAAATATTATTTTTATTGTTTTTTACATGATTTCTACACAATGGCATCATTCAATGTAGGCGCACCAGAATGGATAATAGTGCCTTTTTTGCATATGAGTAATAATTGACCGATTTGACTTATATATTTTTTCCAAGACTGGTTCGTTAAATTTTTTGTCTGTTTCTGATTTCTACAATCACCTTCGCAGATTACTGTCACACTTTCGCAGATCACCTTCGCGGAAACTGTTATATTCGATTTTTATAAACGGAAGCCAACCAAATAATATTGTACCCATGGACTGGATGTGAAAAATTAAAAATCAATCTGCTAAGTCGTTTGCCATACGGATTGATGACTTGTGACGGTGGTTTGGCAGTTATCAGCTTCCTTTGGATACTTTTTGCAGCTAGTTTGCGGTGGGTGTCGTAACATTGAATTTACGTTATATTTTATCCCACATGATGTAAGCATTTTGAATTATCTTTATTCTGATTCTTCATTGCATTATTTTCAAGCGAAATCCACCATCCACCAATCCATGAGGTATTGAAAGGAAAATTGTTGAATTTGTTTGATTTATTCTCTCTGGTCGTTTTCCCTTTAACCACGTGAGTTACATCCGGTCACGAGGCTGAAAATTCGATACAGCCCCAGCGACATTCTCTGGATATGGGAAACATTAAAGTAAGTATCAAATAACCATAATGTTCCCAGAGAATTTCGCTGGATTCTGAAATTTAAGTTTTGATAAGAAAATTGTCACGGTCCCACGACCGCTTATCAATCGTAAAAAATTCTTTCCCATAGTTATACTTTCCCATAGTTTTATCTTTTAACGGATTCCACAGTTTAGATTATCAAGTAAGGAAAATATAGAATTTAGTCTTAAGACCGAATTTAAGTTGTCCAGACGTTACTCCCAAGAGTCGTCCAATTTGTAAAATTCATAAAACTTTATCAAATAAAGTATATTTTATCGGAAAATAAAGCTTTTGAGTTTATTTTAAATTTTCCAAAAATAATAAAAATCTAATTCGTGCGGTATGTGATTAGTGACTTTATTAAAGGTTTCTGCGGACTCATTTAAACGAAACTTCGTGAAGATGCGAGTATAGCTATTCACTATTTCCTGATTTTTTTTTAAATTCCCACTATTTTCTTTTCAATGTTTGTTCGAACTTCACTATCCCTATATTTATAAATGTTATTTATATTGTCCAATTGTGTAAATTGATTTTCACCGATTTTATATAGGGAATCGCGCCCACGTGGTTGAAAGTTCCTGCGGTATACTTCGTCTCCGATTGCAAAGTGTTCGTCCTGGCCCGTTAGTCGTAATTTTTCTTTCTGCTCTCCGAGGCTCAAACGATGTTTTCCCGGACCTGTTGGCGGATCTGTTGGAATTTATCTTGACGTAGGAGCGTCATCGTGGGTTCTGCTAAGAGATTTAATTGTTGTAGCAATCCGTAGTGTCGTCCGTGGCACACCATAGGTTGTCCAAACACGGAGAGGAGTGGCGAGAATCCATTACTGAGTGGTGAGATGATCGCAAGGCACAAGCGATGTCCGAAAGTTTTTGGTCCCAATCCTTCTGGCCGGGGCGTACGTATGATCGGATAGCGGCGAGCAAAGGGGGATTCAATCGTTCGGAGGCGTTGCTCTGGGGAAATATACCACAGGGAGTTCGTCTTCCACCCCGTACTTCTGCAGCAGGTTTTTGAACCTGGTTGATCGAAACTGCACGCCATTATCCGAGCGTATCTTTTGGGGTACTCCGAAGATGTGAAAAACCCTCCTCTCGAGGAACAAGGCTATCCCGTCCCTAGTAAACCTTTTGATGGGTTCAATCAAAGGAAATTTGGATAAGTGGTCTAGAAGTACGATCGCCCCAATATTTCCTGATTTTGAACGTGCGTAGGATCCTATCAGGTCGATGTACAATCTTTGGAAAATCCGATCCGGGGTAAACTGCATTCCCATTGGTGGTCGAAGGATCTGGTTCGGGCACTTAGTTGACTTGCAGATTTCGCAGGATGCCACGTATTCTTTTACTTGTTGGGCCATCTTCGGTCAGAACAAGAATGTCTTCAAACGGTGCAACGTCCTGCTAAACCCTCCATGTGCGCTCAAAGGATGGTCATGAGCTTGCTTAATAAGGTCTTTGGTTAACCCCGCCGGAATCCAAAGCTTCCAGGTGTCTTGTTCCTCGATAAGGTTTTCACTAGCGTAGCCTGTTCTTTTGAAAGTGAAATCCGGACTGTGAAATAAGAGGGCTGTGGTTAATTTGTTCTTTAAGGCGTTGAAATTCTCTAATCCGTTCTGTGACCACTGAAATTTGTTTCCTTTTTTCAGCATAGCCGTTAAGGTGATGTGACGGTGGCGTAATTCTCCACAAATATCCGGTACCAACCACAGATGCCTAGAAAATGTCTTAGCTGTCGTAGAGAACTCGGCAATGGGAAGTCTTGGATAGCTCGCGTCTTTTCGGGATCCGTAGAGATTGTTACGTTTCCAATGATGTGCCCAGATATTTCACTTCCGTCATAACGAATCGACTTTTTTCGATGTTAGTGGTCAATCCTGCTCTGCGAATGGGGTTTGCAAGTAAGCGTAGTAGTTGAAGGTGTTGCTCGAACGTCTCGGTGATAAGGAGAAGGTCATCCAAGTAGACAAACACCTGGAGCTTGATGTGTGCTGGGATGACCCTTTCCATTAACCTGGTCATGGTCTGGGGAGCGTTGCATAACCCGAAGGGTATCACGACGAACTGATAGAGTGGTCGTCCTGGCACTGTAAATACAGTTTTATCCTTCGAGTTTTCATTTCGAGAAGATGCGGTTACGAGCTTCCAAATACTCCCTGAGTCGGATATGATAGGGTTTCCGATGGCGCAAGTGATGAGGGTTATTGATTTGCACATTTGTTTGGGACGCTTCTGGTGCTTGGATTCTGATGGGTTGAATAGTTGACTGCTTTTGTGTGGTACTCCGGTGATTATCGTTAGGCTTTCGGTCACTTAGGTCCTTGGACTGCGAGTGTGGTGACTGGTTGTCTTCTTTTCTAATGGTCCAGTCGGAAACCTTAGGGAGTTTTTTGGTTGACTCCATTTGTAACAATTTGGTTTGTACACGTTCAGTCTCCCGCATCTGTAGCAGAATATGGTCCTGCTTGCCGCCAGTTCCAACAGATGATGGGCTGATCAATGGCTTCTATTTGTGGCTGGTCTGGGAGGATATCTTCCGCAGCATGCAACGCTTTTGCGCGCCGGGTTTGGAAAGGCTTGTGGCGCATCCGTCCTTCTTCGCAGAATGTTTCAATTCGTCGCACATAGATACGCAATTGGCTGAGGTTTCCAAATTGGTAGTGTAACAAACCTCTTCTTACTTGTGGCAAGAGATTTCGTCTGTCAACTCTCCCTCAGGTATAGTACGGGATAGTCGGTCTGCTAGCAACTGTATGTCGTTAAGATAAAAGTCGAATATTTTACCGGGCCATTGTTTTCGGTAACGTATCTGCTTACGGATGATAAATTTCGTTATGGAAGCATTAGACGAAAGGCTAAAAACAATATCAGAAGAAAATACTCAACTTAAAACTAAAATAGCTACACTCGAGCGAAAATTCAGTGAGCTGGATAAGGAGAAGCGGAAGTATAATCTAGTGTTTTTCGGAATAGAGGAGAAAGGGAAATCAGAGGCAGAATTGGCAGCCCACATAACCAAATTAGTAGTCGAACCAGGAACACAACTCGACAGCCAGGAAATCAGAAACATATATAGGATTGAAAAAAATAACAACAGTAAAAGTCAGCCTGTTGTAGTGTCCATCACATCTTTGTGGAAGATACATACCATACTAAGAAACAAAAGTCAGCTCCCGCCAGGAACACACGTGAAAAAAGACTTCCCTAAAGAAATTCTAGAAAAGCGGAAGCAGCTACAAACCCAAGTGGAAGAAGAAAGGAAGAAGGGAAACCTGGCCTTCCTAAAATATGACCAAGTAATAGTAAAGAAACCATCAGACAAGTTCAGAGACAAAGGAAGGAGGGAAGAGACAGATTCACCCACCACGTCCTCCCGGAAAAAGGCAAACACGAAAGACATCTCAACACTCCGAAATACTAAGGGAACATCAAAAGAAAGCTCAACACCAAACATGCTAAGCTATATCGAACGAGGCAGATCAGATTCACTAACCGAGACCCCAAAAAATTTTGAAAACAGCCGGCACCAAAAGCCAAACCAAACCAAACACCACAACCGTATACAAACCAGCTTTGGAAAAATACACCCCAAGCCGGCTGGTCACCGTGGGGGAGCTGGTGATACTCAATAAATATAAATATAACAAAAGAATCAAAACAGAAAAGGTCGAAACGAAACGTCTGCTGTCTATATATATGTACACTAAACACACGAACGCTAAGAACACCAGAAAGTCTGCAAGAATTTAGCCATCGAAAATATCAAATGAGACACCTTAGGTATAAGCGAGATGCGAAGAATAGGCGAAGCTACTGAAGAAAGGATTCACTGCATTATGTACCACAAAGAAGAAGCTGCTGGACAAAGGAGAGTAAGCTTCCTGATAAAGCCAAAACTCAAAAGTCATATTACCGGGTTTGAAGGCATATCGGATCGAATAGCAGCAATTCACATTCACATACCAGAGTACACAAAACATTGGAAGGTTATTCAAATCTATTCACCGACGGAGCAAGCCACCAAAGCAGAAATTTTTACAACAAACTTAGTGAAGTAACTGAAAAATACACCCAAAACAATTTAGTAGTCATGGAGGACTTAAATGCTCAAGTGGGTGCCCAAATAGCCGGAGGGGAGTATGCAGTAGGGAGATTTGGAAGCGGCAAAAGAAGCAAAAATGGCGAAAAACTGGTTGAGTTTCCGCTCGAACATAACTTAACGCTGCTCAATTCCATATTCCGTAAAAAACACAAAACTAAATGTTGGATATCTCCAGATGGAAAGGTACGAAACGAGATCGACTACATCACGACAAACAAAGCAAGGTTGTTCAGCGACACGAGTATAAGCAAAAACCTAAACATCAGTACTAACCACCGCATGGTACGTTGTTGTCTATCCGAACGCGGTCCAAAAAAACCGAGGCCAAAAGCAATCCAAACGAACTACCCACAAATGTTTAGCAACAAGAGGGTCCCAAACGAGTCTACAGAAGACTTGTTGGAAGTTGTCACTTCGAATAGGAATCTGAACGAAAAATTGAGGGGTAAAAAGTGGCCAAAAACTTCTCGTAGTGCAATCCTGAACATAGCAACGGAATACTATCGCTCGCTATACTCAAAGCAGCCAAACGTACCGTCGCCTGTGGGAGGACCTAGACTGGAAAATATGACAGAAGTTTTCAATGACGTAGCAGAAATACTACAATCGGAAGTAGAAAAGGCTTTAAAAAGTCAAAAAATGGAGAAACCAACGGGCCCAGACAGAATTCCAAATGAACTCATGAGGGGAACTTAAGGCTTAAGTCCGATTCTAACAATGATCTTCAATGAGATACTGTCGACCGGCAACATCTCAAGCCAATGGGCTGAGTCCCAGATTATACTGTGTTACAAGAAAGGTTTAAAGGACGATATTGGAAACTGCAGACCAATATCTCATATTTCAAACGTATACAAGGTTTTTGCAAAAATCATCCTGGAAAGAATATCTAACAAGCTCGACGCAAATCAACCGGTTGAACAAGCAGGTTTTAGGAAAAACTTTAGTACGATAAACCACATACACACCATCAAACAGCATACAAAAATACAATGAGTACAACAACCCCATCTTTATAGCCTTCATAGATTATTCCAAAGCCTTCGACAGCCTCAAACATGAATTCGTATTTCGAAGTCTTACGGAGCAGGGGATTGAGAAGGCTTATGTAAACATCATTAGAAACATTTACATCGAAAGTAAGGCTAGCATCAAGCTGGAATCAATAAGGGATACTTTTCCAATCGAAAGGGGTGTCAGGCAAGGCAACCCACTCTCACCAAAGCTATTTTCAGCAGTACTGGAGCAAATGTTTAGGAAACTAGAATGGGATCATCTAGGTCTAAACATAAACGGAGCGCGACTGAACCATCTAAGATTCGCTGATGACCTGGTTGTATTGGAAGAGAACCCAAGAGTACTGGAATAGGTTAGGTTAGGTTAGCAGGGTGGAGTGTTCACACCGATTGTGCGATCCACTCCCACTCGGTGGCCAGATGGCCCATTGTGATGCCCCTTATATTTCGCTATCCCCCCCTCTCCTATTTCTTGATCCTTTTTTCCTCTGTCCTGAGGCATTTCCACCCCTTGGCAAAGTTCCTCAATAGTTGAACATCCATGACCCCTATTTCCTCCACCCCTGCGAAGGATTCGCTCCCCAGTATTTGCCTCCGACTATCGGCCAATGCTGGGCAGGAGCACAAAAGATGTTCCACTGTCTCCTCTTCCTCGTCACACTCCTTACAGAGACTGTCGCTTGCGAGCCCCCACCTCTGGAGGTTTCTCCCGACCGGACAGTGTCCTGTAATGACCATTGTGATGGTCCGGACTGAGGCCTTTTTTGCTCTTAACAAGCCCGCCGTTCTTGTTTCCTCAATTCTGGGCCACAAATGCCTTGAGTTGAAGCAGTCATCTCTGCTGCTTCATCTCTTGCCATGTTGTTCCCGAATTACTCTGTCGATGGTATCTTCCAACAACCTCATCGGTGGCTTTGTAGAGTTGGCTTCTTCAGCACTATGAATTTCGGTTCCGATCCTTGCCAGTTTATCCGCCTGTAGATTCCCTCCCACATCGCTGTGTGCGGGCACCCAACAGAGGCTGACTTTGTCTCGGATCCAGGATAGTGCTTCTCGGCAACTCATCACCGCCTTTGACTTGATTGTCTTAGATTCCAGTGTTCTAAGAGCAGCCTGACTGTCGCAGTAGATTGTGACCTTCTGAATTTCTTCGTCGGTCAGCTGCTTTAGCTTTGCTGCTCTCTCTATCGCATTAATTTCCGCCTGAAATATATTACAGCCTTTGTTGAGTCTGTGTGACTCCTTGACCTCTAGTATCTCCGAGAATAATCCGACTCCAGTCCCCGTTTCCGTTACTGAGCCGTCTGTAAAGACGCTTATCTCGCCATTTGCAAAAATGGAACGATTTTCCCATTCCTCTCTGGTTGGGATTCTGATCTCCAACTCTTCTCCAAACCATTGCTTTGCCACCATATAGTAGGTGCGCTGTCGTAGCACTCCGGTTTCCACGGCGCCTCCAATTTTTACAATCTCTTCCAGCACACTAGCATGCCCCTGGCCTGTGTGCCTCCACAGTTTCGTTTCTCTCAACCGTAAGGCTGTTTTGGCTGCCCTTTACAAATAGGTTTAACGGTTGCAAATTTAAGATTGCCTCCAGCGCCGCCTGAGGTGTGCTCTTGATCCCTCCCGCTATACCTATCACTGCAAGTCGCTGCACCTTTCCCAGCATCTGTTTGTTCGTCTCCTTGTCCATGGCTTTCCACCACACAAGGGCTCCATATGTGACAATGGGTCTGACAATCGTTGTGTAGATCCAGTGTATGATCCTTGGTTGCAGACCCCAGTTCCTAGCAAACATTTTCCTACATGTGTAGAAAGCGTTTATTCCTTTTTTCTGGAATAATGTTACAAAATCTAGCGAACAAAAGCCGAGAAGTGGGACTAGACCTGAACTCGAGCAAGACCAAAATGATGACAAACTCTGTTGCTGCAGACATAACCATCAATGGGCAGAAACTCATTTATGTAATGCAATTATATTATATCACCGATATATTATATCACAGATTCTATCACCGAATGATCAAATATCCAAGGAAATTGACAAAAGAATTGCCACTGGGTGAAAAAAATTTTGGGCTTTGAAAGAAGTCATGAAAAGCAAGGAACTTGTCACGTGCGTAGTTTCGCGACGAAGGCCTCCGACTCCTTCGGAGGTTGGTGACTCACCCGGCCTGTTACCCGCGGAGGTGGGCGTGGGTTGGGCGCCGCTCGTTTTGGCGAGTCACCTCACGATATCCGCGATAAAACGAGAAACTCGCGGACAACGGTTCTCTCACTTCGTTTTTGGTGGGAAGTTACAAAGAACTATCACTGTCATTTGAGTATTATTTCAATCTATGTATTGGTTCGAAACATCCGCCTTTTACAATTTTGTGTTACAATCGTGAACTTAACTTAACTAAGAAAATCTAACCCCTGGCTTATTCTTAAACTTAAAACAAAAGGAAATGCAAACAAAATAGGTAGAAACTTATTACTAAACTTATCTTCTAGAGTTGCTCCGGCTCTCGCTCCGTTCCCCTTTCGAACTAAACTCCACTGCTCCCTGTTCGCCTGGTGTTTGTATTATGCCTGTCTATTATATGTTTTTTTTTTCACATTATTGCATATTCATTCAAGAATGTTATAATTGTCTGTTTGTGTTGTATTTGTTTGTCACAAATCTTCTATTTTACACTGTTGTCTGTATTTCACTCTTCTAATAGTCACTGAACACGTTTGAAAATGCATCGTCCGTGTATAATTAACTGAATGTCTCTATGTAACCAAGGTTTATTCACGAATGTTATTCTTGCATGTTTGCATTAGATCCGATTACCATAAATTTTCTATCCTTTTTACATTATGACATAGTTCAATTTTCCGCAAATCACTGAACGCGTTATGAGAATACGTCACTGAAACTTCGTCCTGGCCTTTATTACATTCCCGGATTCGGCGGATGTTCCAACATAAATGCGTTATTATTAAGTGTACTTATTCACTTTTTCTTTATCGTGATTGTATCTTCCCACCCAGAAGTCGAAAGAACGTCCTTTGCGCGCCACTAAAGTTCTCTATTGCAATCGACACAGATTTTATTAATGTTTCACCGCGAGTTGCTTCTCTTTTATAATTCAATTTTACTTCTCGCGGAAATCTTTACTTTACTTCTATTGCAATCGACACAGATTTTATTAATGCTTCACCGCGAGTTGCTTTTCTTTTATAATTCAATTTTACTTCTCGCGGAAATCTTTACTTTACTTCTATTGCAATCGAAACACCATTTGCCGGTCATTCAACCCCCTGGTCAGTAAATGGCTGAATTTCCCCGACCGAGAGGCTCCATCCCCCCCCCAATTGAGTTGAGAGGATTCGAATTTTTCCCACGCTCGGGCCTGATGGGAATTGGAACAAGGTCAATGATCAAACTCCTAAGTTGATCATTGACCCCGAGCGCGTGCCGACTCCGACGTCCAACTCTCAGCCGTACTCAAAGGGGCGGGGTCGACTCATCATCGATCGTCATCCTTGATGGTGCGGTCAGTCGCTCGAGCGCTCTTGGTACGGGAGGATGTTATCTGTCTCGCGCTCAAACGCCCCGAGCTAGACAATCGTCCGATTTTTCGTAATTTCTGTTCGACTGGGGATTGCTCAACTCTAGGCGTTTCACCAGCGGTGTTTCCGCGACCAAAGTGTAGGTTGGCGAGGACAAAGGTGTAAATTGGCGAGGTTCGCGGATTGTGAAATTTCAACCGTGACATTGCCCCCCTTACCTCAAGAGGAACACCCGATCCTGAATTATCCTGAATTCTATGGTGTTACATCACATGTCTTTTAAGGTCCTTGATGTTCCACGTTCCGGCTTCTTTCCCATTTTCGTCCCGCAATTCGTAGGTAGCTGCTGATGTCTTCTTGTGTACGGTGAATGGCCCAACATATTCGGGGGCCAATTTCGCCGCGTAGAATTTGTTGGCATCCGATTGGCGATAATTCCTTCGCCAGACCATCTCGCCATTTGTGAACTTTGGTTTTCTTGGTCTTAAGTTGTAGCGGTGTTGGGTTTTCTTCAGGGCTTGGGTCATTTTCTCATGTATCCTCTCCCTAATTTTTTGAAGTTCTTCGGCGCGTCTTCTAGGGTCCGTCAATGTCTCTTCGGCGGTTGGAGCTTGTGGTGTGTTTCGGTCAGTTATCATTTCTCGCCCGAAGTTCATAAAGTAGGGTGTTACTCCCATGTTTTCATGGGTGTAAGTGCGTAACGCGCACCCTATTTTGGGCAATTCTTTGTTTCAGTGTTTGTGGTTTGCGCCTATATAGCTTCTCAGCATCCTCTTCACTTCCTGATTGACCCTTTCTGCTGGGTTGGCTTGCGGGTGGTATAACGCGGTGTAGCGTGCCGCTGTTCCGTACTCCTTCAATAGTTGTTGGAATTCTCTGGATCTGAACTGAACACCGTTGTCGCATACTATACTCTCTGCGACTCCGAACATCAGGAAGATATTGTCCTTGATTATTCTTACCACTTTTTTGGCGTTGGCGGCGCGTAGTGGTGCGAGGACGACGAATTTCCTGCGGTAGTCGACCACTGTCATGATGTGATTATGCCCCTTGCTGGATCGTGGAAGGGGTCCTATCAGATCAACGTATATTGTCTGCCATGGTTGAGATACTTGGTTGGAGCGGAATACCATGGCTCCTTGGTTGGGGGTGCGTTCGACCTTCACTGTCTGACAAGTTTTGCAACTCGCCACGTATTTCTTAACGTCTTTTGCCATACCTGGCCAATAGTGGTCCACCTTAATGCGATCCAGTGTCCTGCGAACTCCCATATGTCCCGCTTTTGGGTCGTCGTGGCACTTGTGGAGGACCGCCATTCTCTCATCTTCTGGTATCACTCTCCGACCATGACTTCCCGGTAAGATGCCAGTATTTATCCGGTTTCTTCTTCCACTGGGTCTCATCTCCGGTGTATTCCACTGGGCTCCCCGCCGCGTCCTTCTTTTTGGTTGTGAGTTCTCCCAGGTTTGGTAGCGCTCTGGATAACAGGTCGGGTACCACAGTTTCTTTGCCCTTCCGGTGTATGACATCAAAGTCGAATTGTTGGAGCCGAACTGCCCATCTGGCTAGTCTCCCATTAGGATCTTTTAAGTTGTTGAGCTATACTAAGGAGTGGTCCGTGACCACCGTGAATTTCGTGCCTTCTATGTACTGCCGGAGTCTCTCCACCGCCCATAGGACTCCGAGGCACTCCTTTTCGGTGGTGGAGTATTTTCTTTCGGCCGGAGATAGTGAGCGACTGAGGTAGCACACAGCTTTTTCCCCTTAAATGGCCGTTCAAAGTCTGGGCATGCTAGAACTGGTGACGACGTGAGTTTTCTTTTGCAATTCTCGAATGCTGTTTCGCATTCTGGTGTCCATTCAAAGCGAGTTTTCTTTTTCAGCAACGCGTTCAATGGTGCTACTAGGGTCGCGTGGTCTGGGATGAATCTCCTTTACCAGGATACCGTGCCCAAGAATTGCCTGACCTGCTTCACTGTTGTCGGACGTGGTAGCTGATGAATACTCTCTACCTTCTCAGGTTCTGCCTGTAGTCCCTCGTTGTTAACTGTGTATCCTAAGTACTGTAGTCCTTCTCTGCAGAATTTGCATTTCTCTCGAGATACCTTGAGTTTTGCTCCGCGTAGTCGCCGAAAAACCTCTTCCAGCACGTCCAAGTGTTTGTCGAAAGTGGGTGTTATGATTATAATCTCGTCTAAGTACGTTAAGACGTATGGCTCCAAATCCGACCTCAAGACGTTGTCCATTAGCCGCTGCCACGTCGCGGATGAATTGTGTAGGCCGAAAGGAATCCTTCGGAATTGGAAAATTCCTCGCCCTGGTATCGTGAATGCAGTGTATGCCTTAGAGTTCTTGGCCATTGATACCTGCCAAAAAGCTGATTTCACGTCGAGTGAGGACAGGTACTTTGCTCCTCGCAGTTTGTCTAGTGTTGCCGACACGTATGGCAACGGATAAGCATCTTTTTCAGACACCGCATTAAGTTTGCGAAAATCGACACAGAAGCGAAACGATCCGTCCTTTTTAGGCACTAACAGGATGGGTGATGACCAAGGGCTTTTGGATGTTTCTACTACTCCTAGGCGCAACATTTCATCGAGCTCTTCGTGGATCTGCTTCTGTACCGCGGGCGACACCGGGTAGTATCTTTGTTTAATGGGTGTGGCGGTGGTTTTTATCTCATGTTCGACCACTGTAGTGCACCCCAGACCATCGCCCATCTCCGTGAATTCAGCCTCCACTGTCCTATGTAATTTCTCAAGTTGTTTCGTTGTTAACTCTGCTTGACCATTTAGGGCTGTCCCGTCTTTCACTTCTCTCGTCGCTGCTGTTTCCCATTGTAACCCCTTCATATCCAGGGTAAGACCGAAGCTCTTCCAGAAATCTATACCTAGAATGATTTCGTTAGGTATCGAGGGTATCACTAATAACTCCAGGACGTGCGTTTTCTCGTCTACCCTTATCGGGACCCTGACTCTTCCTCGTACTCCACATAGCTCCCCATTTGCAATCCACACATGGCTTGTTTCGCCGGCGTCTTGCAGCTTTACCGTTTCTTTCAGTTGTTTCCATCCTCGCTCTCCGAGTATCGATTTGCTCGCCCCCGAATCCAACAGGCCAGTCTTCCTTACATTCCCTACCTCTAGCTTCATATGCGGTCTCCCGTCTCCTTCGTATACTTCTAGGGCGTAAGCCAACTTTGGGGTCTTCCGTTTTAATGGCGACCTGTTGAGTGCACTCGCTTGGTCGCTTAGCGAGTGCTCTCTTCGTTTCCCGACTGGGGCATCTGGTTTCGTGGCCGCTGCTCCCTCTGTGTTTCGTTATTGGAGCGTCGATTGCCGTTGCAGTTCGGGCATGATGTTCGAATTGTGCCTACCCGGCCGCATCCTAAGCACCTCCTGGGCTCAGTGCATTCGCGTGTGACGTGTCCTTTTTGACGGCAATTCCAACACATTATCCCGTCCTGGAACCTAACACTCGCTACCATCTCTTGTCTTTCGTGGATGTACGCTGTTCACAAATGCCTTACGTTACTGTACCTGATGAGCAAATAAATATTTTACCGCAGTGTACCGCACTTACCTTCGTCATCACACCTTGACCGATGGGATCGTTTTACTACAGGTGCCATCGACCAAGCCTCGTCAGCGTCTTCCAGAAAGAAAAATGAACCGAGCATGCTTTCATTCATCGTCGAAATAGCTGAGTCAATTTTGCTTATCATTAAAATTCAACTATTTCGACGATGAAATCAGTTCTTACTCTAGTTACTTCTTACCTGTGGCAAATTGCGTACAAACAAAATATTCTCAGTATTCAAGGAGCCAATTTGCCCAGGTAAGCATTTTTTATGTATAAAAATCTCGCCAAATTAAATAAAAGTTCAGTTGTTAATTTAAACTCGAATCTTTCACTTATCCTCTGCTTCTGGTGTATCGGTCTAAGACCTTTGCACACTCTACTCTAAATCTTGGTGCAACACCTAGATTTTCCCTTCAACTTTCCGCTGAAAAGGAGTCTCTTAAAACTGAGTTGTGGTGATACACCTCAACCAGTCGAATACAGCACAGGCAAAAGAGTCTGCGCTCAACATTTGGTGACCCCGACGTGATTCACGTCACGCGAACTCCAAACCAGTCAAGTTTACGCGAATTTTAAACCGTTCACCGTCGCGACAAATCGTCAAACCGCGAATACCGTCAAGATCGTTTCATCCCGAGCATCCTGAAGAAGAAGCAGCTGAAGTTTCCATCCTATCGACGTCCCTCCCAACGTTCCGAGACAACATTACCTCATTTGTGGCAGTCAACTTACTCAAGCCGCTGTTTGCTCTCGTCGTTCCACTTCGTTAAACTTCAGTAATAACGAGAATGTCCTCTTTGGAAGAACTTGCAAAACAACAGAACGAGACAGGAGGAGAAATCGAGAGGCATATAAGAAACTACAAGAAGGATTCTCCAACACGAAAAGACGACGAATACCTCGTCAACAAGTCCAAGGCCATAACGGAACTCTGGGAGACGTTCCAATCTGTGGACTACGGTATTCGGGCTAAATATGACCTCGAAACCAGTCATCCATATTTCCAGAAACAATACTTTGCCAACATAGAGGAGCTGTACCAGTGGTTTATCGAGGACGTCAAACTACGCTTAAGCAGTCAATCAAGCACTCAATCCACGGAGAATGCATCAAGCAGTCACAAGCCTGAAGATGCCAAGCCATCTAATGCCGAAAGTTCTCCACTTCAGGTCATGTTACGGAGATTGAACGCTGCAATCGTCTCATTAAGGCGCGCCTTGGACTCAGTCCAAAACCTACCCCCTCAACAAAACGCTGTCGTGTACGACGTAAAGTGCCGTTCCATTGAACGCCTGTGGGCAAACCTGGAGACCCTGCATGATGCCATCTGGGGAATGACAGACGACCCCATTGCTGCTGGATTTGATCAAGAAGCGTATCTTTTGCTGTCCGACGAAGTAGAGTCTACAATAATAGACTTACAACAACATTCTACACCATCCACACATCCAGTCACAAGTGATGTTTCGCCCAAGGTTAAGCTTCCAACTATCACATTGCCAAAATTTGAAGGCAATTATCTTTGCTGGAAGCAGTTCCACGACCTGTTCTTGCAAGTGGTACACGAACAAAATCTGGGCAATGCGCAGAAAATGTGGTACCTGAAGACGAGTTTAACTGGTGAAGCCGAGCGATGTATTAGCCACCTAACGATCTCCGACGCGAACTATCTGTCTGCTTGGAACCTTCTCAAGGACAGATATGACAATGACAGATTGTTGGTAGCAGCCCTCATTAACAAATTATTGAACCAATCTGTCATTCACACCGAATCAGCCACAGCCATCAAGTCACTCCATGACACAACTCGAGAGTGCCTGCTCAGTTTAACGAATCTCAAAATTGACATCAAAAATTGGGATCCTCTGTTGCTCCACATCCTCATCAAAAAACTAGACGGAGTTTCACACACGCTTTACGAGCAAGGCCTGGAACATCCTAGGAAATTGCAATCTATGGAGCACTTCCTTGCGTTCCTGGAAAGGCGATTCCAGTCACTAGAATCCCTTCCTAACAAAAACTCAAGAAACGCCGCTAACGACACTAATTTCGGCAAAGGACGACCCCCAAGGGCATTAGCTGTCGTATCCTCAAGGACGCCGTGCTTCGTGTGTAAAGGAGATCATCCAATCTTTTCCTGCCCCAGTTTCCTCAATCACAGTCCTGACAAGCGCCTTAAACTTATACAACGCGCTGGTCGCTGCGTTAATTGCCTCAAGAAGGGACATCGCTCCAATCAATGTCCCTCTGGTAATTGCCACAAGTGTTCCAAGAAACACAATACATTGCTTCATTTGGAAGACAACAGCCCAAGATCTCAAGCTTCGGGCAACCAGTCACCTCCCGCAGTCAACAACCAGCAAATACAAACACACCCAGATTCAAGCACTAAGGAAGCTGCGTCGCTCAGTTCCAGCACTCCCTCAACTGTCGGTGCTTATACTCTGTTAAGTACAGTCCTCATAAAGGTCACGGATAGCTGGGCAAACCAAATTCAGGCAAGAGCCTTGTTAGACTCCGGTTCCCAGCTAAACTTCATTTCAGAAAGACTTTTAAAAAGATTGGGCCTCCAAGAAACACGACATTCAGTTACCATTGGTGGGATCGGTTCGATAGCACAGAACACACGCTCAAGGGCCAACATCGAAATACGTTCCAACATAACTGACTTCAGCACAAGCATAGACGTTCATGTCTTACCAAGAATAATAGCACCGCAACCCTCACAACATATCGAGAAGACGTCCTGGCCTATTCCTGACAACATAAGGTTGGCCGATCCACAATTTCATCGCCCCGGTCCCATTGACATTCTTATCGGAGCCGAGCTGTTCTATTCAGTTCTCTCTGTTGGCCAAATAAAATTGGGAGAGCAACTTCCTATACTCCAGAACACGGTTTTCGGTTGGACCGTGTCAGGCCGAATCACCGCGCCCAGCTCAGTAACTAACCTAGCGCACTGCGGAATATGCAGCGAAGATGAAACTTTGGACTCCCACATCCAAAAATTCTGGCAGCTTGAGGAAACTGAACATGGCTCAAATAATTATACCGCTGCTGAAAACAAATGTGAGGAACTCTTCATCCAGACTACGAAAAGGGACAACCACGGCCGGTTCGTCGTCCGACTTCCGTTCCGGTGCGATCCACATGGATTGGGTGAGTCCAGTGACACGGCACTTCGACGCTTCCACTCCTTGGAAAGGAGACTAGCTAAGGATCAAACCTTAAGGCAGCAGTACAACGCGTTCATGAGGGAATACATAGAGTTGGGTCATATGAAGGAAGTCTGCTTCACTATGGTAGAAGAGCCCTATTATTTCCTTCCACATCATTGCGTCCTCAGACCTGAAAGCACAACGACTAAATTACGAGTGGTCTTCGATGGATCAGCGAAAACAACCAGCAATCTGTCACTGAATAATGTCTTGGCAGTCGGGCCAGCCATTCAGGGCGACGTCTTCACAATATTACTACGCTTCCGCCTTCCTCGATACGTCTTCACCGCGGACATCGAAAAAATGTACCGACAAATCCAGGTTGACCCAGCTGACCAAAAATACCAGTTAATATGGTGGAGGGACGATGTTAATAAACCGTTGAAGTGCTATCAGCTTTGCACCGTCACTTATGGTACTGCTCCAGCTTCTTATCTCGCCACGCGTACCTTACATATGCTGGCCGACAATGTGAAGGACCAGTACCCTCTTGCCGCTCAATCGCTCAAAAACGACTTTTATGTGGATGACGTTTTGTCTGGTTCAGACCACTTGCCCACCTGCCTGCTAAAGCAAACCGAATTGTTATCATCTCTGAAAACCGCGGGCATAAGGCTTCGTAAGTGGTGCGCAAACCATCCTCACCTACTTAAAGAAATACCAGCTGAGGATCAAGCAATTGAACTAGACTTCAGTAACCATTCCGACGACAGCATCAAAACGATGGGGTTAACCTGGCAACCCAAATCTGATTCTTTCGCCATTCGAAGCACTTTAATCCCTACGCAAAGGGTCACGAAGCGAACCGCTTCTTCTGACATCGCACACATCTTCGACCCATTGGGCATATTGGCTCCAGTGGTCATAACGGCGAAGCTGTTTTTGCAGAAACTGTGGGAGTTAAAACTCGACTGGGACGCTTCACTTCCACAAGAACTACATACCAAATGGATCAGCTTCAGAGATGGCTTGAGCGCATTAAACCACATAACGTTCCCCAGACATGTATTGGCTCACAAAACAAGCTCCCAAATACAACTACATATTTTCGCTGATGCCTCAGAGAAAGCATATGGTGCTGCCGCGTACATCAGGTCCGTAGGGCGAGACAACGTTGTCATTGTACGATTACTATGCGCCAAGTCTAAGGTTGCACCAATCAAGCAAATAACACTACCTCGCCTCGAGTTATGCGCCGCCAAATTGGCCACACAGCTCAAACAGCGCATCAAAAACGATCTACAGTTGAATAATAATCAAATCTTCCTTTGGACTGATTCAACAATAGTCCTCGGCTCATCAAACTTCCACACCTTCGTCGCCAACCGCATTTCAGCCATACAGAGGGCCAGCATCCCCGAGCAATGGCGACACGTACCATCATTGGATAATCCAGCCGACCTATTATCAAGAGGCGTTCCTCCTGGAAAATTAGTCAACAACACTTTATGGTTTTTCGGTCCACCTTTCCTTCATGGTAGAGAAGACGCATGGCCGAATCTTAATCCAAACCCAGACGAATGCACTCTAGAGCAACGGACTAAGATTCAATCCACATGTCTCGGATTCACAAGAGATGACGACTTCCTACTCAACATTAATCATCAAAATTCCTTCAGACGTCTTCAGCGCATAGTCGCCTATATTCTACGCTTCACCAAGGCCACGAAACAGTGCTCCAGAGAGAATAATTCACCCGTTCCATCAGTGACAGAGCTAGACGACGCACAAACTCTGATTATCAAACACGTCCAGCAACAAGGATTCAAGGACGATCTCCAGCATGTAATCAAATATGGCGAAGTTTCAAAGGGTAGCTCAATCAGCTCCTTGACCCCTCTTTTGGACCAAGATGGAATCCTTCGTGTAGGCGGACGCCTCGAGTCATCAAACCTCGAGTATCGAGCCAAGCATCCTGCGCTTCTTCCTAATAGTCATCCAATCACCAAGATGCTATTCAATGCGCTACACACAGAAAATATGCATGCGGGTCCTCAAGCTCTACTCGCCATCGCACGACAACAGTTCTGGCCACTCAGCGGCAAGAACTTAGCCCGCGCCGTCGTACAACACTGCGTCCGTTGTGCCAAGGCCAAGCCCAAACTATTGACACAACTAATGGGGAATTTGCCACCGGACCGCGTTCAGCCTGCACGACCATTCATAAATTCCGGAGTCGACTTTTGCGGCCCGATATACGTTCATTTCAAGATCCGGGGTAAACAGCCACAAAAGGCTTACATCGCTGTTTTTTGCTGCTTCGCTACGAAGGCCGTTCATTTGGAATTAGTGAGCGATTTATCAACGGATGGCTTTCTTGGTGCCTTGCGTCGATTCATATCACGGCGAGGACATTGCCGGAAAATTTATTGCGACAACGCCACCAACTTTGTCGGTGCTCGAAATCAATTACAAGAGCTCAATGATGTCTTCAGCAAGAATGCTTCCAAGGAGAAACTACTCAAGGAATGCAGTTCTCGAGGTATTGACTTTCACTTTATCCCTCCTCGAGCTCCTCATTTCGGTGGGCTGTGGGAAGCCGCCGTCAAATCTGCAAAGAATCTAATGCAGCATAGTCTTTCCTCCGCTTCATTGACGTATGAAGAAATGGAGACAGTCATCGTGGGAGTAGAAGCTATTTTGAATTCTCGCCCCATTACGCCAATGTCTGATGACGCCAACGATCTCGCAGCCCTCACGCCAGCACACTTCTTGATTGGCGAGCCACTAACAGCGCTCGTCGACCCTCAGGCTCACTCGAACAAGGCCAGTTTACTAACTCGGTGGAAGCTTGTCACGTACGTCAAGAACGAGTTCTGGAAACGATGGTCGACTGAATATTTGAATCAACTCCAACATCGAGTCAAATGGAAACATACGGCCCAAAACGTCTCACCCGGCACAATGGTCATCATCAAGGAAGATAACCTTCCACCGTTGAAGTGGCCATTGGGGCGCGTAACCAACGTCGTTAAGGGAGAGGACGGACTCGTTCGAGTTGGCGACGTAAAAACAGCAAATAACATCTTGCGCCGACCAATACACCGATTGGCACCACTCCCCATCGAAAATGAAGACGTGAACGACATGGAACCAACCGAGCAACCAAAAAAGAGAACGATGCCTCAACCATCAGTGGACCAAGGCCCCACGCCAGTCAAACACGCTCGCTCCGCTCTTTTCACCGTGTTACTAGTATGTCTCTTCCTGTCACCGGTCACGGCATCTCGGGCAACTATAACTCCGTTCACTGCAAACCCAGGCATATATTTCGAAAACTTAGGCAGAGCAAACATTATTACCAGTGATTGGAATATTATAACATATTATGACATGCAATCATTTTGGAGGGAGTTCGACCTTCTACAAACGTTTAGTGCATCTTTATGTAACTTATCATCTACCATGCCCAATCCGGAATCTCATCACAAAATAGCCAAGCAAATTAACCGTGTAGTGGATGAGCTTAGCCAGACTAATCAACTTTTAAGAAGTCCTACATCAGGTCGAGCAAAACGAGGACTGCTCAACATCGTTGGCAACGCAGCAAACTTTATGTTTGGTGTCCTCGATTCTAAATACGCTGAAGAAATGTCCATGACCATTGACTCTATAAAGAACAACGAAGGACATTTAGCAAATCTGTTGCGTAACCAAACCTCCATTCTAGACGCTACGGTCAACATTATGAAAAAGGATCACCAGGCTATTGACATGGAGTTTCAGAGAGTTGAGTCTGATTTAAATGATTTATCCACACAGATAAACGCAATACACAACGACGTACAACAAGAAGCTCGATCTCGGTTCTTCATCCTATTGTCGTTACAAGCTACATTGCTCGCTACCAACTTCCAAAGGACTCAAGGCTTGATTTTGGACGCCCTAGTCAATATACATCGAGGAAGAGTCAGCAGACATCTTTTATCGCCAGAGCAGCTAAGAACCGTTCTACACACCATTCGGGCTAATCTTCCTTCAAGTTTAAGACTACCACTCAATCAGGATGATATACTCCATTTTTACAACCTAATTACACTTGAAGGCAGAATGACGGACAAGCATTTCATTTTCAAGCTCAGAGTGCCGTTAATCTCGGTTGAAGACTTCGACCTCTTTCGAGTGGTTCCAGTTCCAGTCAAGATCAACGATAGTTTCGTGGCTATTAGACCATCCTTTCCCTACCTAATGGTTAACTTACATCGGGACCACTACTATCCGCTAACGGAGTCTCAACTGCGCATCTGCAATACGATGAACGGGAGGCATTTATGCAATCAACATTACCCATTGTACAAAATTGGATCATCCATTTCTGCCTGTGAAATCAGCCTCCTGAATCAGTTAACTCCACACCATTGCCAGTTGATGAGAGCAGACGCCCATTCCAGTTGGACTCAACTTCACACACCAAACCAGTGGATCTTCTCCTTGCCAGAAAAAACCACAATCAACATTGTTTGTGGAGATGACATGTCACAGCTGACTCTACAATGGACGGGTATCTTAACGCTTGATAGCAATTGCGTCATTAAGCAGCCTCTCATCACAATTCGAGGGCACAAGAGCTACTCCACAGTGAGGCACGCTTCCTACGTTCCAGCCTTTAACTTGACTGACCTCATTGACCCGCTCAACATGACATTAGCACTGCATTATCAACACCACTTCGCCCCACACATTCAGGAATTAGAATCAGTCAAGCGCAAGCTTTCAGAAATGGACAGCCAAATCCCGGCCTTGATACAAGGTCACTCCAATCATCATCATGCTTGGTCCTACGGAATCCTATGCATCATAATCGTAATCATCATTGGGGTAATCTTGGTGGCATTGAGGATGTATCGCGCATACCGGACATCACTACCGCCCTCAGTCGGAGCTTCTGAGGACAGTCCAGACAGTCAAGATGCTGAAGCAACCACCGAGCCCTTCACCGTAAACGTTCATTGAATGTTTCTCATTCAACGCCGGGGAGGATGTTCACAAATGCCTTACGTTACTGTACCTGATGAGCAAATAAATATTTTACCGCAGTGTACCGCACTTACCTTCGTCATCACACCTTGACCGATGGGATCGTTTTACTACAGGTGCCATCGACCAAGCCTCGTCAGCGTCTTCCAGAAAGAAAAATGAACCGAGCATGCTTTCATTCATCGTCGAAATAGCTGAGTCAATTTTGCTTATCATTAAAATTCAACTATTTCGACGATGAAATCAGTTCTTACTCTAGTTACTTCTTACCTGTGGCAAATTGCGTACAAACAAAATATTCTCAGTATTCAAGGAGCCAATTTGCCCAGGTAAGCATTTTTTATGTATAAAAATCTCGCCAAATTAAATAAAGGTTCAGTTGTTAATTTAAACTCGAATCTTTCACTTATCCTCTGCTTCTGGTGTATCGGTCTAAGACCTTTGCACACTCTACTCTAAATCTTGGTGCAACACCTAGATTTTCCCTTCAACTTTCCGCTGAAAAGGAGTCTCTTAAAACTGAGTTGTGGTGATACACCTCAACCAGTCGAATACACCACAGGCAAAAGAGTCTGCGCTCAACATACGCTAAGTCCGGTTCGAGAAGTCCTCTGGTCCGCCTTACAGGTGGCGGTACGTATGCCTCCACTCTGGATCTGGTGGGCTCCAATCCTCTTCCCCATTCGATGAGTCCGCTGAGGTCTTCGAATTTAGTGAACCCAAGTTGTGTCAGGTAGAAGGGTGACAATTTGCGGGTGATGATTCTTAGGCGCTCTGCTTCCGTTGGTAGAGTTGACAGGCGGCGAAATAAACCTTCCATCGATGCGACGAATGACCCCATTGATTCTTCGCGTCCTTGCGTTCTCGTCTTAATCTCCTCCATTAACCTTCCTCAACCTAACCTTCGCAGGAAATCCTTCCTCAATTCTCTTACGAGTCCCGCCCAATCTTTTACACAGATCCGATTTGCCCGGTACCACGTTAATGCCCGTCCCGTGAAGAGTTACACGGCCGATCGATACAGCGTACCAGTGGATATATTTCTTGACTTTCGCAGCTCCTCTACTCTTTCCAGAAAAGCGCCTAGGGAGACCTGGGTGTTCCCAGAGAAGTTGATTCCCCACTTCTGGATCGCTGCTGCCTCCGTTACGGCTTCCCTTGGGGGCCTTGGTGCACTCACTGCGTTAGCGTCGTCTGTTTCAACGTTCGAGGATTCATCTCCGTCATTTCTTTTCAAGAGTAGGTTTCCATAATTCAAACGGAGTTGTGCCTCTATTTCGACCTTTGCTTTCTTCTCTTGATCATCTTTTGTTGGTAGACGTCCAACCCCTCGCAGGGCAAACCCGATTTTGGTTTCGGTTTTCTCGAATATTGATTCGCCTTCTTCACCAGCTCGAAAACCATCTACTGCCCGTTGTATCACCAACAGTGTCTCTCCTAAGGTCGTGACTTCCTCCTCGTGCGTGAATGGATACGTCATGGTGGGTGGTCCTCCCAAGTTTTTTGCTGCCTTTTCTGCGGAGCGTAGCGCTTTCCTCATCTCGTCCACCTTGCCAGGTTTGAGCCCATGGATGGCTAGTTCATATATAAGCTCACTCTGGTTCAGCCTGTCAATTTTGATTTTAATTTTTCCCGCCATGGTGCACCGTTATAGCAAAATGAAGGGTCTAACTCAATTATGAAAATTTAGGATAATGTGTTCAAATGACAAAATTTACCACTTATAATCCTATCACGCAATCTCTTCCACCTATAACCTCCCTCTTTGGAAAACTTGTGACGCAGCTCCACTAGTAAATTCGAAAATATACAGATAAACGCAGTAGCTGTTTACTCTACTCTTCCCTAACAATCTTCAGCGTCCGCAGCAAAGACACATATATGCTAGGAATATTATATGAGGATGCAAATAATAGTGCAACGTAAGGGTAAGGTTTTGCCGTGGGAGTTCAAATCTCTGAAAAGGAAAATTTGGTAACGATCGCGATACTACTTCTCGACTAGGACCCCAATTTTTTGTCGATTAATAATCTGTTTTTTTTTGTCTACTCAAATTACTCCGTTGGATTAATGTTCGAAATGTTCAAAAAGAGCTCATCGAGTCTCCTTTTTGAATTTTCGCGTGACCACCAGAAAGCAATTGACTACCAAAAATTTTCAAAGAACTTTAATAACATTTGATACCGAATTTAATCGGCCCCACGTCGGGCGCTAAAAATGTCACGTGCGTAGTTTCGCGACCAGGGCCTCCGACTCCTTCGGAGGTTGGTGACTCACCCGGCCTGTTACCCGGGGAGACGGGCGTGGGTTGGGCGACACTCGTTTTGGCGAGTCACCTCACGATATCCGCGATCAAACGAAAAACTCGCGGACAACGGTTCTCTCACTTCGATTTTGGTGGGGAGTTACAAAGAACTATCACTGTCATTCGAGTATTATTTCAATCTATGTATTGGTTCGAAACATCCGCCTTTTACAATTTTGTGTTACAGTCGTGAACTTAACTTAACTAAGAAAATCTAACCCCTGGCTTATTCTTAATCTAAAAAAAATGAAATGCAAACAAAATAGGTAGAAACTTATTACTAAACTTATCTTCTAGAGTTGCTCCGGCTCTCGCTCCGTTCCCCTTTCGGACTAAACTCCACTGCTCCCTGCTCGCTTGGTGTTTGTATTATGCCTGTCTATTATATGTTTTTTTTTCACATTATTGCATATTCATTCAAGAATGTTATTATTGTCTGTTTGTGTTGTATTTGTTTGTCACAAATCTTCTATTTTACACTTTTGTCTCTATTTCAGTCTTCCGATAGTCACTGAACACGTTTGAAAATGCATCGTCTGTGTATAATTAACTGAATGTCTCTATGTAACCAAGGTTTGTTCACGAATGTTATTCTTGCATGTTTGCATTAGATCCGATTACCATAAATTTTCTATCCTTTTTACATTATGACATAGTTCAATTTTCCGCGAACCACTGAACACGTTTTGAGATTACGTCACTCGAACTTCGTCGTACTTGATCGCGCATATAATCCATAAAACTAATCAAGGTCCTGGCCTTTATTACATTCCCGGGTTCGGCGGATGTTCCAACATAAGTGCGTTATTATTAAGTGTACTAATTCACTTTTTTTTAATCGTGAACCACCGCTTTGGGAATTTTGTATCTTCCCACCCAGAAGTCGAAAGAACGTCTTTTGCGCGCCACTAAAGTTCTCTATTGCAATCGACACAGATTTTATTAATGCTTCACCGCGAGTTGCTTTTCTTTTATAATTCAATTTTACTTCTCGCGGAAATCTTTACTTTACTTCTATTGCAATCGACACAGATTTTATTAATGCTTCACCGCGAGTTGCTTTATAATTCAACCTCACTTCACGATCTCACTCTTTATCGACCCACCAAAAAAAGGAGACCCTTTCTCGTTGGGGGTCCCTTATATTTACTCGCCCTAACGGAATGTCGAATGCACGCGGCCCTGATGTTTTGCGTCGCGCGTGTCCTCGCCCATACGTTCCTTGAGTCACGTACACCATCTCCCTACGACACCATTTTCCGGTCATTCAATCCCATGGCCAGTAAATGGCTGAATTTCCCCGACCGAGAGGCTCCACCCCCCCCCCCCCCCCAATTGAGTTGAGAGGATTCGAATTTTTCCCACGCTCGGTCCTGATGGGAATTGGAACAAGGTCAATGATCAAACTCCTAAGTCGATCATTGACCCCGAGCGCGTGCCGACTCCGACGTCCAGCTCTCAGCCGTACTCAAAGGGGCGGGGTCGACTCATCATCGATCGTCATCCTTGATGGTGAGGTCAGTCGCTCGGGCGCTCTTGCTACGGGAGGATGTTATCTGTCTCGCGCTCAAACGCCCCGAGCTAGACAATCGTCCGATTTTTCGTAATTTCTGTTCGACTGGGGATTGCTCAACTCTAGGCGTTTCACCAGCGGGGTTTCCGCGACCAAGGTGTAGGTTGGCGAGGACAAATGTGTAAATTGGCGAGGTTCGCGGATTGTGAAATTTCAACCGTGACAAACTAGGTATCAGGATGTTGTGCGACACCGCATCACCTAAAAGCAAAAGAGGTTAAAACACCATAATAATACAAACACGAATCACCTACCATACCCACAACACTATACTCACAACCAAGCATAACCATAGCGGAGGGGAGTGTGCCGGAGTGTGCCAACATAAAAGAATCTAAAAATTAATTATATAAATAAAGGAAATTGTACATATCACTATACTCACCATCACGCATAATTATAACCCGAAACAAAACTATAACATACGTCAACCTAAAAATAAATATCTATATATAAATAGGCGACACGTTTTTTTGTTATCCCTTTTACAGGAAACCAGGTGGACTTACCAGGATAAAAATTATACCATTCGAAAGATTAGTTTTTCCTCTATGTGCATCACCTAATTTTTTTTCTTAAATTTAATTATAAATTAGTTTAATTTTAAATTGAAATTAAAAAATTCAATGGGATAGTATGTGTGAATTGAGCACACGTATAGCGTAGATGATGCTTTTGGGAAGAATGTGTGAGTGTGAATGTTTTACTTTTTGTCTGGAAATATGCAACCATATGTGAATTTTTGGTTTGTGTCCCCGATGCATAACAAGTACTAAATTAGTCGAAAATCAAACCAAATGGTTCAATCTTCTACTGGTGACACAAACCAAAAGAATTAAAATATAATTGCATTCCTCTACGAAAAAACTAAAATATAGAAC
Source organism: Chrysops caecutiens (assembly GCA_963971475.1). NCBI lineage: Eukaryota > Metazoa > Arthropoda > Insecta > Diptera > Tabanidae > Chrysops > Chrysops caecutiens. Next base: position 32,110,466 of record OZ020568.1, on the reverse strand, counting down.
ATACTTATTTAACATTATCATTTGCATAGATCATACGTTCGACTGAATAAACAACCATTTATGCCAAATACGTGCATTATTTCCACTCAAACCTTATATCTATGCCAATGATAATGTGAGGGGCAAATGCAGCCATATCACAGACAATATTGATATGTTCATTGTTTTGGTTTTTGCCTGAAAGAAGGCAATCTTTGACTAATAAAAATGCATTCTTCCAGGCAAAAGCCGAAACAATGAACATATGGCCACAGACAATAATATGGATGCATTACCACAGACAAATTTAAGGCCATCGTTTATTTATACCATTGTTTTTTGCTAATTTGATAAAAATATATGCAAATTTTATTTCAAAAAATATAGAAAATCACAATTTTACAGTTATTTCTAGAAAACGCGAAGTTATCTTTCACGAATATTTATGGAAAGCGAACGAAAGTCTGAATTTTATCATGTTTCCCAACTTTTGTATGGACCCACATTTAAAACATTATTTAGAGAAATATAATATATGGCCAAAAGTTGGGAAATGCAAAAATAATAGGGGTTGGTCATACCCCCCAGAATGCTTGATTTAGCCGCTACGAGCCAAAAACTGTTTAAAATTGAAAATCTGAAATTATATCATATTTCCAAACTTTTGCCTGCTCGCCCTTAAAATCTCAATTAAGAGAAAAAAGAAAAGGTAGGAAATGAAGGTTGGTACGTTTGTACGAAAATTCCAGATATATTTTATTTACAATATACAATGTATTTCCCACAACTTCATAATTTAGTTAAAAACCACATGATCCACGGTTCATGTGGTTTATTGAATCGTATCCCCGTCTGTATCAGAGATGGTAAATGCAGCAAAAGCGTTTCTAAGGACTTTTACAATACAACTTAGGGCAATATTAGATGCGCCGTGTTAATGGTATAACAGTTGACTTTCGTGGCCACTCTGTTGACAGCCGTTATGCTGTTCCTTAAAATCCATATCTTTTAGCGAAATTTGATTGCTACTTAAATGTGGAAGTTCTTGGCACAGTTACGACTGGGCCTCATTACAGTTTGCAAGAGTTTGAGGTGGAGTTGAGGGCAAAGTTTATATAGATGAAATCAATAGCTCTTTGTCCGGTCACTATGTTGGATCTACGGAAGCTAATTGGCGCATGAATGAGTATCCAATGCATTACCAGTTACGTAATATATTATAGTTCGACTTGAATGTTACTTGCCTCACCGGCAAAATGTAGTCTTTAGGGAAGGAAATGTTCAGCAAGCTCTTACAATTCACAGAAGAACAAAATTGAATGCATTCTATGAAATCAATCGAATTAGTTCTTCCGAGTTTCTATATACAGAGACGCCGATACATTATATTTAGGTAGATAAAGAAAAGAAACCAAAAAAACCTCAAAGAGGAAGTAGTAGAGCTTTTGCTACATTATTTTATGTTTTATGTTGAGATGTTCCATTTGAGACTATTTTGCTTCATGTTCGAGGTGCCATCAGGATTTGGGTACTGTTGGGAACATTATTTACTGCACATTTTCAGCACATGCACGACGTATCGCATGAAATTATGGAGAGTGGCGTGAATATTTATTAGAAGTAAAAGAGTGTAAGTCCTCTCAGCAGTTAAGAGAGTTAGTTGCCATATCCTTTTTGTGGTATGAACTTTCCTACAAATGCATTAGATTTGTGTAATGAATTCAAAATATTCATGAGTGAAGACGTTTTAAGAAATTCTTCAGAAAATGATTCATAGAACCGTGCTTTATTAGCTATTTAGGAAATTTTGTTCAGTAAACGATTCATTCGGTACTCCAACTAAACTTTTCGGATATACGACTATTTTACTCTGTGGAGATTTTTGACGAATATTGCCACCTACATCTCACGGTACACGTGTACCACTTATTGAGATACCACTTATTGCCTTACTTCATGGTCCAAAATTTCAAAATTCCACAAAATAACTTTTACTCAAAACATGAAAGCTTTACTTCATGAGATTGAATTCGTTGAATTTCTTAAATCTCTTGGTAATGGAACTTTACCCACATTTCCAGATTACAGCCAAGATGTTATTGAAATTCCTTCCCATTTAGTTAGCTGCAACTTCGTGATTCCAGATACTTATGGCAATGTATCTGAAACCATAAAGTCTAACGATATTCTCAATTCGGTTATATTAGCTCCCAAATATGAAGGCTGTACTTTCATTGATGCAGAAATCTCTAACAGCCTGGCCGGAGAGAAACGAATATATTTGAGTTCCGATAAAATCTTGAGTGATGATTATAGAGAGCAAAATAATTTTCCAGTAGAATTTTTAAACTCAGTTGATGTAAGTTGGCTCCCGATCCCACAAATTTATTTTAAAGACCAAATTGCATACTTTTACTTATTCGTAATTTGTGTACAGGACATGACTTGCTTGGTCAATGGTACACCTATTCGTTTAGTTCAAATGCAAAAGAAAATTTTTTGAATTGTGAGATTTTAGCAGGAGTTTTCCGAAGCACACGTATTTCGACACGTGTGACGAATTTTTGCCTTTTTCTTTTCAAGAAACTCAACTTCCCGTCATTCTGGCTTTTGCGATGACAATTAATAAATCCCAGGGGCAAACGTTTCAAAAATCAGGAATCTTACTCAAACAACCTGTATTTTCTCACTGTTAATTGTATGTTGTAGCCAGTAGAGTTAGATCGTTTAACCGATTGCGTGTTTATATGTATTTCTGAAACACAAAGCCAATGTCATTTGGCAGAAGATGAAAGAATTTTTACAAAAAGTATTTTGTATGAGAAAATTTTAAGATCCGCAACCACACCCGCAAGGTTTTTGAAAATTATAGATAGGGCCTCATTCAATATAGATGTACTTTGACGTACAAAATGAGCTGAAATGATATCTACTACAGTCTGAACTAACTAACCTTTTTACTTACAATGCTACTGTATATATAGCTCCATGCGCGGGCTATTAGAATGAGCGGAGCGAACAACGGGGGTTGGCGAGCGTAGCGAGCAGGGGGCGCCCCCCTAGTAATAAATAAACAAACCATTGGATAATACTTACGTGAACATCAAATGTATGCCATTCGCATAAAATTAACGTAGAAACATAAAACACACAACACCACAACACTATCCTAACCTCTACTGAATGTCACAACGAAACACATGTCAAAACAACTTACACGATCAAATTCTAACAAATGAAACAACAAACGCAGTTCTAAGAAACTCCACCAGTCACCGGTAGATGGCGCCACGGCACACAAAGTAGAATTCATGAACACATGACAACGTCGCTATAACGGACGAAATTTCCGGTTTCAAAAAAATAAAGCCGGCGAAAGCTAAGGAAAGCCGTCAGTTGTCAAAGTTTACCTGACTGGGAGAATATCCGAGAAAGGACAAGTGAGTACAACTAGCGCCGAAAGAGGATCGTGAAGCCCATGGTTTAAAAGGAATTAGTGTTGAAAGAGGTTGAAAAAACCCATCAACCCAGGTTCTAAAACGTCCGCCAAAAAAGGTTCCAGAAGCCTATCGGTCTTTTGAACGTTGGAAACGAAAGTTGTTGTATAAATCCATCGTTTGACGTCCGAACAAAGCCAACCGAAAACAGTTTCTAGAACCTATTGGTTTTTGGGGAACCCCACGTTGAAAGTGGTCGGTAAGACCCATCAACTAGGTCCCTAGTATGTCTTAATACTAATTTGGTCCCTCTTCAGTGCCTGAAACTACTAAACAATCGTTGGCAGAGGCTTTACGTGACGCGGGAGCTGTCCTAGGCCCATCACGGTGGAAGAATACCGCGCTAGGAACAGAGCCGGAAGGGAGACTGCAAAGACAACCCCTCAGCCCGTGGTTCATCCTCCGAAATACCGCACCGGAAGAGAAGCCCACCTCCGCCGCGTGATAGGAGAGGTCAGTCGACGCCTACTATTGGCCGTAGGGCAGGAGCAGAGAGTGGATATTAGTAAGGAATTGCAGAAATTACGCAATGAGCGACTGAAGTATCGGCGTGAAAAGCGGAAAAATAAAAATAAAGGAAAAAAAAATAAAGAAAGGAAAAAAATATTACAAAAGAAAGAAAATAAGGATAAGATAGAAAGCCACACACAGGAATTGAAATTGAAAGTTCGAATTTGAGAATCGGTTCATGTCAAGATTTGGTAATAAGTTAGTTTATACGTTAAGGCTAGGTTAAAAATAGGAGATTGGTTGATATAACGAAATTGAATTGTATATTCACTCGGTTTATATTTATTCATTTGGTTTATATGAGTTATTGATAAATACTTGGTTTATATAACGAAATTGGAAAAGATCACTATGAAGATTGTATATTCACTCGAGAATGGTTATTTGATTTATATAGCGTATTGACAAGCATTTGGTTTGTATCAATTATTGATAGATACTTGGCTTATATAGAAGATCGCAATAAGGATTGTACTAGAGTTAAGATTGAAATAAATATTGTATTACTGAAACCACATGTAAGGCCTACCTTCAACATAGAACTAACCACTTGTTGATAAACTGAAATATATAAACCCGAAAAATAATGTATAACAAACTGGAAAAATAGTATATAACAAGGACAAAGAAAAAGGCTTTAGATACTTGTATCCTCCCTTGCCCCACATGTGGTTGTGAAACCTGGGCGTTGAGCAAATATCATAGGGACAAACTTGCAAAATGTCAGAGAGCCGTGGAAAGGAGCATACAAGAGATAAAGATAAAAGATAAAGTCTGAAGTATAGACATTAGGCTCAAAACAAAACTTACGGACATCCTATCACGTATCGACCAACTAAAATGGAGATGGACTGGACATTTACTCCGTAGTAAGGAAGAGAAATGGAGAACACGGGTGACAGTCTGGTACCCAAGAGACAGATTCAGGAGCCGAGGTCACAAGGTGAGAAAATGAGAGGACAAGTTGAAAATGACCTTATGTCCCCTTATGTGAGTGGCGGCAGACAGAAAACAGTGGCCTTAAGGCACACCGAGCGGAGAGACGTACTGGGAATAGAGCTAACATAGCAACTCGCAAGCTGGACAAGCATAAAAGCTCGGAAGCAAGTCTGTTTTATTATTATTATTATTATTATGCGTGATGTAAAGAAAATATTCTTGTTCTTCTTTGTTCCTGTTAAAGAGACAACCAAAGCATTAAGGTCTTTAAGGATTTTAAAAAACAAAATTTCTGGTGGCAGGTGTCCAAATTCCTTACCTGTCCTGGAAGCCGAGCTCGAAGGTCGGCTTAGACGACAAGGAGAAGGTACTTTGACCTGTCAGGGAAGAGTTTAAATGAGTCCATAATGAGTCCCCTTTTTGCCACATTTAGGGAAGAAATCATCCAGGAGCCTACCAGCGGATCGAACAATATGGACTGGAACCAAACATGCCGATAATTCCAGGCTGGTGGTGCAGGCGTTTCAGCCAACGATGCACACAAGAAGGGAGTAATCATCCAAGCAGCCTTTCCGCGGATCGGAAAATACGGACGAAACCGAACATGCCGACAATTCCAGCGGAAGGTCTTGGAGTTACATCCAGGGTACAGTACAAAAAAAAAAAAAAGAGTTTCCTGTAATATAATTATAATTGAATGGTGAGCAAAAAAAAATAATATGGAGAGAGGTTCACAAGGATTTTCAACTGGGGAAGGCTGTCGTTTGCATCTACCGAAGACGTAGAGGCTATACCCTTAAGCATTTGGGGTGGGTTGTCTGCTCGAAACTGATCACCGGTTCGAATACGGAAGAATTAACACGTCCTAAAGGTTCGTGCCAACGTATAGTCGGGCTGTTCCTAAAAAAAAGGAGAGAGGAAGGTTAAACGGAGAGGACGGGAGGCATGGGAATCTAACGAACCTTTTGCTCCGAAGTGCAAACAAAAGTAAAACAAATAAATAAATAAAGGCAAGAACACACAACCAGGGAAATCCTCAGCGATACCAAGAAGGAAAAGACAAAAAAGGAAATGATAGAGAGCGGAAGGAGGGAATAAGAGATAAGGGAACGGCACAGAAGAGACTCCCAGGGCTGGAATCAGGGGGTAAGGAAAGGAGGGATGGTCCCAATTAAGACGAGGGAAAGTAGTATGTGGAGCGACGCTTTAGATCTACAGATCCTCTCCGTCTCGTTGGTGGATCCAGATGTTGAGGATCCACCGTAGCCCACCCAACCGTGGAAAGCCACCGTCATCCCGAACGCGATTCGGCTTTCCCCCATCATCCAGCGAGTTCTTACGCACCCGGTCGGTCGCGAAAGGAACGGACACCTACCATGGTTTAATTTCTCACCTCATTTGGATAAGTAAAAGTCGTTTGAAAGTATCCGTTATGGCTTTGATAGATCCCCGAAGTGAGAAAAGTTCAATTATCACAAATAGAGACATAAGGTCTGTTCGTGTACTTTTCAGTCTTACTAGACTTTACTTGAGGAAAAATGAGAGGTTTGATACGATTTCGCTCTGTTACTCGAAAAGTAAGAAAACGCTTTCGAGTAACATCAAGCATGTTTACTTGAAAATCTGACGTCTCTGACAGTTGATACAAAATTATTTAAGCACCTCGACTTTACTCGACAAAATTTGTCAAGTAACAATTTTCAATCTCGAGCTCGTTTCCCCTCCATGACGTCACGCGAAACTCTCAAGAATCATGCTTGAGAAAGTACGCGAACGTCAATCTCGTGATTGAAACATGTTGCAATATACAGCAATATGGTACGCAAACAGACGTATAAGGTCTGTTCCCGTACTTGTGTAGTAAAAACCAGATTTTGCTAACAAGAGCGTAAATCTCACAATGTTAACAAAAAACGGAAAATAGTACGGAAACAGAATTGTAGTAACCTGCAGTAAAACTGTCACATTTTGGTATGGACTATGAACTAAACATAAAAAATTAAAAAAAAATTCAAAAAACAATAATTTATAAGTTACTAATAATTAATTTACTTATAAGTTTCCAAAATACCTATATAAAAACATATTTAAAGTCAAATTAACAATTGTCATATATCAAATAATGCATTTGTCAGTTTTACAACTTTTTACTACACCAAATTTTTGTAGTAAAAAGTAGTAAGGAGGGGAAGTGCTTGCGCGAGTAAATCTGTTATACTTCTCTCTATTTTATTTCATACGAAAACGCAAATACTCAAGAAAAAAGTAGTAAAAGTAGTAAGATTTTCGAGTACGGGAACAGACCTTTTACGTCTACTTTTCTCAAGCCAGTTTTCGTTTTCGATGTAATTTAGAATCATACAGAATATTCATTTTATTTAATACTAGCTGAACCCGGCGTACTTCGTAACGCCCCAAAAAGGATAATATTTAGCTTTATTACACACATTTTTGTTTTTTTCGAGACTATATTTTGAGTTTATTAATTGCATTTAAAAAAAATTGATACAAAATTTCATTGTTTATTTATTTTAATGCGAGTGGATATACGATATTTTTAGACTTTCCATTTGGTGCAAAAATGAACAATTTTTCTGGTGTTCCCACTCTGGAGCAAGCCACATACAATTGGCCATGAGAGAAACATGGTTTCTCGAGATTTAATCCAGCAACAGCTAAAGATTGTCCTTGGGCTTTATTAATTGTTATAGCGAATGCGAGACGTATGGGGAATTGTAAACGTTTGAAATTGAATGGCAAATCCGTTGGAATCATTGGAATGCGTGGGATGAGAACATCTTCACCCTTATTTTTGCCGCTGATTATCGTCGCTTCGATTACATTCGGTGATAATTTCTTAATGGAAAGTCTCGTTCCGTTACATAGTTTTGGTGGATGTAAATTACGAAGAAGCATAATTGGTGAGCCTACTTTCAAACATAATATATGCGGTGGCATTCCAGATGGTTCCAAAGAATTCAAAAACTCTATCGGATAGTTGACAGTTTGATCTTCATCGGTAACTTTGTCGATTGATTTATATTTCGTTGCCTCACCAGGAATTTGAATTTGAATTCGATCATTGATTTTGTTAACATTATCATTTTTGGGAGCTAAAATGGCTCGTTCGCAGAGCCAGTTGTGATTTTTGAAATTCGTTGAAATATTTGGGAAAACTTTCTTCTCAACATCTTGAATTGATGAATGCATTTGGCAAAAGTTTGATGGAAAAGTTATCTCATTTGTAGCAGGATCAATGGGAAATTTGCCGTCACCGATATCAAGTAGCTGTTTGGAAAACGTTTGAGCATTTTCATCTTGGAGTAGATGCACGCGCATGTTTGTCGTTAAAGTAATTTTTTTCACATTTCTCCAAAGTGGTGATGCTTTTAGGCATGCATTTAGCTCGTCTGCCGGTGTTGACCGCGGAATTACTGGTAATGTTTGACGAAAATCGCCTGCTAGTAAGAGAAGAGTTCCACCCATAGATTGATTTACTCCTCTTAAATCTTGTAAAGTACGATCAAGAGCTTCTAGCGATTTTTTATGAGCCATCGTACACTCATCCCAAACAATAATTTTACATGTTTTCAATACCGAGGCCATACCTGACCCCTTACCGATATTGCAGGTAGGATTTTCGGTTTGGTTTACATTCAATGGCAGCTTTAAAGCGGAATGTGCTGTCCTACCCCCATCTAATAGTGTTGCTGATATTCCTGAAGAGGCTATAGCAAGTGCAATTTCATTTTCTTTTCGGATCACAGCGAGTATTAAATTGATTAGGAAAGTTTTTCCGGTACCTCCTGGTGCATCAAGAAAAATAATTCCACCGTTACCGTTCTGAACATATTGCATAACTGTATCGAATGCATGTTTTTGATCATCGGTTAAAAGATTGATATGAGATTCAACGAAATCTTGTAATTGCTCGATATCATATTGTCTTTCACGAAGAATGTCTCGGTCGCTAATATCCATTCTATCACGTAACGGTGAAGGTAAACCAAGTTGAGAAAGTATTTTGTTGTTGATGGATATACATTTATCTTCAAGTAATATGAGCGCTTGATTGTAAATGTTATTAGAAAATTGTATGTTCATATCAGGATTACCTCTGCGTGCTTGCCGAAGTATGTCTTCACTCATACTATCTTTATGTTTCTCCCAAAGATTTTTTGGATCAGATGGTGCACATGTTGTTAAAATAATAGCTAACAATGCTCGTAATTGATTTGGGAGACATGTGACAGCTGCTTCTGTTATCGTAGTGTCCCAATGTTGATCATTTTCTAAGAGGCCAAGTTTGAAACAGGCTTCTCGATATGTTTCGCACATAACACCATCAATAGTTCTAAGTGATTGGAATGATATTGGACCTCGGACTTCATGAAGCAGCATTCTTAAATAATAACATTCTGAGTTATTAGGATGGATCGTGTATACGCGCCCAAGTGCATCGGAAGTGTGTATTCCAGGATGATCGGGGTCAAATGCACCTTGTTTTCTTCGTTGAAATTCACGTTTCGATGCGTTCCAAACAAAATATTTCGGAATTTCATGGTACAGTAAAGTTTTTGCAAATTCATCCGTTCGACACAAATGGAAAAAGGCGGTCAATGTTGTTTTCGGTGGATTCACAGCTCTTTCCGCTGCATTTTCTTCAGTGAAATAAATTCGTTGTCCATTTTCCAAGTGAACACTGAGATGAAAAACAGTTGGATAGCGATCGTGAATACTAAAACCGAGGATCCGCCAGACTGCTTCATTACTACTAATGTAACGACCCATTTGGAATTGTGTGATTTCGTCGACGGGTGTGTTTCGATCCGAAAGACCGAAAACGGCCATGTCACTGCCTTTGTTTATATACTTGCATATATATTTTATCGATTTAACCGAATTACATAACTCTACGTTGATGTGGGCTTTAAACATTTTTGAGAGTAACGGAGTATATGGGACAACCCATCTGTTGTCGATTTCGAACTCGGTATTATTGATTTTGATAATTGTCGTATGCCCTCCATCGTCTGGTTTACGTCTTCTGTAAAGTGGATATCCATCTCCACCGGTTTGTGTTTCATGAATCATTGCTCTCGGATATCTTTTCTGGCATTTCCCGTCCTTCATGCATGGTGAACTCATATTTATTGTACCGCATGGTCCATGGATCATATTCTTACTGATAATTTCAAATAGTATTGGATCTTCTGTATGATTTGGCAGTTCAGCAGATATAATATTATCGATTTGATCTGTTTGAATTTTCTCTTTCATCCAAACTAATATGTGTGCGTGTGGCAGTCCGCGTTTCTGCCATTCTATTGAATACATAAAACAGCGTGTTTCTCCGAAAATATGATTTTTGCTGATGAGGTCCATTAGTTTAATAACTTTTTGATTGAAGACTCTCGCAGTAAGATCATGTCGGTGAACTGGTGTTTGTCCTGGCATAAGTAAATCTGTTATTTCTATCCAAGATGGATTGCAAGTAAACGTGATGAATAAATCAGGACGACCATATTTACGGACATATGCCATTGCGTCTTGGGCGTATTCGTTCATATGCCTGGGACTACCGGTATAAGTTGCTGGTAGTATGACCATTTGTCCAATGTTTGTAACATTTCCATCATTTGCAATAGCGTCACGTAAATGAATATATTCATCGGCACGAAGTTTTTTTTGATTAAGGCGAATGAAAAGAAGACGTTCGCTTTCAATTTTTGCGAACATATCAACGATAAACTGATGGAATAACTCTCGGCACTTCAGGATGTGATTGAATTGTTCAGCCCTAATCATGATGCGATAAGCATAAAAATCCATGCACGATACCTGTGTGAGAAAAATATATTCGTTAAAGTGAGGTTATTTTGATTTGTTGATATGTTGTTGATTGTATTATTCATTTCATTACTCACTTTTTTTGTCGTTGCAATACCTGTAACAGGATTAATTTGCATAATATTAAAATAATACCCATCATCTCCTTGCCAGAATATGATTGGATATTGAAGTACATCATACGATCTGTGAGTTTCACTGACACGTTGCAAACTTTCATTTCTTCTGCTAATTACAATGTCTCGCCGTTCAAATTCTGTTCCAACCATAACAATTGCTACGTCATTGATCGTTGGAGCATTATACCGCCTTTCATGTTCACCACTTGGTGTTTTGTCGGCTCTGATTATCACTTGATAATCATCCGCTGGCATTCGTTCCAAAGCGACTTGGAACAGTCTAACCAATTGGTTATGTTCATGAAATAATTTCTGGAGTTCTGAAATGATTTGTCGTTTTGATGCTCGATAAATTACACAACGCTGTTCGATCTCTGTAGATTCATTTCCCATGAAGTAAATTTGTAAGAACTTCGAATCTTCATTGGGAATTGGAAGAAGTGAACCGATGCGATGATACACTTGTCCTTGTACTTTGAATGTTGGCATGAAACCATCAGTAACAATATTTGTTGCACCAAATGATGTCATTTGAAAGCAGGAATTATAACTTCGAATGTTTTTCAAAAAGTGTTGTGACAATGCATTTGTTCCAGAGATGTAACCTCGAAGTGGTTCGGGTGGTTCTTCCAATGGGGGTAATTTAACTTTACCATTAGAGCAACACATACCAGGAGACTCTTTCTTAAATTTCAAAGCTCTGCAATATATGCAAATGTTGTCCATTTGACCGATAATAATATCGGCATGTAAGCTGTAGTCGCAATCTCTGTCATAGTTGAATGCTTCTAATTTCAAATCGGATCGCAGCCTCGATTGGCCTCGTCGAGAGCGTTCATTTTGAAGACGGACTGAACTTTGTTGTGGTGTTTCTGTTGCTCTTGTTGCTGCAGTTGCACTTCGATTACTTTCATTTCGCATTGAACGTTGTTGTGGTGTTTCTGTTGCTCTTGTAGCTGCAGTTGCAGTTCGATTACTTTCATTTCGGGTTGAACGTTGTTGTGGTGTTTCTGTTGCTCTTGTGGCTGCAGTTGCAATTCGATTACTTTCATTTCGTATTAAACGTTGTTGTGGTGTTTCTGTTGCTCTTGTGGCTACAGTTGCAGTTCGATTACTTTCATTTCGTATTGAACGTTGTTGTGGTGTTTCTGTTGCTCTTGTGGCTGCAGTTGCGATTCGATTTCTTTCATTTCGGGTTGAACGTTGTTGTGGTGTTTCTGCAGCTCTTCTGGCGGCCACTCTTCTCGACCTGCTAGTTGATCTACTCAATGATGATCTTTTAGGTGGCATTGTGTTCAATTATCAACAACAATTCTCAGTATCACTATTCAAACAACAATGCAATGATCACATTTATCATTATTTCATGCTCCATGTATTGAGATACACTGAATTGCAAAGAATTAATATTTACCATGCCAAAATGAATTAATTCCCAATCGAAATTTTTGTTGGTTAGGTTTCTTCAATCCAAAATCAATTGACGCTATGCTAAACGGACGATGAATGTGGATTCACTCCAAAATTATAACAGAAAAACAGTGGAAACACTTTATCGAAATTCCAATGAACTTTGTCACCACGAACATGCCGTGTCATCTGTCGGTCGGAGTCGGGACCCCCTCTATAACCTTCGCGGAGACTCAAATAATACATCCTGAAATTTTGAGCCAAATAGGTTGGATTAATCTAAAAACACACATGACATACCAATGAAATCAAAACGAATCGAATATATATCGAAAAGTTGTATAATCAAGATATTTTTTTTCATTCGTAATTGGGATAAAGAATGTGAAAAAAGTAGCTGCTGTGTTGCACAAACACACACTGTGAGTATCACTCCAAAATTATAACAGAAAAACAGTGGAAACACTTTATCGAAATTCCAATGAACTTTGTCACCACGAACATGCCGTGTCATCTGTCGGTCGGAGTCGGAACCCCCTCTATAACCTTCGCGGAGACTCAAATAATACATCCTGAAATTTTGAGCCAAATAGGTTGGATTAATCTAAAAACACACATGACATACCAATGAAATCAAAACGAATCGAATATATATCGAAAAGTTTTATAATCAAGATATTTTTTTTCATTCGTAATTGGGATAAAGAATGTGAAAAAAGTAGCTGCTGTGTTGCACAAACACACACTGTGAGTATCACTCCAAAATTATAACAGAAAAACAGTGGAAACACTTTATCGAAATTCCAATGAACTTTGTCACCACGAACATGCCGTGTCATCTGTCGGTCGGAGTCGGGACCCCCTCTATAACCTTCGCGGAGACTCAAATAATACATCCTGAAATTTTGAGCCAAATAGGTTGGATTAATCTAAAAACACACATGACATACCAATGAAATCAAAACGAATCGAATATATATCGAAAAGTTTTATAATCAAGATATTTTTTTTCATTCGTAATTGGGATAAAGAATGTGAAAAAAGTAGCTGCTGTGTTGCACAAACACACACTGTGAGTATCACTCCAAAATTATAACAGAAAAACAGTGGAAACACTTTATCGAAATTCCAATGAACTTTGTCACCACGAACATGCCGTGTCATCTGTCGGTCGGAGTCGGGACCCCCTCTATAACCTTCGCGGAGACTCAAATAATACATCCTGAAATTTTGAGCCAAATAGGTTGGATAGTTTTTGTGTCCATAGGGAACACACACACACACACACACACAAACTTTCATTTTTATATATATAGATGTGTTTTATATGTGTAAAATATCTGGTTTAATATTCCATTAAATAATTGCTCAAAACACATCTAGTTTCCAAAAATAATAAATTTCGTTTTAACTAAAATCATGACATCAAAACCATTCCGACATACGGACAAATAGATGTAGTACAATACAGAGGTTGATATAAAAATCATATAAATGTTATTTTTAGTTCAAATTGTTTTAGGGATTCTGATTTCTCAGACTTTAATTTATTCATATCCTTGGTCGTGTTTGGTAATAAATGCCCAAAAATCTGATATATCTTCTCTATTTTTTTTTCGTTGTCTATACATATTTTTTTTTCATATTAGTAAGTATTGACCGATTTGAACTATTTTTTTTCCAAGACTGGTTTTTTAAATTTTTCGTCTCTTTCTGATATCTACAATCACCTTCGCGGGTTAACTTAAAACATGCTGGAACTTGTTATATATGATCTATATATAAATAGGCGACACGGTTGTTTGTTATCCCTTTTACAGGAAACCAGGTGGACTTACCAGGATAAAAATTATACCATTCGAAAGATTAGTTTTTCCTCTATGTGCATCACTTAATTGTTTTTCTTAAATTTAATTATAAATTAGTTTAATTTTAAATTGAAATTAAAAAATTCAATGGGATAGTATGTGTGAATTGAGCGCACGTGTAGCGTAGATGATGCTTTTGGGAAAAATGTATGTGTGGTACTGGTTTGCTTTTTACCTGAAAATATGCAACCATATGATGATTTTTGGTTTGTGTCCCTAATAAATGGCAAGTACTAAATTAGTCGAAAATCGAACCAAAAAGATCAGTCGTTAATTGGGGACACAAACCAAAACAATCAGCATATGGCTGCATATTAGTTATCTCACATTATGATTGCCATAGATGATACGTTTGAGGGAATAACCTACCGTTTCTGCCAAATGGGTGCATTCTTTTAAATCAAAACTGTCATCTATGTCATATTTGGTTTGTTGTGGTTTGTGTACCCAATAAATGTTTGATTTTTAGGAAAACCAGCACGTGAACATAGTGGGAACGCACACCAAAACAATCAAGCATGATTGCATTGTTCTAGGAAAGACGAAAACAATCAAGCATTTGCCGTTAATCGGGGCAATTCTGTGCGCAGTTAACAGATTCCGTTAATTTTACAGCCCATGTATTTTGTTGTTGGATTTCGAAAAGTTTGATTACGGTTTACGGTCAAAATTGGTGTTCTGGGTGCCAAAAGTTAACAGATTTTTGTTAAAAATCCTTTACCGTAACATGCCCGAGATTGTTCAACTTAATCGTAACAGGTTTTTTGTCAAGAAAGTTGACAGATTTGGAACAAAACCGGTTTCGTAACTGATTTGAGAGTCAATTTTGGCCAGAATACCAACTTAACGAATTCTGTTAGAAACCAAATCTTTTAACTTTCTTAACAGAAATCTGTTAACTTAACGAAAGTGGCCAGAATCACCCCGAATATTACGTATCTCACAATCTTATTACCACTACAATTCACACTACATTTTTGACGTATATCAGTCTGAGAATAAATAAAGATCTCGAAAAAAAAGATCTAGATCAAAATATAATAATATAATAATAATAATAATAATAAAAGCCTCTATTCGCTGACTATATTACAATTTCTGACCTATATACTACTCAAAAAAACTGTATTCTTAAATCTTCTCTCGCTCAGTCATGTTGTCCTTCGACATAGGCCTCCCCCACTTCCTTCCACTTATCTCTGTCTCCAGCTATCTTTCTCCATCCTTTCGGCAGATCATCCTCCCATCTTTTGATTTGGCGTCCTTTGTGTCTTCTCCCATTCCTAGGGTACCATTCCATTACGTCCTTCGTCCATTTTTTGCCACTGTCCGTCCTCATTATATGACCAGTCCAGTTCCATTTTAACTTTCTTATTTTTACATACATCGGTTACCTTTGTTCTTTCCCTTACTTTTAACGTTGTCCATCGGTCCCGTAGCCTGATATTAAGCATGCTTCGCTCCATGCTGCGCTGGCAAACTAGGAGTTTTTTGTTGTTTTTACTCGTAGCAGGCCAAGTTTGACACCCATACGTGAGACATGGAAGGATACATATGTTGTAAAGTTTCCTTTTTATAGACATTGGCAATGTTTCGTTTTTAACTAATTCTTTTAGTGACCAGTACCGCTTCCAAGTGTTGCTTATTCTTCTATTTATTTCTTTTGAGTATTGATATTTTGGTGATATTAATTGTCCTAAATATATATATTCATCTACATATTCGATAACTTCTTGTCCTAATTTGATATTTTCCCTTGATCCATTCGTCATTACTTTAGTCTTGGTTGGGTTCATGGATAAACCTGCTTTCCTGCTTTCGTAATCTAGTTGTTGTAGCATGTTTTGTAGTATATCTGGTCTCTCATAGAATATTACGATGTCGTCGGCAAATCTTAGGTGGTTTAAGTTTGATCCGTTGATGTTAATTCCAAAATTCCCCCAGTCTAGGTGTCTGAAAATGTTTTCTAGCACTGCCGAAAAAAGTTTTGGGGACAGTGGATCACCTTGTCTGACGCCTCTCTGAACACTGAATTCTTCGCCTTGTTTTTCGAGTTGGACCGTTGCTGTGGTATTTTTATATATTTCTTTTATGATTCGAATGAATTTTCTTTCCACACCTTGGTTTCCTAGCGTTTCCCAAATATGATTGTGACTCAGAGAGTCGAAAGCCTTATTGTAATCGACAAATGCCATATAATATAATTGTCCGTATTCATTAAGTTTTTCTATGATTTGCTTTACGACATAAATGTGATCGATGGTAGAATAGGCGGTTCGAAAACCAGCTTGTTCTCTTGGCTGATTTTCGTCAAGGCGTTTCGCTATACGTCCGAGTATTATTTTTGAAAACACCTTATATAGATTGGACATTAAACATATTGGTCTGTAGTTATTTATTTCGCTTCTGTCTCCTTTTTTGTGTAGTAGAACAATAGTGGATTTCGTCCATTGGCTAGGTATTTGTTCAGTAGCTATTATTTCCTGAAATAGGTTCGTCACACATTTGGATATCGCAGTTAGAGATTCTTTTAATATTTCGTTTGTGATTTTATCGTCTCCTGGTGATTTCCCACTTTTTTGTGATTTTATAGCTTTCGCGACTTCAGATTCTAATTTATCAGGTATTTCTTCTTCGTAGGTCTCTTTTTTTGCCTCTGCTGGTACTGTTTCCTCTGTCTTCGTGTATAATCTTCTGTAAAATTCTGTCGCTACTTTAGCTATTGATGGTCTCTTTATTGTCACTTTCACATTTCCCTTTTTGCTTTTAGTTTTCATGTTGGGTACCCATTGTGTATATTCTCTTAGCTGTTTTAGACCTTTCTTGAATCCGCCTATTTTCTCTATTTGATCTCTCAGTACTTTCATTCTCTCTGCTTTCTTATGTTTCCTTATTGATGTTTGTATTTTTTTGCTGATAATTGAGATGTTTTGTTTGTTGTCTTTTCGGTTGTCTAGCATTTTACTCCTCTTTTCCATCAGATTTAGCGTTTCTTCTCCTAAATTATTTTTCTTCTCTTTTTTAGATCTCGATTTGCTTAATTTTATGAGCTCCTTTTCCAAGATGTTATACTTTTCCTGCAGTGTTTTGGTTTTTTCGATTTCTTCTAGTGTGCTTCCCAGCTCATTTAAGGCATTCTGTGGTATATGTGATGTTGCTGTAGTATTTTTTGTTGCGTACATTATATATTTTCTCGATTTTCCATTCGTGTCTTGAACAACTCCTCTCACCATTCTGTGGTCAGTGCTAAAATTTAACTTGTTCACTACGTCGACGTCAGCAAATATCTGCTTTTCCCTTGTGAGTATGAAATCGATTTCATTTTTATCCCTACCATTTGGGGACACCCATGTCCATTTTCTTGACTTCCTTTTCTTGAAGAAACTGTTCATTACTTTAAGATTATTTGCAAAAGCAAAATCTATGAGCCTGTTTCCGTTGTCGTTTCTCTCATTACTACTGTAGTCGCCTAACACAAATTCTTCTTTATTTGATTTGCTGCCCACCTTTGCATTGAAGTCTCCCATTAGGATTGTATTCTTGTTCTTCTTTTGCATCAGCTCTCAGAGAGCAAGATACAAAATTAGCGAAGGACAAATTCTATAAAGAGCTAGCAGAGCTGATGCAAAGAAGATCAAAATACAAATCAACAAATCATCATACCAATCGAACATGATGTTTTGATCTAGATCAACAAAATTGATTTAGAAATTGTTTAAAGTTTGTGTCCAATCGAAAACCACATGAAATTATATTGCCTGGAAGAACATTTCCGGTGCCTGGAAGAATGCAATCATATGCTCATAATTTCGGTGCGTGTCCGCAATAAATGAAACCTCAGACAACTGATATAACTTTGGACTCCTCCAGACACAAACCAAAATTATGCACAAATGGCATCATTGGCTATTGATATCGCCACAGATCATACATTATCATTGCCATAGATGATAGGTTTGATTGAATAATCTATCTTTTATGCAAAATAGGTGAATTTTTTTTAATCAAACCCATCAGGTATTGCAATGATAATGTGGGATAGGTCATACTAATTGCAAATGCAGCCATATTTTGATTGGCTTTGTTTTTGTCTGCAAGAATGCAGTCATACAGTCATATGGTCAGAAACGGTGTTATGTGGTGTAATCGTTCTGGTTTGTGTCTTCAATAAATGCCACGGGCTAAGTTTGTCGAAAATCGAAACAAATGGAATGGATCAATCATGTTTCACATAAAAAAAAATTGTTATTGAAATAAAAAATTATTTCAATTTCATGAATACTAATTACTAATTACTAATCGCTAAAGTTTTTGTCTGCAAGAATGCAGTCATTTGGTCAAACACGGTGTCATGTGGTGTAATCGTTCTGGTTTGTGTCTTCAATAACTGGCTAAGTTTGTCGAAAATCGAAACATATGGAATGGATCATGCTGCACATAAAAACGAAAATTAAATTGCTATTGGAATAAAAAATTATTTCAATTTCATGAATACTAATTACTACTAACTACTACTAATTAGTAGACACAAATTAAATTTAGAACACTGAGGATATGGCAACACCTTACAATCTTCAAAGATCCGTTATTTCTCACAAATCTGTCATCCAAAGGTTGAAGTATTGTCAATGCTAACTAACCGTTTGTTTTACCAAATTCATTTAAAAATTTATTTAAAAGACTATAAACTAAATAAACTGTCGATTTATTGACAAAATCATTAAGGAAAGTGTGTTTCTAATATAAATAGTTGTGTTCATAATAATAATCATAAATTAAATATATATTGTGAGTGCATTTGAAAAAGAATATTGTGAGTGAATTTTGGTTGAGTGGATTTTCGTGAGTGCAGTTTTAATTTCAATTTGTAATTGTTGCATATTAGTTTTTCTTCTAATTATTTCCTTATTCATTTGTTTATTTATATTATTCATTTGTTTATTTATATTTGTTGTTTTAAAATGCCGCCTCGCCAATCGTTAACAGCTAATAGTGGACGTAGACAAAGGCGTAGGATCTCGGTAGGGACAGACAGAGTTATAACTAATAATTTAATTGATGAAAACAGTTTAGTTGAATTTCAAGAATCTTATAAGTGTGCACTAAATATGCCTCCAAGGAACTTTAATTCGTTCAACTTAGGAAATATGACCTTTCGTTGCTCTTTTTGTTTTGCTAGGCATTTTCAATTAGAAATTACAGGTCGGGAAAATGATGCATTTTCTCTATGTTGTCACAAGGGAAAGGTAATGTTGCAGGCATTAACGCCTAATAATTTCTTTCTAAAATTGTTGAAAGATGTAAATTCAACTAATGTTACCAACAAAAAACGTGCACAAAACTATCTAGCAAATATTCGTTCTTATAACGCTTCATTTGCTATGGTGAGGTCAGAAGCTCAATTAGATGAAAATGTTTTAAACGGGATCTATCACTTCAAAATACATAACGTATTTTATCACCGAATTGTTTCTGTTCAAAATTTGCCTAATCGTGTACCATGCTATGCACAACTATACTTTTATGATGTTGAGACTGCTCTTCAGTACAGAATGAGTGACAGAAGTAATGTTAGATGTGGTTTGGGAATTATGCGTTCTTTAGCAGAGGAGTTATAACGGGTCAATCCTTTTATCCGCTCATTAAAAACAATGTCTGAGTATTGTCAGCAACCTGAAAACAGTGCTGCTGAAGTAGGTATGGTAATTAGAGTGAATCAGGATTTAGAAACGCGGCGTTATAATGATGCAATCCAAACGGATGTTTGCTCTATTTTTAAAAGCGTTGACGGCGAACCCCCTTTTGAACGAAATATGATTACTTTTTCCAAAACCTCAAATTCTGTTCATATTGTTTCGGTACTTGATTCTTCGTTAGATCCATTAGCTTATCCCTTATTATTTCTCAATGCTGATGCTGGATGGCACGTGAATATGAAACATCCAACAAGGTCTACTTATGCTTCTACTGGTCCCCGAAATAAGATTACAATGCTGCAATATGCATCAATCCGTCTGGCTATTCGAGATTAATTCAGTATTCTTCATTCTTCACAGAACTTGTTTTTACAGTGGATTGTAGACATTTATGTCCGTATAGAAGGAAGCCGTTTGCACTTTATTCGACAAAATCAAGCCACTCTTCGAGCTGATGTATATAATAACTTAACAGATTTTTTACAGCAGCATCCAAATGATTCTGTCAATTCGGTAGGTCGTAGAATAGTTTTACCATCTTCTCTTATTGGTTCGCCAAGAAATATGTACCAAAATTATTTAGATGCTATGGCAATAGTTCAGCATGATGGAAAGCCTTCACTTTTTATCACAATGACATGCAACCCCAAATGGCCAGAAATTGTTCATTTCGCCTGGTGATAGTCCGATTCAACCTCACATTGTCGTCCGTGTCTTTCGTTCAAAGTTGAAAAAATTGATTGAATGTCTAGAAAAATCTAAAATTTTCGGAAAAGTTAAGGCACTCATATACACGATTGAATTTCAAAAGCGTGGTTTGCCACACGCTCATATCCTACTTACCTTAGATTCTACTGACAGAATAAATGACATCGATAAATTTGTTTGTGCGGAAATTCCAGACATTTCAGTTAACCCAAAACTTCATGATTTAGTCAAAAAACATATGATTCACGGTCCATGTGGTTTATCAAATCCTAACTTCGTTTGTATGAGAGATGGTAAATGCAGCAAAAGCTTTCCTAAAGACTTTTCAAATACAACTCAGGCTAACGCATATGGCTATCCAGTTTATATGCGTCGTAGTAATGGTAGAAAAGTCGACGTACGTTGCCAATCTGTTGAAAATCGTTATGTTGTCCCTTACAATCCATATCTTCTAGCAAAATTTGATTGCCACCTAAATGTTGAAGTTTGTAGCACAGTTAAGAGTATAAAATATATATACAAATATGTTTATAAGGGTTACGACTGTGCCTCATTACAGTTCGGTAGCGTTAGTGATGGAGTTCAGGGCGAAGTTCATATAGATGAAATCGATAGCTTTTTGTCCGGTCGCTATGTTGGATCTACGGAAGCTCACTGGCGCATAAATGAGTACCCAATGCATTACCAGTCACATAATATAGTTCGACTTGAATGTCACTTGCCCCAACGGCAAAATGTAGTTTTTAGGGAAGGAAATATTCAGCAAGCTCTTCAAAGTCATAGAAGAACAAAATTAACTGCTTTCTTTGAAATCAATCAAATTGATTCCTCCAATCTTCTACATACAGAGATGCCGATACATTATATTTGGGTAGATAAAGAAACGAAATGGAAAAAACGTCTAAGAGGGGGTGGTAGAACCATTGCTAGATTGTTTTATGTTTCTCCAAAAGATGTTGAACTGTTTCATTTGAGATTACCTTTCCTTCATGTTCGAGGTCCCATTTGTTTTCAGGATTTGCGTACTGTTGGCAACATTGTTTACCCCACATTTTCAGCTGCTGCACATGCACGAGGTATCGCATCAAATGATAGGATGCGGCGTGAATGTTCATTATAAGCAAAAGAATGTAAGTCCCCTCAGCAGTTAAGAGAGTTATTTGCCATTATTTGTGGTATGAACGTTCCTGCCAATGCTTTAGATTTGTGGAATGAATTCAAAATTTTCATGTGTGAAGTCTTTTTAAGAAATTTTTCAGAAAACGATTCATATAACCGTGCTTTATTAGTTATAGAGGAAATTTTGTTCAGTCATAATTTGTCATGTGAACAGCTAGGCCTTCCAATTCCTCAATCTTTATCAGGTATTATAACAAATGTCAATGTAGATCCAGAAATAGAACAAGCAATGTTTGAAGAAATGTTCCAAGGCACCAATGCCGAACAGCGTTCCGCTATTGGTTTAGTTTTGCAGGAAGTTTTAAATAGTAATACTGGTTGCAATATTTTTTGTCTTACAGCTCATGCTGGTTGTGGTAAGACTTTTGTCCAAACAGCAATTATTCGCAAATTGAATTCTTTGAACCTACAGTGTATTGCGTGCGCTTTGAGTGGCATTGCATCCACTCTTTAATTCAAGGTCGAGCTCTTCACAACGTTTTCAAAATACCTATACCGACTTTAGAGAATTCCGTATCAAGCCTCTCTGTAAACAGTGCACAAGCAAAGTTCATAAGGTCAGCATCTCTCATTATCATTTATCACATATGTTCTCAAAATAATTGACCATTTTTTAAACGATTTATTATTACGGTACTTCAACTAAGTATTTCGGAGGTAAGCCTATTTTACTCTGTGGAGATTTTCGACAAACATTGCGAGTTATACTTCACGGTACACGTGTATCTCTTATTGAGAATTGCGTTATTCCATGGTCCGATTTTTCAAAATAACTTTGACCCAAAACATGAGAGCTTTACTTCATGAAATTGAATTCGTTGAATTTCTTAAACCTCTTGGTAATGCAACTTTACCCACATTTCCTGATTTCGGACAAGACGTTATTGAAATTCCTTCAAATTTAGTTGGCAGCAACTCCGTGATTGCAGATACTTATGGCAATGTATCTGAAACCATCAGTCTAACGATATACTCAATTCGGTTATATTAGCACCCAAATACCAAGACTGCACTTTCATCAATGCAGAAATTCTTAATAGTCTGCCCGGAGAGGAACGAATATATTTGACTTCCGATAAAATCTTGAGTGATGATTATAGAGAGCAAAATAATTTTCCAGTCGAATTTTTAAACTCAGTTGATGTGAGTGGGCTTCCCCCCCACAAATTAATTTTAAAACTAAATTGCATACTTTTAGTCATTCGAAATTTAAATACAGCACATGGCTTGGTCAATGGCACACGTATGCGTTTAGTACAAATGCACAATAATTGTTTAGATTGTGAGATTTTAACAGGAGTTGCTCGAAACAGACGTATTTTGATACCATGGATACACCTTAATTATTCAGGTACACTTCTGCCTTTTTCCCTTCAAAGAACTCAATTTCCCGTCATTTTGGCTTTTGCGATGACAATCAATAAATCTCAGGGACAAACATTTCGAAAAGTAGGAATCTTACTCAGACAACCTGTCTTTTCTCATGGACAATTGTATGTTGCAGCCAGTAGAGTTAGATCGTTTGAGGGACTGCGTTTCTATATTTCTGAAACACCAGAGCAAGGTCATTTGGCAGGAAATAATCGAATTTTTACATAAAATATTGTTTATAAGGAAATTTTAAGATCTTTTTAAATCCGCATCCGCTAGGTCTTTCATAGCTATAGGTAGGGCCTCATTCAATGAAGGTGTACCTTGACGTGGTGAATGAGCTTAAACGATTGCTACTGCAGTCTGAACTAAATCACCTTTTTGCTTACACTAAATATGGAGCGCCGTGCGCGAGTTATTATAGTGAGCGTAGCGAACTACGGGGGTTGGCGAGCGTAGCGAGCAGGGGGCGCCCCCCTATTATTTATAAACGGAAGACAACCAAGTAATATTGTACCTGTAGACTGGGTGCGAAAAATTAAAAATCAATCCGTTAAATCGTTTGCCATACGGATTGATGACTTGTGATAGTGATTTGGCAGTTATCAGGTTCCTTTGGACACTTTTTGCTGCTAGTTTGCGGTGATTTAATAGCTTGTGGATGGTGGTATGTTTTTGGTGTGTCATAACATTGAATTTACGTTATATTTTATCCCACATGATGTAAGCATTTTGAATTATCTTTATTCTGACCCTTCATTGCATTATTTTCAAGCGGAATCCACCACAAATGAGGCATTGAAAGGAAAATTGTTGAATTTGTTTCATTTATCCTCTCTGGTCGTTTTCCCTTTAACTACGTGGGGTATGTGATCACTGACTTTATTTTAGGTTTCTGCGGACTCATGTATTCGAAACTTCGTGAAGATATAGCCTTCACTATTTCTTTTTTTTTTCTTCCCATTATTTTCCTTTCAATGTTTGTTCGGACTTCACTATCACTATATTTATAAATGTTATTAATAGTGTCCAACTGTGTGAATTGGGATATAGGGAATCGCCTCCACGTGCAATAGAGAACTAGCACTACGCGTCACAAAAACACAAAAAAAAAGGTACTCACCACGGATCCGTCCTCCGCATGGCCTCCGCGTGGTCGGTTATCCTGCACTTTCCCCAGGCTCGACGTGGATCCTGCGCTCGTTGGTAGCCCTTTTTCCTGTCTTTCCAGGCCCAAAAGCTCAAACAACACAATCAAAAAAAAAAACGTTAAAAAGCAGAACGGTGACGTTTCTATCGGTATAGGTATAGAATTTCTAGTTGAAAGTGGTTCTTGTAAACCATCCACTGTTCAAGGGATAAAACAAAGCAACACGGCTAATCGTAGTGTCGGGGAGCCTCTGCGGGACTCAAGGGCCGGTTCTAGGCCCATTTCGCTAGAGGAGTATCGGGCCAGGAACCTCAATAAAAAAAAAAAGCCACTAAGCCACCACCCAAATCCGCAGACAGCCCCCTGAAGTACGGGACTGGAGTGGGGCCAACTTTCGTCGAGCTATCGAAGTAGTTCGGCAACGCCTGTTGATAGAAGTCGGACGGGAAGAGCATCTACGGATTAGCTACGAGATCCAGCGCTGCCAGACAGAGCGGTTGCGGTACCGCCGCGAGAAAAGTAAACCAGCAAGCAAAAAATCTAGTTTAAGTCTAGTTCTACCAAGCATGACCTACGGATGCCAGACAAGGAGTTGTACAAAGAAAAATATCAAATCACTAGAAACCTGCCAACATCGAATGGTAAGTAGCATGCTCAACACAATATCAAAAGACAAAATTAGGTTTTAGGTCAAAATCAAAAAACGAACCACGATTATGGATATAAAATACCAAATCAAACAACTGAAATGGAAATGAGCAGGTAACCTCACAAGAAGTAAGACAGAAAAGTGGACGAACGAAGTGACGGAATGGTGCCCTAGATATAAAAAGAGAAGTATAAGCAGGCAGCTTCGAAAATGGGAGGATGATACCAAAGGGGTAGCAGGACCATGCTGGATGAGGTTAGTAAGGGAAAGATCGTTGCGGAGAACACATGGGGAGGCCTATGTCAAAGAGCAAGACAATCACGAAACCATTTAATTATGTTAATAACATTTAATTATGTTGCTTTCATAAACAAACATGTTTAATATTAGAAGTACATATGTAAGTAGCTATAAGATGAAATGTAACATATAATATTGTTAATAAAAGCTTTTATTCTTATTATAATTTTTAACAGAAAAAATAGAATTTTAGTAATTTTCCCCAGAAACATTTGCAACATGTTGTTGCAATCGATCGAAATGCATTTTAGTATCTTTCCTGAGAAAAGTTTGATTAGTTAAACATTGTAAGGAATTGTACCAGTTGAATATCACGCACAAATTAGTTAAATATTGTAGAGAATGGTATCGGTTAAACATTACGCAGAAATAAGTTAAACATTGTAAAGAATTGCATCAGTTAAATATTACGCAGATATTAGTTAAACATTGTAAAGAATTGTATCGGTTAAATATTACGCAGAATTTAGTTAAACTTTGTAACGAATTGTACCAGTTAAATATCACGCAGAAATTAGTTAAATATTGTCAAGAATGGTATTGGTTAAACATTACGCAGAAATTAGTTAAACATTGTAAAGAATTGTATCAGTTAAATATTACGCAAAAATTAGTTAAACCTGGTAAGAAATGGTATCGGTTACATTTTACGCAGAAAATAGTTATAAGAAAAAATTTATACATTAAGCATTGTACAGAATCGTACAATTTGAATATTACAAGAAAAGATTTGGCCATTAAATTAAAAGAAATGAGTTTAAACATTGTTATGAATTGTACAAGTTAATTAGTAGTAAGTAGGGTTTGAAATACAAACACAAGTTCACCACAAAATGTGAACATAACATACGTTTAAAAACACAATTTAGAGATATGTGACATATTACAAAGAGTTAGGAAATAACAAAAAAATGAGGATTGCTGAAACATATCAACCACCTAGGATGCTTTCTTTGGCCACTAGGAGCAAAACCGTTAAAAATTCAAAATCTGAATTTTTTAACTCTCCAAACTTTTGTATTCACATCTCTAAAGCCTCAATTGAGAGAAAAGTGATGTACTAAAAAAAGCAGGAAATATAAAAATAATGGAGATCGTTCATACATATGAACCCCATAGGGCGCTCCGTTTAGCTGCTGCGGGCAAAAAACCGTTTAAAGTTAAAATTTTCTTCAAAAAAGTACCTTTAAAACCGGCAGAAAATAGGTTAACATGGGATTCTCCAAAGCTTTGATGTCCTATGATCAGAGATTCATAAAAATAATTACCATTTTTCACTAATTTGTACAAATCCACCTGTCACGGTTTGAATCAGCTAAAATAGTATTTCAACCCGAGCTAAATTTGTAGAAAACAACTAAAACCGGCTCTACGTAAATTCAGACTGTGAAAGGAGAGAGATTTCTAGAGAGAGAGAGCTCTTGTTTGGAAGTGCAAGAGCGTTAAATTCTGCACAAACATATACCTTGCGTGCGTCATTGCGTCTCTGCAACAAATGAAGATGGGTACGAAGGAACATGTGGTATATTTGCTGACAAAGAACGTGGTATTAACTATTAATGTGTAAAATAGATGATTGTAGCTCAAACAAAGAAAAGTACTATAAAAGGGAGAACATGGCAATTATCTCCAATTATGAAAATTTGAGAACGAAAATGCACATACAAAACACAGAAATGAATGACAAATACGAAGAGAAAAACAAAACATTTATTATAGCCCAATCGGTTGGAAAATTTTGATAAAACATATAATTACGAATCATGTATGACGTAACCTTTTAAAACATGAATAGAGATGTTAAAGGCAAGGGTAAAACTAGGAATATACTTGTAATATAAAACTTATGTAGACATGAACTTAGACCTGGTTATCAACTTAATGATGTTGTCGTGTCCTCAGCCACATTCGGTTACTAGTAGGTCAGGAATTAAGTTTTTATCTTTCGGGATTCTTCCAAAAGGGTGCCGCTTTTATCAAGCCATACCCATAATGGAAGGGAAAGGTAATTAATTAGGAGACTGGGAGTTTGGGTTCGATAAATAAAATATGATTTAAACTTTTCTTTTATTTCGTTTACTTTAAGTTAATTGAACAGAGTGATTCTTCTGACTAACTTACAATTTAAATTTCCGCGGTATATATGGAAATTTTGTGCTGCGGTCGTGGCTTAAGCAGTCACGTGGACTGTGGGAATGTTCAGTGGATTTTGTGGGAATGGAAATGATTGCCCAATCCATCCAGCGAGCGAAAAGTAGTTCGCTGGATGTATTTGACACTTTTTGAAATTTGTGTCATGAGAATTGGTTCGCCGGATGCTTGTCAAATTGATGTCACGGGAATGACACCTGTGTAAGCTTATTTCAATTTTATTTTAATTAAGTGCATTGATCCGTTTTTTCTTTCAGGTATCATTGCGTATTCCACATCCTCCCCCTTTTCGAAGAAAGATTTTTATTTGTTTTTCAAAGAAAAATCTTTCTTTACAACAGTTTTCTTGTCGGCCTAGAAATATAATAATTATTTATTTATACATTATGCTTATTATTTACGATAGCTACTTTGAGTGCCTTATTTCTAGGTTTCTATTATGAATTGTTTTGTTTCCTTAACCTATTCTTATGCACCTTTATTAATTTATTATTATTATCCTTTATGACGCAGTTTACAGTGGATATATCAACCACCTCGTAGGGTCCAACGAAAAAGGGATCCATTTTCCGGTTGTGTGTTGATTTCAGGTAAACCTTGTCTCCAATATTTAGTTCTATGGGGTAGCATTTGTGCTGCTCGTTTGCAACTCGTTTTAGTTTTAAATCTAACAAGTATTCCCTAGTTCGTGATTGTATACAGGGTCAGGATGCTTATGAGCCGATTGTACAGGTATTGAAGAGGTTTTGCCAAACACGAGTTCGAAAGGTGTATAACTATGTACAGTGTTCGGTGTTGTGTTGTAACAATACGAATAGTATGGGATCCAGTCATCCCAATCATCTCGATTTTCATTTACGAAGCTTCTCAGGTATTCGTTCAAATGTTTATGGTTGCGTTCCAATGCTCCTATAGTTTCTGGATGAGCTACTGTTGCAAACAGCTGTTCGATGTGAAGATATTTGCATATCCCATCAAACACTTGGTTCTTGTATTCTGTGCCTAGATCTGTCTTTATAAAATTCATTGGGCCATATCTGAGGATAAATTCGTTCACTATAGCTCTTGCTACAGTGTTCGCTTCCTTGTCTCTCGCTGGAATAACTACCACGTATTTGCTAAGGTCACACTGTAGCGTTATGGCGTATCTGTTATTACTTGCAGATCTAGTAAATGGGCCAACTGTGTCTATTGAAACTATTCCAAACACTTTGTCTGGAGTTGTCGTTACTTGTAATGGTTCCTTGGTTTCTACCTGATGTTTATTTTTGATACATTGTTCGCACCTTGAAACATATCTCGCAATGGATTTTTTCATATGTCTCCAACGATACATCGTTTTTAGTTTTTTGTACATCCTGGCTTGTCCTACATGTCCTCCAGTAGGTGCATTACGGTGTAGCTTTAAAATTTCTTCAATCTTTTCGTGATCTGTCACAAAAACTGGCGGTTTATATAGTTTTATTGATAAATGGCTTAAACTTCTATTGCATATCTTCTTGAATGCAATCATATAAATATATCTGAACAGATCACTTTCTGCAGAAAGTATCACATTTTCGGTGTGAATTTTATTATATAACTCTTTTTCAAATATTTGGATTTCTCGCTCTAGTGCGGATTCCATTGATTCGTTTTTATTCTTCTTAAGTAACCGCTTTATGACTACTGTATTCTTTTACTAGCATTTCTATAGCGTGGCCATTCGCTATGAACTCTAGTTCTTTCATGTCTTTTAGTGTTTCGGTGGATAATACTTCATGAACTCGCAGTTGATCAGACCGCTGTGCCTCAGTATCCGTCCTCTTGATTTCGTTTTTCTGTGCCTTTGACAGCATCGCTCTTGTTGTTACCTGTAAAATATTAATTTTTTTCAAATCATCTATATCGATTCGTGATAGGGCATCTGGTCCGTTATTTTCTTTTCCTTTTATGTATTCTATTGTAAAATCATACTCTTCAAGGTCCAATCTCATTCGTGTCAGCTTTGATGACGGACTTTTCATCGCAAACAAATATGTTAGCGGCCTGTGGTCAATTCTGACCACGAATTTCCGGCCGTATAAATATGGTCTGAAATGTTGCACTGTCCAATGTATAGCTGCTAGCTCCTTTTCAATGACCGATTTGTTTCGTTCTCCTGGGGTGAAAGTTCTACTTGCGTATGCTATTGGTAGATCATCGTCCTCGAATTTCTGGGATAGTATAGCTCCGCAAGCTGCATTCGATGCATCCGTGGACAAAATGAACTTTTCCTGAAAATTTGGGTATTGGAGAATAATTGGGGACATGACTGCCGTTCTGAATTTATTGAAGGCTTCATGCTGCGCCTCTGTCCATTCAAATTTTACATTTTTCCGTAAAAGTTTATTCAATGGAAGTGCCATGTTTGCAAAGTTAGGCACGAATCGCCTTTATTAATTACAGAATGCAACAAAGCGTCTTGTTTCGTCCGCGTTTTTCGGTACTGGCTAATTTTTAATGGCCTCATATTTAGAACTGTCAGGTTTAATCCCTTGTTCTGAGACTTGGTGTCCTAGGAAAGTGACCTCAGTTTGAAAAAAATTGCACTTTTCAGGATTTAATTTTAAATTTTTTTCTCTTAACTTTTCAAACACGCATTGAAGGTTTTTGAGGTGATGTTTTAATGAACAACCCACTACAATTATATCGTCAATGTAAAGAAAAGCAATTTCCGGTGGCAGGCCCGCCATTGCAATCGTCATCATCCTTTGGAAACTGTTTGGACTTATATTTAGCCCGAAAGGGAGTCTGCGATATTGGTAATGACCCTTATTCGTTGAAAAAGCTGTGAATTTTCTTGATGATTCTTCTATTGGTATTTGATGGAATCCTGACATAAGGTCTAACGTTGAAAAGAATTTGGCCCGCCCCATTTGATCTAGAATTTCTTCAATTCTAGGTAATGGAAATTTATCTCCAATGACTTTTTTATTTAAATTTCTGAAGTCTACTACCAGCCGCCATTTCTGACTCTTTGACTTCTTTGGCACTAAAAGGATGGGCGAGTTGTACTCCGATACTGAATGCTCTATTATCCCATCACCTAGCATTTTTTTTATCTGTTGGTCAATTTCTTCTTTATGCGCTTCTGGACATCTATAGTTCTTTATATAGACCGGAGTTTTGTCCTTAAGTTGAATTGATTGTTCATAAAAATTGTTTGTTGATAACGGCTCGTCTAATCGTTGGGATTAGGTTTTTGAGTCTTTCGTCATTTGTTGCACTTTGGCTAATTTGATACTCTGATGATGGCTTCGTCTCTATTCCATTTGTGCTAATTTTTACCATTTTATCTGTGGTATTTAAGATCCTTATCATAGGATTATTTGCCGAAATTATTGATGAGGCTATGTAAACCCCTGGTGAAACTTCTCTATTTTGTACAACCAGATCCTCTGTCTTACTTCTAATGGCGTTAATTGCTCGTATGACCTCACATCTTGGTGGTATGAGTAACGCGTCTTTTTCTGGGCTGCTTTCGATCGGTATCTCTACTACTTCTCTTGTTGAATACAACGTTAAGGTCCACGTATCATAATTTATGTTAGCTTGGTATTTCACTAAAAAATCAATGCCGAGAATTCCATCAGCCTCGAACGTCACGTCATTATCCACTATATGAAAGGTGTGTTTCCGCGATATTTCATTGTTGAATATTAGGGCAGTTTCTGTCGAACCTATTGACATTTGTGCGGTGTTCGCAATACCTCGTAGGGTACACTTATTTTTGGATAGAACATTTGATCTGGTTTAATCAGATGTCGGCTTTGAACAAAGATACATCGGCTCCTGTATCTACGAGAAAAGTACATTTTTTTTCACTCATGTCGACGAAGGCCATTATGAAATTATTAAGGTTTAAATTTACATTGTAGATTCTCCGATTTGCTGCTGTCCCCCCGGCTGGCTCGGATCTGCATCTGGCTGAGGGGTTTGGTATTCCCCCGCATCTACGCAGTGTACTCTTTGA
Source organism: Chrysops caecutiens (assembly GCA_963971475.1). Classification (NCBI taxonomy): domain Eukaryota; kingdom Metazoa; phylum Arthropoda; class Insecta; order Diptera; family Tabanidae; genus Chrysops; species Chrysops caecutiens. The sequence continues at coordinate 32,079,096 of OZ020568.1, read as the reverse complement.
GTGTTGGGTCTGTTGTTATTGTTCGGACGAAATGAATTTCTATTCTGTTGGTTATTTCTTCTGAAATTCGGTTGGAATCCTCCTGGCGATTGTGTGTAACTGTTCCTATTACCAGGTCTTTGACATTGCCTGTTTGCATTATACCCGTTGTAGCCATTCTGCCGTTGTTGCCATTGATTTTGCTGTTTCCACCGAGAGTCGTCAGATTGGTGTTGGCTATTTTGGAATCTTACCCGTGAGCTGGCTGGCCAGATGTTCAATCTGACTAATGTAATCGACGAGCTTTTTAGTCCCTTGCTGTGTTGCCTTTAGCTGGGCTAAAATGGCGTCTGAAGATAATTTTATTGCGAATTTTTGACGAATTTTTGTTTTGAGGCTTTCAATTGTTTTGACGTCTTCCGTTATTGCCAATTTTGCTTTGCCGGTAACACAAGTTTTAATGGATTTGAACATTATCTCCTTATCAGTCGGCTGAGTGAGTTCGCCGAGGAGCTCAATAGCATCCAAAAATGACTCTGTTTCTTCCTCCTTTCCATTGTAAGGTGCCACTAAGGCTGTTGCCACTTTAATATCAAACGTCATATTTGCGGTTCGGTTTTCCTCTTTACTCTCACTATTTACTTTAACTGTTTCCCTGTTTCGATTTGCTTCCTTCTGCTCGCTTATTAGTTTCCTTATTTGCTTAGCTATATATTCTATCTTTTCAAATGTGTCTGTTATTTTGCAAGCCTCTCCTAACGTAGTTTCTACCGGTTTCAAATTACTCGCTGTCTCCAATAGGCTTTGAACTGTTTGTTCTTTTTTTTCTAAAGTATCAGTTGTGTATCCCCTATTTATCTGTTTTTTTAAATTTGATAGTGTGGGTTTAGTTCTTCTTTAATTTTTTCCAGCACCTCCATTGGTTACACTAGGTACATTATTTATCAATTACAGCTACTCTGGCTGGTGAGCTAAGATAACGTTTACGAAGTCCCCTTCTATGGTTCATGTAAATTTTATAAACTATATTGAAGACAAGTACTGCCAAAATTGCTACCAGAAGGAATATTATCGCCGATTTTTCAATTTGTACCACATCTTGGACTGTAACATTGTTGATTATCTCCCCTGTATTTTCGTTTTTCTTTGAGTTAGTGGTTCCCATTTTTGTTATTTTTCTTTTATATTTTTAATATGGAAACGACTGACTTCAAACGTAGAAATGTTTTTTTTTTCACATCATTTATTAGTACCTTCAATTATTAATTTTTTTCTTTTTTCTTAACCTGGTTAGCTCATTTTTTGCTTTAGCTAACAAAAAGTTATATTTTATTTTTTCCTCCTCTGTTCCGCATATCACAATTAGTTGCTTATATCTATCTATTTCTTTTGACAATTGATGGCGCTTTCCACCTCTAACATTATTTACTGCCTTTTTTTGGTTTTATTATTATTTCTTTTTTCTAAATATTTGTTTATCTTAATAGGTTTGGGTCCTATATTACCCTCATAAACTTTACTTTGCTCCCTGTTTTTGTTTGCCGGTGTTGCCCGAAACTTTAGACTGCTTATATTAATTTTCGCTGGATACCACGCTAAGTTTTCTGTTGCACTCTGTGGGTTTTTACTTTTCAGCTGCGCTAATAATTTCTCCGTCATTTCACGTTCTGGTTACTAATTTCTTGCAATTTCCGTTTTCCGACTGGTATCAGCATTTACCATGTGAAATTTAAGCAGGATGTCACGGTCGCCATGTCGTGTCCTCAGCCACATTCGGTTACTAGGTCAGGAATTAAGTTTTTATCTTTCGGGATTCTTCCAAAAGGGTGCCGCTTTTATCAAGCCATACCCATAATGGAAGGGAAAGGTAATTAATTAGGAGACTGGGAGTTTGGGTGCGATAAATAATATATGATTTAAACTTTTCTTTTATTTCGTTTACTTTAAGTTAATTGAACAGAGTGATTCTTATGACTAACTTACAATTTAAATTTCCGCGGTATATATGGAAATTCTGTGCTGCGGTCGTGGCTTTAGCATTCACGTGGACTGTGGGAAAGTTCAGTGGATTTTGTGGGAACGGAAATGATTGCCCAATCCATCCAGCGAGCGAAAAGTAGTTCGCTGGATGTATTTGACACTTTTTGAAATTTGTGTCATGAGAATTGGTTCGCCGGATGCATGTCAAATTGGTGTCATGGGAATGACACCTGTGTAAGCTTATTTCAATTTTATTTTAATTAAGTGCATTGGTCCGTTTTTTCTTTCAGGTATCATTGCGTATTCCACAATGTAATGATGTTATTGCAAATGAACATAGTGACAGCCCAGCGTGAGGCCACTGAAGAAAGACACATATGTATATTAAAGCGGCTCGCAAACAGCGAAATCTCCTACAGCTTCGTACGTGGAAAAAACACGAAGGAAAAAAAAGGCTCAATAATGTCAACTACTCGAACTTGAGAAACTCTTTGAAATAGGTACAGAGAACAAAATCCAAAGTTCGGTAACAGTTCGTGCCGGGAAGAGTACCACGAATTTCGCTCCGCGGCATACTCGCAAGTATAATGATCACCTTAGTTTTCAATACTCGTTTTGTTTCAAAGGACACATTATTACGGAGTAGCGGGCCCAATATAGAACAAGGAAGTTATAAAGTAAAACAAGAGAGCAAGAGTATGTAGGCATGAGTATGCAAAGTAAAGCGAGAAAAATAATAGGAATGAGAAAAATACATAGAGGATACAAATGCATAAATGAGCGCTGAAGAGAAATAGCGGATAGATGAAAAATAAAAAATATATCTATATGTAAATCATAGAGAATGAAATGAACAAAAAGAGAATTCAAAACGGAAAGAAAAGATTGAGCATTATGACGGAAAATAAAATGATGAAAGTAAACAAGGATTATAAAAAAAGATTAAACCAGTTGAAGATTAAACAGAAACCAGTTGAAGATAGTCACACTATTGTGAGCAGTCCCAAATAAAGAGCGACTTGATCACCTGAAGCTATGGCGCATAAAAACCAGCAATGTTGATAAAGAATTGCAAACCCACTGCCTAGGATACAGAAAATACCAGACCATTCAGAGAATCAAAGTCACAGTTCTGCGCTCAACCCATAAGCAGCTACCATCGGATAAGGATAGCGGCGGAAAATCTAAACACATATTATATAAAACCCGGCAAAACAGACAATTAACCAGGAGTCAACACTATACTAAGATCAGCTGTGTTAGCGAAGACGCAAAAAGAAATAATAGGAAACCACGCCCCTCTGCTCCCATCAGAATCATACCAGAAACTCAAAAAACTCAAATACAGCGGTCATCTGTTCAGTTGATAAGCATCTTAAAGACAGGACATAAGACGAACAAAAATTTGTAAAATAAAATATATTTGTATAACGGCAGTCCAACAGTTCATAATATCCAAAAAAGTATAAATTGGTGTAACATTTATAAGTTATAAGTATACTTTTATGCTATGTATCCATATAACTTGAAATCCGCAATGTGAAACAACAATAGTCATGAGATTCCATGAATGTTATTAATAAAAATTAAGAAACAAGTAATTCCCAAATTAAAAAAAATTGTAAGAGTACACATTAAAATTGGAAATAGGTAAAATTGAAAAAATGGTAAATAAAATAAAAGTTAAATATTTTTACATTTCGAACTTGCAAAAAAAATTGCTGTTACCTGTACCTTCTAATTTTTGATTATACGTAGTATATAAACCGTAGGTAATAGGAAAGAAACAATTTGAGCATGTGAAAATACAAAATAAATTATTTGTTATTGTATATAAACCATATAAACCACAAATCACATAAAAGTGCGAAACAGAAAATTGTCACTGCCACAATCAAAGATTTTGTTGTATAGACCCACGCTTGTCACACTTGATCACTGCTATGGTGCTACTATTATAATAAAATTAATTGCATACATTAATAGGAAGAATCAATAATTGTAAACTAAAGTGTGAGAAACACACAAAATAAGTAAGTACATATATGAAATACTTATACATAAAAAAATAGATGACTATCCTAAGGTGGAGAGAAATGGTAGGAACCAAAATTTCGAGTGAACCTTGACGCTCCCTTGCGGTCGTTAACTTTTGGGGAAAGTCAGCAAAAATGTTTGTGCATCATTCAAGAACGTTTCTACTGACTCAGAAGAAAATTATATTTCAAAAAATATATATATTGGGTCATCATTTCCGCTGACTCAAAAAAATATTAAAAAAAAACCGAAATTGCCAGTCAAGGGCCGCGCCGTAACTTTTCCGTGAAAACTTGGGGTAAAATTGTATTAAGAGTTTCTTATTGATATGTACTTAAATCAATGTCTCATATACAATGGCTATATAAAGTAATACGGTAACAGAAAAGATAAATGACAAGTTTATTTTTTGCGCCTTTTTCATTTTTTTATTGATGCTGCGGTAGCTCCGGCATTTAGATGTAGGGTACTTCCGAAAGGAATATTAATAATAAAATAATAAAAACTATTTAATGAAAAACACCTTATTATTACTTACCTTAGTGTTCATCAATCTAGTTAGGTTAATATTGTATAAATTTAGATCTAAGTAGTAAAGCTTTTTTATACTCTATGGAAAATTGTCATATTTAAAAAAGCAGAATTAGAGTAGTAATAATAATGTATTATGTCCTGAAATATTATTATTATTTAAACAAATGTATAATATATAATAATAAAAATTATATATATTTATTAGAAAATGAAGGAATATTATTTAATATATTAAGAATACCAGTAGATCAACATAATCGACATTGGTGACCCCGAACTCGAACATTGAGTTTTTCTTATTTTTGGAGATCGAAGATTGAAGATTGAAATATTTTTGAAAATTTTGAAGATTGAAGATTGAAGTGTTTTTGTGAAGATTTTGAAGATTGAAGATTCAAGTGTTTTTTTTAAAAAATTTTGAAGATTGAAGATTGAAGAGAAGCCAATTTAAGTGAAAATATAATAATCCAAGGGGAGCACATGCAGCCTAAAGGCTCCTTTAAACTGTGGCTGATGCTGGCCAGATACCGTGGAAAATATTATCACTACCTACAATCAACAATCAAACTATCTACAATCAACAGTCAGGTTATACCGCATTTCTTATTTCTAGAATTTATTTAAAAATTTTATAGACATTCTGTAAAGATTGATAAACATTACCTACATTTCATTCCTTTGCTTGTAATGTAAACTTTTCTTTAACCTTTTGTTTGTCATATAGTTTTATTATTACCATTTCCCTTCATTTTAAAGTATATTGATTTAAATAATTAATTTAATTTTGGTGTCTCAAATAGTTCCCTTCGTGTAACAACTTTTCTCTTTCAATATGTCCCTTGAAGGAATGCCAGATGATGGGAACATTATAGATTCCTCTATGGCTCTTCATGGTGTCAATAATGGGACGGAACAGCAAAATTATGCTGAAGCGACTATCGCAATTACCAATATGTATAAATTACCACTGTTCTGGTCGAATATGCCAGAAATTTGGTTTATTCAAGCAGAATAGATTTTTGCGCTCAATAAGATAACATCTAACATCTCTAAATACAGACATGTAGTCGCTGTTCTGCCCCAGGAAATACGAGATCTCGCGTGATTGGCAGCTTTGTGTGTGTTTATTCTTGCAAATAATCATAATGGTGTCTATTCTGGCGAAATTTGCTAAATAGCAGATTTTTCTGCTACGGGCGATAGCAGATTTGGCTCGTAGCAGAGTTTCGATAAGTTGGTATTCTGGCTACCAACTATTTTCGAATCTGCTACGAACTGAATTTCGCAAATTACTTTTAGCCAAATCTGCTATCTTTGACGGTTGAAAGTGTATACAAAAACTTAAAATGTAATAAAATATAAGTTTAAATGCCTTTTTAGCGTGAAAAATGTGTTAATAGGTGAAAAATTTGTTTTAAATTCATAAATTAAGAGACACTATTGATAAATATTTAATGAAATACAACAGTTTTTTGGTTTGGATTTTGGTAAAATACCCAAATAAGTTTGTTTGTGCAACAAAATATTTAAGGATTAATTATTTTTAAGGAATTTTAAGAATATCTAGAGCATCAACTCCAGGAATTCAATCAATTTGATAGCAAAGGCTTCAATATAAGCACGAAGATATTTAATTTGGGTGCATTGAGTGAAAGATTTGGTCAATTCGTAATCACCAAAACGGAGGGGGCTCTTTGGATTTTGGAAAAGACGACGGCATAAGGACTACCACAAAAACAAAGTGATCTGATTATGTTTTTGGAATGGAAGACACATAAACCGAGTCGAGCTATATCATGATATTCCACAAAATGACCAACTCAAACCAGAACCAGAAGAAAATGAAGCGACTATTTGATACTACATAGTATATGGATAAATTTGTTAAAAATACTATACTAATACTATATATTTCTCAAAAATATTTATGGGTATTTGAAAATAAATAACTTTGGAAGAAAAATCATATCATATTATGGACATAGTGTTCGTCACAAAGTGGATGCAGACGGATTCCGGTTCAGAGATAGTCTCTGGAGTAGAATTAATTTTCATCTAGAGATAATATCTGAACCGGAATCCGTCTGCATCCACTTCGTGACGAACACTATGTCCATAATATGATATGATTTTTCTTCCAAAGTTATTTATTTTCAAATACCAATATTTATTTTTGAGAAATATATAGTATTTTTAACTAATTTATCCATATTTCTTTCGCAAGAATTAGAATAGACCCAACAAATGATGAAATATTGAAAATGAATGAATTGTAAACATAAAGAAGGCAAAATAAACAAATTTTGTTCACATATTCCAATTTTTCACCTATTTAATGAAATATAAGTGGAGTAGTTATGATTTTTTCTGTTTTTCGTCTGCAAAAATAGTAAATGTCTTGAAACATGGCAACATATTTAAGGAAAATTTCTTAAAATCTGCAAATTGAACAAAATACATTAAATTTTATCATTTAGGTATGAATTTATATACTTTTCTATATGGGATAGCAGAAAACTTTATCATAAAGGCAGCAAAATTGAGGCTGCTATGATAGCAGATTTTTAACAGAATTATAGCAGATTTTTCTGCTATTCTTACACCCAGAATAGCAATTTAAGTCACTTTCGTTAAGTTACGAAAGGCAACAACAATGCTATGGGAAATAGCAGATTGTCAAAATAGCAGAATCTGCTATGACCGACCAGAATAGACCCCAATATTTGAATAAATTAGGAAAAAAATAATAAGAATTATAGGTATTATGAAAGAAAGAGAAATTTATTCATTTATTTTTACGAATTTTTTCAATAAACTTTTATGTATTTAACATTGTGTGACGTATCTATCTATCATGTTTTTCATAAACTTTTAAGTAGTAAACGTTGACGTATTTAATAAAACTAGGGGGGCGCCCCCTGCTCGCTACGCTCGCTAACCCCCGCCGTTCGCTCCGCTCACTCTAATAGCTCGCGCATGGAGCTATATATACAGTAACATTGTAAGTAAAAAGGTTATTTAGTTCAGACTGTAGTAGCAATCATTTCAGCTCATTTTGCACGTCAAAGTACATCTATATTGAATGAGGCCCTATCTATAATTATCAAAAACCTTGCGGGTGCGGTTGCGGATGTCGAAAGATCTTAAAATTTTCTCATACAAAATACTTTTTGTAAAAATTCTTTCATCTTCTGCCAAATGACCTTGGCTTTGTGTTTCAGAAGTACATATAAACACGCAATCGGTTAAACGATCTAACTCTACTGGCTACAACATACAATTAATGGTGACAAAATATAGGTTGTTTGAGTAGGATTCCTGATTTTTGAAACGTTTGCCCCTGGGATTTATTAATTGTCATCGCAAAAGCCAGAATGACGGGAAGTTGAGTTTCTTGAAAGGAAAACGGCAGAAATACGTCACACGTGTCAAAATACGTGTGTTTCGGAAAACATCTGCTAAAATCTCACAATCCAAAAAAATTTTCTTTTCCATTTGAACTCAACGAATAGGTGTACCATTGACCAAGCAAGTCATGTCCTGTACACAAATTACGAATAAGTAAAAGTATGTAATTTGGTTTTTAAAATAAATTTGTGGGATCGGGAGCCAACTTACATCAACTGAGTTTGAAAATTCTACTGGAAAATTATTTTGCTCTCTATAATCATCACTCAAGATTTTATCGGAACTCAAATATATTCGTTTCTCTCCGGCCAGGCTGTTAAAGATTTCTGCATCAATGAAAGTACAGCCTTCATATTTGGGTGCTAATATAACCGAATTGAGAATATCGTTAGACTTTATGGTTTCAGATACATTGCCATAAGTATCTGGAATCAAGAAGTTGCAGCTAACTAAATGGGTAGGAATTTCAATAACATCTTGGCTGTAATCTGGAAATGTGGGTAAAGTTCCATTATCAAGACATTTAAGAAATTCAACGAATTCAATGTCATGAGGTAAAGCTCTCATGCTTTGAGTCAAAGCTATTTTGTGGAATTTTGAAAATTTGGACCATGAAGTAAGACAATAAGTGGTATCTCAATAAGTGGTACACGTGTACCGTGAGATGTATGTGGCAATATTCGTCAAAAATCTGCACAGAGTAAAATAGTCTTATATCCGAAAAGTTTAGTTGGAGTACCGAATGAATCGTTTACTGAAAAAAATTTCGTAAATAGTTAATAAAGCACGGTTATATGAATCATTTTCCGAAGAATTTCTTAAAACGTCTTCACACATGAATATTTTGAATTCATTCCACAAATCTAATGCATTTGTAGGAACGTTCATACCACAAATAGGATACGGCAAATAACTCTCTTAACTGCTGAGAGGACTAACACTCTTTTACTTCTAATAAATATTCACGCCACTCTCCATAATTTCATGCGATACGTCGTGCATGTGCTGAAAATGTGCAGTAAATAATGTTCCCAACAGTACCCAAATCCTGATGGGACCTCGAACATGAAGCAAAATAGTCTCAAATGGAACATATCAACATAAAACATAAAATAATGTAGCAATAGTTCTACTACTTCCTCTTTGAGGTTTTTCGATTTCTTTTCTTTATCTACCTAAATATAATGTATCGGCGTCTCTGTATATAGAAACTCGGAAGAACTAATTCGATTGATTTCATAGAATGCAGTCAATTTCGTTCTTCTGTGATTTGTAAGAGCTTGTTGAACATTTCCTTCCCTAAAGACTACATTTTACCGGTGAGGCAAGTAACATTCAAGTCGAACTATAATATATTACGTGACTGGTAATGCATTGGCCAATTAGCTTCCGTAGATCCAACATAGTGACCGGACAAAAAGCTATTGATTTCATTTATATAAACTTTGCCCTCACCTCCACCTCAAACTCTTCCAAACTGTAATGAGGCATAGTCGTATCCCTTATTAACATATTTGTGCATATATTTTAGGCTCTTAACTGTGCCAAGAACTTCCACATTTAAGTAGCAATCAAATTTCGCTAAAAGATATGGATTTTAAGGAACAGCATAACGGCTGTCAACAGAGTGGCCACGAAAGTCAACTGTTATACCATTAACACGGCGCATCTAACATTGCCTTGAGTTGTATTGTAAAAGTCCTTAGAACAGCTTCTGCTGCACTTACCATCTCTGATACAGACGGGGATAGTACTCAATAAACCACATGAACCGTGGATCATGTGGTTTTTAACTAAATTATGAAGTTGTGGGAAATACATTGTATATTGTAAATAAAATATATCTGGAATTTCCGTACAAATTTGCTCGTAGCGGCTAAATCAAGCATTCTATAACCAACCCCTATTATTTTTTCATTTCCCAACATTTGGTCATATATCATATTTCTCTAAATTATGTTTTAAATGTGGGTCCATACAAAAGTTGGGAAACATGATAAAATTCAGACTTTCGTTCGCTTTCCATAAATATTCGTGAAAGATAACTTCGCGTTTACTAGTAATAACTGTAAAATTGTGATTTTCCATATTTTTTGAAATAAAATTTGCATATATTTTTATCAAATTAACAAAAAACAATGGTATAAGCAAACGATGGCTTTAAATTTGTCTGTGGTAATGCATCCATATTATTGTCTATGGCCATATGTTCATTGTTTTGGCTTTTGTCTGGAAGAATGCAATTTTATTAGCCAACGGTTGCCTTCTTCCAGGCAAAAAACAAAAGAATGAACATGTGAATATTGTCTGTGACATGGCTGCATTTGCCCCTCACATTATCATTGGCATAGATATTAGGTTTGAGTGAAAAGAATGCACGTTTTTGGCATAAATGGTTGTTTATTCAGTCGAACGTATGATCTATGCAAATGATAATGTTAAATAAGTATGTTCTTTATTTTAATTTTTTCGTAGAGGAATGCAATTATATGTTAATTCTTTTGGTTTGTGTCACCAGTAGAAGATTGATCCATTTGGTTTGATTTTCGACTAATTTAGTAGTTGTTATGTATCGGGGACACAAACCAAAAATTAACATATGGTTGCATTTTTCCAGGCAAAAAGTAAAACATTCACACGCACACATTCTTCCCAAAAGCATCATCTACGCTATACGTGTGCTCAATTCACACACACTATCCCATTGAATTTTTTAATTTCAATTTAAAATTAAACTAATTTATAATTAAATTTAAGAAAAAACATTAGGTGATGCACATAGAGGAAAAACTAATCTTTCGAATGGTATAATTTTTATGCTGGTAATTCCACCTGGTTTCCTGTAAAAGGGATAACAAAAAAACGTGTCGCCTATTTGTATATAGATAAGAAATGAAATAAACAACCAGTCTTCTCTTCTAATATTAAACAAAAGTCTTTTACTTATATAACAGTTCTTTTATAACAAAGCAACAAGAAGTCAAAAACTAAAATGAAATTCATTAACTAAGTTGAGTTGACTATTAAACTGAGATATTATCATCAATTAAAGAAAACTATACCTACTCAGAGATCTATTAGAAATTACAGATTAATTAACAAAATATACGAATCAAATTAAAGGCTTGTTCAGTTCACCTTACAATCCATTCTTATGAATTATTTTTAAAGTAGCTCCTTAAGAAGCACAAAATGTCTAATGAATCGTCTGATCAACGGCTTCTTATTTTGCTGGCCAGATAACCAGCCGCTGAGAAGGCCCTTTCGGATTCAACACTAGTTGGAACCACAGATCTCAGGCAGTCATCCGCGAACTGTAAAAGTTCGCCTTTTGACCCCCCGGACTCATATAAATTCATTTCCTTTTTGATTAATGACTCCAGCGAATTCGTAATTAGTTTTCTGTCTCTAGGTTCTTTGAACGCAGTCAAGATTTCCTGAAGTTCTTCTTGCAATGAACTACTTTTACGCTTACCTGTCCCAGAAAGAGATGAAAGTGTTTCGTTATCGTTACAGTTATCAGCAAATTCAGCAATATCATTAGCGGTGGCAGCTGATGTTGATGCGATCGACCAAGATGGATCTGAATTTGTCTGTGTCTCTGAATTAGTCAGACTGTGTTGCGAATGCAAGCGCTCTATAAGTGATTTAATTTCAGTTCGAACCACATTTTTCGGAGGCAATTTAAAGGTTTCGTCTCTCGCAAACTCTTCTTTATCTGCTTGGTATTTAGCTGGATCTCTCATATATAACAAGCATGCTGTCAAATTCGTCCGACGCTCAACAATGCGCTTTCTCAAGGAGACAGCTAGTTTTTCTGCCAATGGAGTTTTAATCTCCTCCAGTTTACGAATCATAAACCTAAGTGTTGTTTCTGCGATAGCCAAGAAAGTATCTCGACGACATAACACCTCCACAGCCAGTTTTACAGGTTGAAATGCCTTGTCTAAGCTCACTAAAACCGCATGTTCTTCCGCACTCAAAGAGTAGTTCGGATCAGCTTCCAGGCAGAGGTCGATCAAAGCTTTGCTGACATACAGCTTGATTCTATTAAATATAGAAATCATGTCGGCTAGGCTCGACCATCGAGTTTTACAATCAAGTTGTAACTTTATATCTTTTCCAAATTCTTGCTTTACGTATATTTGCAGAGTATCAGTTTTAGTAGATGATCTTTTAAAAAGTGTCACCAATTTCCTAACTTTCTCAATAATACCCGCATATTCTGCATTTAGGTCTACTTCTATTCTGGGGATAGAGCAATGAAAAACATCATCTTCTGAGCCTGTGTTAGATATTTCGTCCATTTCATTAGAAATCTCATCGTCGTTTTCCTCATTTTCAGATTCTATCACAGGTTTCTCAACATCAGTGTGTTTTTAATACATAGTATCTATTATGCCAAGTTGAACTCCATGGGCATAGCAGAGCTGATGTGTAGGTGATATCAATCGACCCAACTTTTTCATAACACTTGCCCCATCTGTAGTAATATTGATAATATCTTTTTCCAGAACAAGGTCAAATTCGGTTAATTTTGTTTTCAAAATACTGACACCACTTTCAGCAGGCATACTTCCAAAGACGCGAATCAGCCCCAAGTTCCAAAACAAAGCATTACCGTTCAAAAATGTGTGTACATTTACATTCATGTATCGCTTGTTCATAGAAGAAGTCCACTCATCAAATGTTAGCGTAAATCTGTAATCATTCTCCTTCAGCTGAGCCAGTTCACGCATTATTTTCATTTTCAATATCATACCATAATTCATAACAATAAGTTTTATTGTGTTTGGGGACTTAGGCAGTTTGTGTCCCGAAGAACTGAAGAGATCTCTCATATCTTTGGAGGTACAGAAAACATGGAAAGGCAGTCCATTTTTAGCTACCATTCTTGATAGTTTTTTCTCCATAGAAGTATCTTCAGCCGCGAGGAAGTGATCAGTAATTTTTTGCCTCTTCTTTCTTACTGGTGGTGCTTGTGCCGACGATTCTGGTGATTCTGGACTAACATTCGACGTAGATGCGGAGGCGGTTACTAATTCCATGTTTTGATTAGTAGCCCCAGTATTTGATGATGGTGGCGGCAACAGCGGCGGTGATATGACATGCATCTCGCTCACTTCTACCACATTATTCTTTTTTGTGTCAATTTTGTGAATGGATTTTAAATTCACATGTAAGCCACGAGGAGATCGATCTTTGGTTTTAAGAATCTTCTTACAAAGCTTGCACTTAGCACTCAGTCCATTTTCAGCTCTTAAAAAGTGTTTCCATACTTCCGACACACTCACATAGTCGTTATAATTTATATTCGCGGACATCGTTCGTTGTTCCACTCGTAAATCACATAAGAAACTGAAACAAAAATACTCGAATGCAATCAACTCAACCACGGATTGTTATCAACTATTACTAGTCATTACAAGTTATTACTAGTAAACAATAGCACGCAGCAAATCGCCGGTTAAATTTTTGACCAACCGCACGCAATGCAAGACGTTTGTATGCTCGAGTGCATTCTCGTTAAACTCGCGAGATCTCGCCCATTTTTCGGCCGAGATCAATCTCGCTAAAAAAGGCCGAGATCTCGCGAAAACGAGATCTCGCGAGAACGAGATTGCATTCACTAGTTCGCTATCTCGATCAAAATCAAGGGAGAATAAGGGTTATTTTTGGTATCATTCTAATTTTGGCGAAAAGGCTAATAAATGTATACAACGATGTAGGTACAATTATGACAATAAGAACAATGTCCTTTTAAAAGAATAAACACTAATGTTGCTGCGACTGACATCAGTGTCACACCTTCCCGTCGCCTTGTCATTAAGGATAATATAACTAATTTCGATTTTTTAATTGATACCGGAGCAGACATTTCTGTTTTCCCGAAAAGATTTTCTATAGGAAGAAGCGGTCGTTTTGGCAAGGGAACCAATAATTATAATTTGACAGCAGCCAATGGTACTCCGATTCGGACGTTTGGAGAGAAGTTGATAAAAGTTTTCCTAAACCTCCGAACAGAGTATCCATTCATTTTTACTATAGCTGCAGTCGACAGGCCTATAATTGGACCTGATTTCTTATCCAAATTTGGTCTTCTTGTTGACCTCAAAAATAAGAGGTTAATAGATTCATTGACAAATATTCAAGCTTCAGGAATTTCTCAGCTTTCAAAAACACCTCCAAAAATTTCTGTAGTGTCCAACAAATTTATAAACTTTCTAAAGAAATTTCCTGAGCTTTTATCTAATAGTAACTTCTCGAGTGAACTCAAACACTCAGTTCAACATCACATTTACACCACTGAACCTTTACCATTTTCACACGCAAGACGATTGGTTGTTAAGCGACATAATGTGGCAAAGAAAGAGTTTGACTCACTTTGCCAATTGGGCATTCGTCGACCATCTAATTCAATGACTTCAAGCCCACTTCACATGGTTCCAAAACCTGACTGGGATTAGAGATCTTGTAGAGATTATCGCCGCTTAAACAATATCACCGAACCTGATCGATATCCACTACCTCATTTACAAAATTTCAGTATTATCTTAAACAGATTTTCAATATTTTCAAAAATTGATCTTTCTCGTGCATACCACCAAATTCCTGTTGCACCAGAAGATTAACACAAGACTGCAATAACAACTCCTTTTGGAATGTTTGAATTTATACGAATATCTTTCGGTTTGAGAAATGCAGCTCCAACATTCCAACGCTCTATCAACGAGTTTCTTTCAGGTTTAGATGTTACCCAAATGCAATATCGAATGCATTTTTCCCAACGGTCCAATGGTTACCGTTGTTGGACCCGTTTGTATTCGAGATAATTCATTATTGAGTTAGTAGTTTTCCTTACGTGTGGCGAATGGGACGCAGATTACAAGTTTTTTTTAGATTTCTCAAGTAAATTGTTAAAGTTAGTTAGTAAATTGTTAAAGTTAGGTAAAGAAAAGAATAAAGAAAGTATACATGGCAGAACCATCTTCCATTAACTTCAATGTGGATGCTCCCGGAGTCGACTCTGTCGTCGATCCTCCAGCGCCGAACCAAGACAGCTCTCCCGGAGTCGATTCGGTTGTCGACCCTCCAATCGCGGCCCGAAATCGTAACATTGGTGTCAGATGTGGGGTGCCTGAGGAGGCGGAAAACCTCGAAGACACCTGCGACTTATTACACGTCATGCTGCAGTGGATGGCCGCCGACCGCGCCGAGAAGCGTGTCGAGAGGGAGGAACGCAGGAACCGTTTTGATCAGGTTTCGACGAGACTGGATCGCCTGGAACTGCTGATGATGGAACAACAGCGCTGGGCTATCACAAATTGGTAGCAACAGCTCGAAGATCAAACAGAGGTTCGCCGAGCCCTTGACGGGCTAAAGAAGGAATTTGGACATCTGTCTGAGACAATTGCAGCAAAAGATACCACGTCAAATTCGCCGACTTTTGGAAGGCTATCGATGGAACCTACCGGAGACCACACCCAACGAATCCAAACTCTACGAGGCCAAATAATCGGGTCACCCGTAGACCAACCTTCTACAAGTAAAAACCTAGAAAAATCGACTCATCAGCAAGCCTACTCGTCGACAACTACCAAACAAGTACCGCTACCAGACCTCCCACCAACTCCAGCGAGTCGGAGTTTCGAAAGAACTTTCCCGGTCATCGAGACTAGCCCAAATTCGTTCAGCGGCCACCGACCCGTTGGGCTCCAACTAATGCAGTTTGACGGGGAAGGATCCTGGGAAAGTTACTGCGTTCATTTGGAAACAGTATCGGAAGCCAACGGATGGGATGAAGACATCTGCCGAAGTCACGTTGCAGCCAATTTGAAAGGAAGGGCTCTAGAGTTCTTTCAAACACTGGAGAGGGAAGTACAACGTGATTTGGGTCGACTGATAAGAGCACTCGAGCGACGCTTCGGATCAAAGCAAAATGTGGGAGTGATCCAGAACAAGTTCCGTAACCGGCACCAGAAGACAAACGAATCTTTGGAAGAATCCGCCGCGGACGTACAACGATTGGGCCACACTGCACACCCCTCTTGACCCTCTAGTGTAATTTCGGAGTTGTGCCTTTCGCAGTTCTTAGACAGCATAAGTGACCTCGATCTTCAATGTGTGGTTCGAGACAGGGAACCTAAGAGCATCGACGCATTGATCATCGCGGAAAGGATAGAACTGAATCGTAAAACCGCTCGTACGACAAGGAAGCTTCCTGTACGAACAGCCGAGATGCACTCCCCACTTGAAACTCCGCAGGTTCAACCAACGATGGTATCGCTACCGGGAAACGAGAACGAGTCGACCTAAAGGAGCGCTGGTTGACTCATCCCTCAAAAGCCGCTCAGCCACCTACACCACCTCAGAATCAGACGAAGCGTGTCGCGTCACCAGTTGCATCCCCAAAATCGAGGAGCGCTTCACCATCCAATCCCCCACCAGCTGTAACGACGCGACAACCTACTGCGAATCGTATCAGATCTCCCGGTACCCCCTTGAAGAAGGTAACTCCGTGCTATGATCCGAAGCAAATTTACAACGGAAAAATAATGACGTTTTATTTTCGAAGGAGTTTTGGATTTATTGCGTGCCCAGAACTCGATTGCGTCCTCTTTGTTCGAAAGAAGAATATCCTGCGACCGAAGTTTGAAAACCATTTTCTACAGCTGGCGAGCGGGCTCGACGTAGAGTTTAAAATCGTTGATGGTAAACCTCACTTGGAAGCCACAAATGTCACTGGGCCTGGAATAAAATTGTTAACACTGAAAAGCCGGAGCTCTCCAAAATCAAAAAAACGGCAAGTGCGGATGACCCGGGACCAACACCCGCACTCTCATCTAAGGTCCCCAAATCTATCGTTATCTGCGTGAGAGATTGTCGCGACCAGGTCACGGTCGCAGCAAAAATCAACGACATTCCTGTATCTTGCCTAATTGACACCGGTGCCACTCACACAATCGTTCACCCAGCCGCACTGTCAACCGCTTGTTTGGAAAAGATGCACCACACTTTCGCGTCAATCAAAGGAGTAAGTGGCGAGATAACCCCCGTCTTAGGAGTCGTCGACGTAAGCTTCACTTTCGATAAGGTACGAGTGGTTCACCCGATTTACGTGGCTAACATCGCTAAAAGTGCTATCATCGGGATGGATTTCCTCACCAGCGTGGGCTGCATTATCGATTTGAAGGAAGGTTACTTGCAAATTTGTGGCACCCGGATTGGTATACCCGTGACCAGCACCTCCAGTACACCTAAGATGGAGCTCGCCGACAACTGCACCGCTAACCTGGTCGACCCCGAAGACATCGTCAGAAGGCTGAAGCAGCCTCTACAGGATTTGTATCGCCGGTCAGCAGAGGGGCTAAGAACTGAGTTTGTTATTGGAAAAATATGAGCCAGTGTTCTCCAGTGATCGAAACGACGTAGGAAGGACGTCGATTGTCAAACACCAAATCGACACCCAAGGGTGCAAACCCATCAAAATTCCTCCACGACGTCTCCCCATTTACCGACGAGAAGAAGCCTACAAATTGTTAGAGGAAATGCAGCACGCTAAGTTGATACGAGTTCGCTTGTGGTCCTCGTTAAGAAGAAAAATGGATCACTTAGATTTTGTGTGGATTACCGCCGCCTTAACGAAGTCACCAAGAAGGATTCGTATCCCCTACCGCGAATAGACCTGACTCTTGAAGCGCTGGGAGATTCACCATGGTTTAGCACTCTCGATCTACAGAGTGGCTATTGGCAAGTGGAAATGAACCCCGAAGATAAAGAAAAGACGGCATTTACCTTTGGACATGGGCTGTTTGAGTTCGAAGTAATGCCATTTGGACTGACCAATGCACCGGCGACTTTCAAACGTTTGATGGAACTGGTACTCCACGGAATACTAATCAAGTCTTGTTTAGCTTACTTCGATGACATCCTAGCCTACGGCCATACTTTAGAGGAAGCTCTTCAAAATCTTCAGTTGGTGTTGGAGCGACTCAACAAAGCTGGACTCAAACTGTCCCCCGCCAAATGCCACCTATTTCGAAACGAAATCAAGTATCTCGGTTATGTTATTTCGGAATTCGACGTCAGAACCGACCCTGAGAAAGTCACCGCTGTAGAAAATTGGACTCAACCAAGTAACAAGAAAGAACTTCAGTCCTTTCTCGGATTTTGCGCCTACTACCGAAGGTTCGTGAAGGATTTCTCGACCATAGCAAGTCCACTAAATGCACTAACTCGGAAAGACTGCAAGTTTGTATGGACGAACGAAACCCAACTCGCTTTTGAAACGCTGAAGAAGGCTCTAGCGACAGCTCCCGTACTTCGTCAACCGAAAGAAGATGCAGAGTTCATTCTGGACACCGATGCTAGCCACCATGCATGGGGTGCTGTGCTCTCTCAAACCGTGGACAATCGAGAGTGCGTGGTAGAATACCACAGCAAAACCTTCAGCCGACCAGAAAGGAACTACTGCGTTACCAGGAAAGAACTGTTGGCAGTAGTTAAGGCCGTACAGCATTTCCAACCCTACATTCTAGGAGGACAATTAATCGTTCGAACGGATCATGCATCATTAAACTGGCTTATCAATTTCAAAAACCCCGAAGGACAAACGGCACGCTGGTTGGAAATCCTCCAACAATTTGATTTCACTGTCCAACATCGTGCAGGGAGCCAACACACTAACGCTGACGCCCTATCTAGACGCCCGTGTGATGAATCTGGTTGCTCGAACTGTTCCAGGGTGGAGGCACGAGAACTAATTAGTGCGAATGTGTCGGTTGCACTGGAGGATATCGGGATGTTGCAACAACAGGACGAAGACTTAAACCAAATTCATCAGTCGTTGAAAGACGGTCATAAGCCGACTGCGGAACAAATACGGCACTTCAGTCCGGACGTGAAAGCATTCTGGTCAATGTGGCCGAGTTTACATCTAAAAAATGGAACCATTATCCGACATTTCAAACGGGCCGAAGAAAATGTGGAACAAATCCTACTCCCCCGATCACTGCATAATCGAGTCCTCGAACTACTCCACGAAAACCAAACAGGCGGTCATTTTGGATATGAGAAAACCTTGGAGAAGGTCAAAACGCGATACTACTGGATAGGATGTAGTGACGATGAAAGGGATTGGTGCTCTGGGTGCACTGTGTGTCAAAGCCGGAATAATAGTCGCCGAAAACACCGAGCCCCATTGTGTCTAGTAAACGTGGGAGCCCCGTTTGAAAGGGTTGCTGTTGACGTACTGGGTCCTCTCCCCACCACCAACCGAGGGAACCGGTACGTCTTCGTACTTATGGACTATTTTACAAAATGGCCGGAAGCCTTCGCCCTACCCGACCAAACTTGCCGAGACGGTGGCAGACGCGCTAATCAGCAATGTGTTCTCACGATTGGGAGTGCCGTTGGAGCTTCATTCAGACCAAGGGCGTAACTTTGAGTCGGAGGTTTTCCAGCAAGTCCTAAAAAAGCTCAAAAATAGAGAAAACGAGAACGACTCCCCGCCATCCCCAATCAGACGGCATGGTGGAGCGTTTTAACCCCACTGTAGCTGACTACCTCTCCAAGTACATCGAGGAGAAAAAAAAAGACTGGGACCTTTACCTGCCTTTGTTGCTGTTGGCATACCGATCTGCAGTCCATGACACCACAGGACAAACTCCAGCCAAGTTGTTGCTCGGAAGAGAATTTCGGTTACCTGTCGACTTAGTACTGGGTTCCGCGCCAGAAGAAGTCACAAACCTTCCGGATTATATGCGGACGCTGCAACACAATTTACATCAAATTCAGCAAATCAACCGCAAGCACTCAATCCAAATGAGTCGCGCGATGAAGGAACGGTATGACCTGAGCGCTACAAATAAGCCTTTTCATCCTGATGACGAAGTTTGGTTTTACTGGCCCCGACGAACAAGAGGA
The DNA here is from genome assembly GCA_963971475.1 of Chrysops caecutiens. Taxonomy (NCBI): domain Eukaryota; kingdom Metazoa; phylum Arthropoda; class Insecta; order Diptera; family Tabanidae; genus Chrysops; species Chrysops caecutiens. Next base: position 32,059,233 of record OZ020568.1, on the reverse strand, counting down.
AGATGCCCAAAACTACAACGAGATTGGGAAGGACCCTACTACGTGAAGGAGAAACTAGGTGAGGTCCTGTACAAAATAGCGAAACCTCGTTCGCCAGTCACAAAAGTAGTACACCGAAACTACCTAGCACCCTACAGGCGGCGACAGGAAGAACAAAGTTGATGAGCTCGGCCGGTGACTCGAGCCTCAAAGGAGGGGGTAATGTTACCCAAATGCAATATCGAATGCATTTTTCCCAACGGTCCAATGGTTACCGTTGTTGGACCCGTTTGTATTCGAGATAATTCATTATTGAGTTAGTAGTTTTCCTTACGTGTGGCGAATTGGACGCAGATTACAAGTTTTTTTTAGATTTCTCAAGTAAATTGTTTAAGTTAGGTAAAGAAAAGAATAAAGAAAGTAAACATGGCAGAACCATCTTCCATTAACTTCAATGTGGATGCTCCCGGAGTCGACTTTGTCGTCGATCCTCCAGCGCCGAACCAAGACAGCTCTCCCGGAGTCGATTCGGTTGTCGACCCTCCAATCGCGGTCCGAAATCGTAACATTTATTTTTTTGTCTTTATTTACATAGACGATATAGAGATGAAGACGAACACCTCACACAATTAACGTTGATTTTCAATAGATTTAAAGACTTCGGTCTTAATTTTAAAATCAACAAGTGCCTTTTTGGAGTTCAAGAATTGAACTTTTTAGGCCATTTTATGTCCCAAAAAGGTATTCTTCCATCAAAGGACCAAGTGCAAATTATCAGTAATTATCCAATTCCCAAAAATGTCAAACAGCTTCAGAGATATATTGGTATGGTGAATTTTTATCACAGATTTTTACCTAATTTGGCGGAAATGGTGATTCCTTTGCACGAACTTGTTGCTTGTAACAACAGAAAACAAACTTTGTTTTTGTGGAATGATATCCATAATGATAAATTCCAACAGACTAAACAACTTTTATCTGAAGCTACTTTCGACAATGGCTTGAAGGAAAAGAGTTCACTGTGTTCACAGATCATAAGCCATTAGTCACTGCTCTAAAAACCAAAGCTGAGCGCAGTCCAAGACAAATTCGTCAAGTTGGATTTATTTCACAAATCACCAGTGATATACTACATATTCGTGGAGACTCTAATATTGTCGCCGATGCTCTATCTAGGGTTGTAGACCAAATTGACGTGGTGAACAAACTTCATTTTAACATTAAGGATTTTTATCAATCTCAACTTTTGGATGAGGTAATTAAATCACTCCTTTCTAATAAAGAAGTTTCCTCTAATTACAAATTGGTAACGTTTCCTTTTACCAACGACCAAGCTCGGTGTAACATTTCTACAAACGTTATGCGCCCATTAGTACCGAAACAATTCCGAAAGCAATTTTTTCTAAAGTTATATACATTGTCTCATCCTAGTATTAGAGCTACCAGGAAACTCATTACTGACAGATACTTTTGGCCACGTATGAACTCGGAAATAACATGTTGGACCAAAAAATGTATCATTTGTCAACAAAATAAAATTTCAAGGTATACTAAATCCGAGATTGGTACTTTTCCTCTTCCGAAGACCCGCTTTGAACACATCCACATGGTCATTGGTGGGCCATTACCAGTTTGTGACAACTATAGATATCTCCTAACTATAGTTGATAGATTTTCAAGATGGCCAGAAGCTAAAAAATATCACAACAGAGATGGTGCCTGGAACCTTCGTTAGGGAATATATTTGGAGATTGGTAGTTCCTTTAACAATGACAACCGATCAAGGCTTGCTTCGAATCGAAATTTTTCAATTCCTTGACGAAGCTCCTTGGAATAAACAGAATGCGGACAACCACCTTTCATCCACAAAGCAATGGCATGGTTGAACGCTTTCACGGACAATTAAAGGCGGTCTTAAAATCCAATTTTACAATCAATAATTGGATAGAGAGGCTACCTTTGGACTTGTTAGGGTTTCGGACTTTCGTTAAAAAGGATTTGAAGTGTTCTTCTGCTGAACTTGTTTATGGTCAGAATTTAAGAATTGGTTCTTTTATTCCTACTGAATCAACCTCTTACTCCCACGTATTATTAAAGACTGAAGGAAAGAACGGTTGCTTATTTCTTCCATATGAGGGACCTTTTCCGATTGTTACACGAGGCGAAAAATTTTTAAAATTATTAATTGGCCGTCTGGAAAAAACTGTCTCGATTGACAGAGTTAAGCCCGCGTTTCTTGAGGAGGCGGATTTAGGCAAGAATGCCAATAACAACATAATTTCAAATTTTGTTCTTGCCTGACTCCGTAACTTCGGGCGAGAGTGATGTAGGGTACTTCCGTAAGGAATATTAATAATAAACGAATAAGAAATTATTTTAAAGAAAAACACCTTATTATTTCTTACCTTAGTGTTTTTCAATCTAGTTAGGTTATATTGTATAAATTTAGATCTAAGTAGTTTAGCTTTGTTATACTCTATGGAAAATTGTCATTTTTAAAATAGCAGAACTAAAATAGTAATAATAATTTATTTTCTCCTTAAATATTATTGTTATTTAAACAAATGTATAATATAAAAATATGAAAATTATATATATTAATTAAAACATCAAGGAATATTATTTAATCTAATAAGAATATCAGTAGATCAACACAATCTACACTCGGCGCTGGACATTCAAGGTTTTTTTAAAATTGTTTTGATGCAAGCTTTCTCTGATTTGCGTTTTATTCAATTCGGCGCATATTGACGACTCATATGGGACGAAATCTTTAATTTTTTTTCAATTTAATACCGATTTTTACTGTTATTTTGGTGAATATTTTTATTATTTCACTTGAGGTGTTGGTAGTGCTTCTCAAACTCCATGCAATGGCACTCGAACGAAGGTCCTACCTGACCGCGTTCTCGCGCTACACTGGTTTATAATTTTACACAACGCTTATTAACAACAATAATGCGTACCTACGATGCACTAGCCGGAGCCGGACGTCATGCGCGAAACAAATGCTGCACAATAAACACGTACAGTAGGGTGTCCCAAAAGAATCAAAGTTTTTTTTTTAACGCATACCCTCTTAATTTTTTAGAATGGTGTTGAAACAATTGTAAACCAAATTTGGGATAGTTAGGATCACGTTAACCCGTGCCGACTTGCGTCGGAACATGTCAATACATGTTAACTTAGGCCGATGCACGCGAACGATCGATGTGCTTGCTAAAATTTATCTACCCTTTACAGTAAACACATTGTTTTTGACAGTAATGCATGCTATTGACTTACTTGACTCTGATTTTTCTCTACTGCAATCTTTTGCGAAATGTCCCTTTTGACCACAGTTTCTACATGAATAATTTTTCTTGCAGTAGGCTAAATACTTAGGGCTTGGTTTGTTTCTACAGAACTTTTGTATGTGACCTTTAATTCCACATTTAAAGCATTCTATTTGACTGTTGTTCTTTGTTTGTTTCCTGATCTGCTTGGAAATCAAAGCTTTTTGAACTGACTCAGCTGGGCATTCGTTTACATTGATTCTTTCTTCTTCTAGTTTCAGCCTTGCGAACATGGGTGTTAATGATTGATGTGCTCCACTTACAATATCCCAAGCTGTTCTAAAATGATAAAATTTTTGTGGTCACATACTCAATATTCTTGGCATTATTAATGATTCTTTAATTGTTTCACCAGCTGCCTTTAGGTCATCTGCATATTGCTCTAGTTGCATGCAGTTTTCAACAATAGATTTAGTCGGATCATACTTATAAGAAAAGAACAATCTTTGTAGTCCTTCGATAGAAACATCAGACTTTTTACCATACAAGGAATCCAATTTTTCTAACATCCACTGATCTGAGGTGCAGTTTGCCATTTTGTGTGCTATGTTGATGGAAACGTTTAGACCAATTAATGTTTGTGCTTCTAGATCTTGTTTTATCCATGTTTTGACGTTATCGTCTGATTCTGCTCCTGCTGGTTTCACCTCTATACCGGTTGCCACTGTAAATAGGTTTTTTGTCTTCAAAGTTAAGTTTAACTTGAATTTCCAAGATATGTAATTCACATTTCCCTGCGAATCAATTGACAAAGTTTCCAGTTACGATTTCACTTTATCCATGATGCAATGATTCGTTTACTGACTTCAAACGATTTGAAATTTCAGAACTGACGACTATCCTGTTCTGACCTAACCTCACTTCTAGCACGTGGCTACGAATTAATTTTTTCTTAAAGTTTTTTTGTGTTCTTTCGATTTAGGCTTATGCCTGGGCCCATAACCTGTTAAAAATATAAATTTCTTTATTTGCACACTATGCTTAAAATACAATATTTATTTTAATGTTGAGGTGAGGATGACTCAGCTGCCTTTTGAGTGTTTAAGTTACCGACTGACAGACAACAAAAAGACCGTGTTTTATCGCTCGATCTTGCTCTACGATGTTACTGCAGATGATAATGCAGAATTCGATATAATGTAAATGTCAGGGCTGCCATGAATATATAAAAAACAAAATAATTAAAATTCAACATTTCAACATCGCAAAAGCCAGAATAGCGGGAAATTGAGTTTTTCAAAGGAAAATGGCGGAAGTGTGGCTGAATAATTGAGAAATTAAACGAATTCTATTTCATGCGGTAAAGCTCTCATGGTTCGGGTCAAAGTTATTTTGTAGAATACTGAAAATACGGATCATAAAGTAAGGCAATTATCAAAAAGTGGTACACGTGTACCATGAAGTAGGTACAACTGGCAATGTTCGTCAAAAATCTGCACAGAGTAAAATAGTCTTATCTCCGTAAAGTTTAGATGACATATTGAAACTAAGAGTGATACACGGGTACCATGAGGTAGGTACAACTGGCAATGTTCGTCAAAAATCTCCACAGAGTATAATAGTATTATCACTGTAAATTTAGATGACATATTGAAATTTCATCTGTGATAACGATAAATGCAGATCTTATGAACTGAGCTTTTTCACTTTTTACAGAGAGGCTTGTTGCGGAATTCTCTAAAATGGGTATGAGCTATTTGAAAACTTTTTGAAGAATTCTATGTTTCATTAAAAGAGTGGATGCAATACCACTGAAAGCACACGCAATACATTGGAGGTTCAAAGAATTCAATTTGTGAATAATTGAGGCTTAGGCAAAAGTCTTACAACAACCAGCCTGTGCTGTAAGACAAAAAATGTTACAATTTGTATTACTATTTAAAACTTCCTGTAAAACTAAATGAATAGCGGAACACTGCTCGGCATTGGCACTTTCGAACACTTCAATTTGATTGACTTCAAAGAATGGAGTCAATTTTGTTCTGCTGTGATTTTGAAGAGCATGCTGAACATTTTCTTCCTTAGAGACTACATTTTGCCGGTGAGGGAAATGACATTCAAGTCGAACTATAATATATTATGTGACTGGTAATGCATTGGGTACTCATTTATGCGACAATTTGCTTCCGTAGATCCAACATCGAGACCGGACATAAAGCTATCGATTTCATCTAAATGAACTTTGGCACAGTCGTATCCCTTATGAACATATTTGTACATATATTGTAGGCTCTTATCTGTGCCAAGAACTTCCACATTTAAGAGGCAATCAAACGCTAAAAGTTATGTCTTTTAAGGAACAACATAACGGTTGTCAACAGAGTGGCCACGAAAGACAACTGTTATACCATTAACTCGACGCATCTAACATTGGCCTGAGTTACATTGTAGAAGTCCTTAGAAAAGCTTTTGCTGAGTTTCCATCTCTCATACAGACGGTTTTTAACTAAATTATGAAGTTCTGGGAAATATATATTGTTAATAAAATATACCTTTAATTTCCGTACAAACAAACAAACTTTATGTTCCTACCTATTTTTTCGTCTCTAAATTGAGGTATCAAAGATGTGCAGACAAAAGTATGGATGCATGATATAATTCAGATTTTGCTCGTAGCAGCTAAATAAAGCATTCTAGGAGATTTATAAATATGACCAACCCCCATTATTTTGTCATTTCCCAACTTTCGACCATATATCATATGTCTCTAAATTATGTTTTTGAATGTGGGTCCATAGAAAAGTTAGGCAATATGATAAAATTCAGAATTTCGCTCGCTTTCCATATACATTCGTGAAAGTTAACCTCGCGTTTTCTAGAGATAACTCTAAAATCATGATTTTCCATACCTTTTAAATAAAATTTGCATATATTTTTATCAAATTAGCAAAAAATAACGGTATAAGTAAACGATGGCTTTAAATAGGTCTGTGGTAATGCATCCATATTATTGTCTGCGGCCATGTGTTCATTGTTTTGGCTTTTGTCTGGAAGAATGCAATTTAATTAGAGAAATGAAAAAAGAATGACAAAAGAATGAACATATGCCTATTGTCTGTGATATGGCTGCATTTGCCCTCCACTCCTCACATTATCATTGGGAAAGATAATACGTTTGATTGAAAAGAATGCACGTATTTTGGCATAAATGGTTGGTTATTCAGTCGAACGTATGATCTATGCCAATGATAAAGTTAAATAAGTATGTCCTATATTTTATTTTTTTTCGTAGAGGAATGCAATTATATGTTAATTTTTTCGGTTTGTGTCCCCAGTAGAAGATTGGACCATTTGGTTTGGTTTTCGACTAATTTATTACTCGCGACTAAAAATAATCATATGGCAAATAGCAAAACAATCACACGCATGCATTCTTCAAAAGAGCATCATCTACGCTATACGTGTGCTCAATTCACACATACTTTCTCATTGAATTTTATAATTTCAAATTGAAATTAAACTAATTTATAATAAAAAGAATTAGGCTCGCAAACTGTTAAAAAAGTTAAGAAAAGAAATTAAGTAATGCACATAGGGGAAGAACTAATCTTTCGAATGGTATAATTTTCATCCTGGTAAGTCAACCTGGTTTCCTGTAAAAGGGATAAAAAAAAACGTGTCGCCTATATATATATAGATTATATCATATGCAGGTTTGTGTAATGCAGTCTTAAGACTTCTTCAACGGCTGGCAGTATTAAAATTTCTCCGATAGTATGAGCTTTTCCGGATTTAGCTATAAGTAGCGAGATATTGTAAGACGCTTGCAAACCATCATCATCTCTATGTGACTTTGAAGCGAACATTTCGTCCACTGTGAGATTCTTCTGAACCTTATCTTAGAGTGTTTGAAAGTATTCTCGATTGTGCGTACGTACATCATTCACACTTCGACTTGTTAAAACGAATCTTGAGCCCAAATCTAAGGAATTAGTTAGCTACTGATCGCTGAAAAAGTCCAATATCCACTCCATCATTCGGTTCCGTTGTATTTTATTATTCCATTAGTTCAGCTCGATGGAATAATGAAATCATGTTAAAAAGCTTACGAGCAATTTAACTACGTTCAACCTTGCCTGTTTAAAATAATACCGTGTGTAATATTCAACTCATCCAAGTATAATTAAACGTAAGTTTCTTGAAAGTCTTCCTTTTCCCAAAACAATAAATTCCTCTTACACACACTTCACTCAATAGTTCTTTAAACAACCTCTGTAACTTCTGGTTCTTTAATTAAGACTAATCGAACTGTCCCTTCCTACTTCCTAGCAAAAATCATTCAACGACCATGTAAGCAGAAAAGGACGAATCCTTATAGCCCCGGACATGACTATATCAGCACTGCCTACGTCTACTTATCAGCGGACTCGGTTGGCGACCCGCTGAAAATCAATTAGCACTTGATAACCAATGCAGCCCAATGTTATCAATTGTGGAACAGATTCTGTTCTTCGTCTGCGCAACGCCTAACAAATAAAGTTTTACGATTGTTTTGCCTTTCAAATCATCTTAAATCACGATCTACTTAAATGAGACCAACTACCGTGGAACCCCGTTTACATCCCACATACCCCTAATTATTTTTTACTCACATGGACCCCCTGTAGGTTGTCGTCGACCTCTGGGGGCGCTATAGACCACTTTGTGTATCATTATTGTAGAGGGTAGGTACATGAAACGGGCATATATGTATAATCAAATTTAACGCGGGTGAAATCACGGGGCACTGCTAGTAAGTTATAATAAGGAAATAATAATTTGAGAAGAACTTATAAGTGAAAAAAGGAGTTAGAGCGGAACTTATGTTAGGAGAAATAATGCAAGGCATAGTCAATTTAATGTAAATAATAATGAAAAAAATAATAACTCCAACAAACAAATCGGTCGATAATCTTCAATGTCTCGGAGAAGCGAATTCCAGAGGTATACACAGAGGCTGATATACAGAGGCAGAGATCTCACTGACTAAAGAAAGGAAAATATATACTAAACACCAATTTGATTGGGGAGATTGTAAAATATAGTCGATAATAATATAAACATTAGTGCAGATGGAATATTAAGCAGAGATTTTGTAGTTGAGTACACTTGCAGAACTTTATGAAATGCTTACTATTATAGTTAAGGAAGATGAGGTCATAATACCGATGTACATGAGCACAAAATACTGAGAAGAAATAATAAGTAGTTGTAATACCGATGCATATGAGCAACAAAACAGATAATACCATCGTTATTCCAATTAGATTTTAAATAGCAGATGTGCCATGTGCGTGCTGTAGCTCTCGATATCAAAAAAACAGTCCAAGTTGCTTCAAGAAATAAAATGAAATAAGTACTATTAACTACCACTTAATGACTGGAATAAATACAATGGATAAGTTATATATCAATGAAAGATGTTTGTCTTCAGCGTTTAACTTTCGTGCATTTATTTATAGTAAAAGTATGGAATTTGCTTTTAAAATGAATTTGTGGGGGGCGGGGGGGGAGCCCACTTACATCAACTGAGTTTAAAAATTCTACCGGAAAATTATATTGCTCTCTATAATCATTACTCAAAATTTTATCGGAACTCAAATATATTCGTTCCTCCCCGGACAGGCTATTAAGAATTTCTGCATTAATGAAAGTGCAGTCTTTATATTTGGGTGCTAATATAACCGAATTGAGAATACCGTTAGACTGAATGGTTTCAGATATATTCCCAAAATCTGAAAATTTGGGTAGTGTTGCATTACCAAGAGATTTTAGGAATTCAACGAATTCAATTTCATATTGAATACATTGAAGGTTCAAAGAATTCGATTTGTGAATAATCGCGGTTTGGAAAAAAGTCTTACCGCAACTAGCATCAGCTGTAAGACAGAAAATATTGCAACCAGTATTACAATTTAAAACTTCCTGTAAAACTAATTCGATAGCGGAACGTTGCTCGGCGTTGGCATTTTGAAACATTTCGTCAAAAATTGCTTGTTCTCTTTCTGGATCTGCATTGACAGAGGTTGTAAGAGCCGATAAGCACTGAGGTATTGGAAGACCTAGCTGCTCACATGACAAATTATGAGTGAACAAAATTTCCTCTATAACTAATAAGCAACGGTTATATGCATAATTTTCTGAAAAATTTCCTAAAACGTCTTCACACATAAAAGTTTTGAACTCATTCCATAAATCTAAAACATTCGCAGGAACGTTCATACCACAAATGATTGCAAATAATTCCCTCAACTGCTGAGGGGACTTACACTCTTTTGCTTCTAATAAACATTCACGCCACTCCCTATCGTTTGATGCGATAACTCGTGCATGTGGAGCAGCTGAAAATGTGGGGTAAACAATATTATCAACCGTACGCAAATCCTGAAAACAAATGGGACCTCGAACATGAAGCAAAAGTAGTCTCAAATGAAACAATTCAATATCTTTTGGAGAAACATAAAATAATCTGGCAATAGCTTTACTACCTCCTCTCTGACGTTTTTTCCATTTCTTTTCCTTATCTACCCAAATATAATGATTCGGAATTTCTGTATAAAGAAGGTCGGTGGAATCAATTTGATTGATTTCGAAGAATGCCGCCAATTTGGTTTTTCTACGGTTTTGAAGAGCTTGTTGAATATTTCCCTCACTAAAGATAACGTTTTGCCGTTGAGGCAAGTGACATTCAAGTCGAACTATATTATGTGACTGGTAATGCATTGGATACTCATATATGCGCCAATTAGCTTCAGTAAAACCAACATATCGACCGGACAAAAAGCTATCGATTTCATTTAATACAACTTCACCCTGATTTCCATCATTCACTCTTCCAAACTCTAAAGAAGCACAGTCGTACCCCTTATAAACATATTTGTATATATACTTTACGCTTTTGACTGTGCTACAAACTTCTACATTTAAGTGGCAATCAAATTTCGCTAGGAGGTAAGGATTGTAAGGAACAACATAACGATTATCAACAGAATGGCCACGAACGTCGACTGTTATGCCATTATCACGACGCATATAAATTGGATAGCCATTGACATTGGACTGAGTTGAATAGCAAAAGTCTTTAGGAAAACTTTTGCTGCATTTACCAGCTCTCATACAGACGGAGTTAGGATTTAATAAACCACATGGACCATGAATCATATATTTTTTGACAAAACTATGAAGTTTAGGGTTGACTGAAATGTCTGGAATTTCCGCACAAACAAATTTATCAATGTCAGTTATATTGTCAGCAGAATCTAAAGTAAGTAGGATATGAGTGTGTGGCAAACCACGCTTTTGAAATTCAATCGTGTATATGAGTGCCTTCACTTTTCCGAAAATCTTAGATTTTTCTAGACATTCTATTAATTTTTTCAATTTGGAACGAAAGACACGGACGACAATGTGAGGTTGAAAATTCGGACTATCACCAAGAGAAATGTTTATAATAATTTCTGGCCATTTGGGGTTGCATGTCATTGTGATAAAAAGTGAGGGCTTTCCATTATGTTGAACTATTGCCATAGCTTCTAAATAGTTCTGGTACATATTTCTTGGCGAACCAATAAAAGAAGATGGTAAAACTGTTCTATGACCTACCGAATTAACAGAATCATTTGGGTGCTGTTGCAAGAAATCTGTCAAATTATTATAGACATCAGCTCGAAGAGTGGCTTGATTTTGTCGAATAAAGTGCAAACGGCTTCCTTCTATACGGACATAGATGTTTACAATCCATTGCAGAAACAATTTCTGTGAAGAATGAAGAATACTGAATTCATCTCGAATGGCCAGTCGAAATGACGCATATTGCAGCATTGTAATCTTGTTTTGTGGAGCAGGAGCAGCAGAAGTAGATCTTATTGAATGTTTCAAATTCACGTGCCATCCAGTGTCACCATTGGGAAATAATAAGGGATAAGCTAATGGATCTAATGAAGGATCTAGGACCGAAACACTGTGAACGGAATTGGAATTTTTTGAAAAAGTAATCATATTTCGCTCAAAAGGGGGTTCGCCGTCATCGCTTTTAAAAATGGTTGCAACCTCCGTTTGGATTGCATCATTATAACGCCGCATATCTGAATCCTGATTGACTCTAATTACCATACTTACTTCAGCAGCACTGTTTTCAGGTTGCTGACAATACTCAGACATTGTTTTGAATGAGCGGATAAAAGGATTGACCCGATATAACTCCTCTGCTAAAGAACGCATAATTCCCAAACCACATCTAACATTACTTCTGTCACTCATTCTGTACTGAAGAGCAGTCTCAACATCATAAAAGTATAGTTGTGCATAGCATGGTACACGATTAGGCAAATTTTGAACAGAACCAATTCGGTGATAAAATACGTTATGTATTTTGAAATGATAGACGCCGTTTAAAACATTCTCATCTAACTGTGCCTCTGAGCTAACCATAGCAAATGACGCGTTATAAGAACGAATATTTGCTAGATAGTTCTGAGCACGTTTTTTGTTCGCAATATTAGTATAATTCACATCCTTCAACAAATTTTCAAAAAAGCTATTGGGCGTCAATACCGGCAAAACTACCTTTCCCTTATGACAACAGAGAGCAAAAGCATTATTTTCACGACATGTAATTTCTAACTTAAAATGCTTCGCAGAACAAAAATTGCACCGCAAGGTCATATTTCCTAAAGTGTGTGAACTAAAATTACCTGGAGGCATATTTAATGCACATTTATATGATTCATGCAATTCAACTGAATTGCTTTCATCAATTGCATCAATATTTCTAACCCTATTTGCGCCTACTGAGGTTCTACGCCTTTTTCTACGTGCACTGTCTGGCAATAATTGGCGACGCGGCATTTCAACAGGATAATTATTATCTAATTTTAAAAAAGCTAATACCCTTATGGTATAAAATAAGTACTGCACTCACAATTAAAATAAAAATCTCACTCACCAAAATCCTCTCAATCAGCAAAAAAGCGGAACACACCAAAATTTACTCAAAATATATATATTTTTTTATACAAATAAGCAAAAATTAAATAACCCAAATCAAAACTATAATATAAAACAATTAAAATAAAAACTCAACTCACAATTAAAATTGAAAAACGATTAAAAATAGGAAAATCACTTAACCAAAATTGTCTAGTAACCAAAATAACCACGGAACTCCACAAAATTCACTCACAGTATTTATATAGTTTTTTATTAAAGTAAAAATTGATTATAGAAGAAATCAAAATTTAATTTTATCACAAATTTATAATTAATAAATGGCAATTTCTTCTTGTTTGGTGAAACCAACAGCAAGCTTTGACAATAGACATAGCTGTAAGCAAAGCCGACAAATAACGGTTCTTTGACAATAGTTAAGAGCTGCCATGTGTTCAGTTTTGCCCTTATAATAATAATAATAATAACAATAATAATAAGCCTTTTGTTCAGACGGAAGATAATATTTACAGAACATAATTTTAAATTACCGACTCTGCTGAGTCGGTGCCGCCGCCAATTCCGTCTGTTTGCCCAAATTTGGCAAAGGCCTCCTCCAATTTCTTCCACTCTTCCCGATTTAGGGCTTTTCTAACCCATAGTTTTCCAGCTGTTGCCTTTATTTCATCCTCCCACCTTCGAATTTGTCTACCTCTTTTCCTTTTTCTGTTTCTCGGATACCAGAACATTATGTTTTTGTTCCACTTATCGATGCCTCTTAAGGTATGGCCTGTCCATTGCCACTTGAGTTTTCTTATTCTGACTGAGACGTTTTCTATCTTCGTACGTCTCCTGATGGTTTTGTTGCGTATTCTGTCAGACTTCCTTATGCCCAGCATGCTTCTCTCCATTGCTGACTGACAAGTTTCCAGTTTTTTACTTTGCGCTTTGGTGAGAGCCCAGGTTTGGCATCCATAAGTTAGAACTGGTAGCACGCAGGTGTTATACAGCTTTGATTTGATGGAAACCTTGATTTCTATGTTTTTCATCACTTCTTTTAGACGCCAGTAACATTTCCAAGCGCTCCCAATTCTGGTATCTATTTCCTTTGACATTACATCTGTCATTGAAATTTGTTGGCCTAAATAGTTGTACTCTCTCACATAGTCGATTGGCTCGCCATTTATGATGATGGGATCTTCAGACGCATTCGTTAACGCTTTGGTTTTGGCGATGTTCATTGTTAGACCTACCTTGCCGCTTTCTCTTTCTAGGTCTATGAGCATGCTTTGTAGATGATCTCTTGTTTCGGCGAATAATATAATGTCGTCAGCGAACCGTAAGTGAGATAGTTTTTCCCCGTTTATATTCAGTCCAAACTGATCCCAATTTAGTTTTCGGAAGATTTCTTCTAGGACGGCTGTGAATAGTTTTTAGGCTCCTTGTCTTACACCCCTGTTTATTTTTATTTCGTTTCCTTCTTTTTCTAACTTTATATTAGCCGTGCTGTTAGTGTATACGTTTTTTATAATTCTGATGTACTTTTGTTCGACTCCTTGGTTCTTTAGACAGTGCCAGATACTTTCGTGCTCAACTGAGTCGAATGCCTTATTGTAGTCGATGAAACAGCAGTAGAATGGTACGTTGAACTCCTTGTTCTTATCGAAAATTTGTCTCACAGTATGTATATGGTCTAGTGTTGAGTAGCCTGCTCTAAAGCCGGCCTGATCCTTAGGCTGGTTTTCGTCCAGAGTTCCTGTTATTCGGCCTAGGACTATTTTGGCAAAGATTTTGTAGATGTTTGACATTAGACTGATGGGTCTATAGTTGTTTATTTCTGCCTTGTCGCCTTTTTTGTGAAGCAGGATGATCGTTGATGTTGTCCACTGTGTCGGAACTATTTCGGTGTTTAATATGTCGTTGAAAATATACTTTAATAGTGGTGCAATGTAGTTCCTGCAGCTTTGAAGTAATTCGTTGCTGATCTCGTCTGGACCAGGAGCTTTATCTTTTTTCTGTGTTTTGATTGCCTTGTGTATTTCATCTTCTAGTATAGGTGGCACACTGTCGCTATTGTTTAGGTCGGTACTTTCTATTTGATTCTTGCTGGAATATAGGTTTTTATAGAAGTTTGTTGCTATTGGTGATATGTCTGACCATTTTGTCCTTGTCCTGCATTGTCGGTCTTTCATATTAGGTATCCAGTTGGTTTTGTCTGATAAAGCTTTGAGGGCCTTTTTTATGCCACCGGTCTTGTTGATGTATTTTTCAAAAGTATTGATTCTCAGGCGTTCTCTATATTTTCCTATTTCCATCTTAATTTTTTTGCTCAGTTTTCCTATTTGTTCTCTGATAGTTTTCGTTTTATTTGATATGCTGATTAATTTTGATCTTTCATCTAAGAGATCGTTAGTTTTTTCTGATATGAGTCTTTTATTCTTTGATTTGCCTTCAGTGCTGGTTTCAGCTCTTGCTGTCAGTATTTCATGTAATACGTTGTATTTCTGTCGGGTACTTAGATGTTCGAGACGTGATTCTGTCACAGAGTTGAGATTCTCCTTGATGGTGCCTACACTTGCGTTGATGTGTGATGTTGTTGTTCTCTCTTTGAAAGGTCGGCTTGATTTCGTAGCAGATGATGTGTTCAGACATGCTCTTAGCATTCTATGGTTGCTATTGAAGTTGAGGTTTGCGATGGTACCACAGTCGTCAAATGATCTGGGTCTGTTCGTTAGAAAGTAGTCTATTTCGTTTCTATACCGGCCGTCTGGCGATATCCATGTCCATCTGCTAGAAGCTCTCTTCTTGAACTGACTGTTTAGTATTTTCATGTTGTTTTCGAACGCCATTTCGATTAGTTTCTGTCCGTTTCTTGTTCGTTTTGTAGGGACCCAGTACGATGCCTTCTCCATTTCTCGGTGTTCCGACTTGTGCATTAAAGTCCCCCATTACAATACAATTATTTTGTGCATGTTTTTTTATGGCAGCATTAAGAGACGCGTAGAATGACTCAATTTCTAAGGTAGTAGATTGCTCGGTTGGCGAGTAGACCTACACTACAGACCATATTTTTTTACCAGGGGGTAGCTTAACGTTCAATATAGCAATTCTTTCTGATATGCCGATTATTTCTGAAATGAAGGGTTTGAGTGTTTTCCTTATCAGGAATCCTACTCCATGCCTTCCTGGTGTTTCGCCTTTGAAGTATAATATGTATTGGCCATGCTCCTCAATAGCTTCACCATACCTTCTCACTTCGCTCAAGCCTATAATATCCCATTTTATGTCTTTCATAGAGTGCAAAAGTTCCTCTAGGCTTTCTTCCGTCCTCAGAGAGAGTGTGTTGTATGTTGCTATGTGAATGTATTTAGTGATTTGCTGTTTCGTCGTTCTAAAGGCATTCGTTTGGGATAGAGGGGTAGTATTTGGAGGGTAGTGGTCATCTTTCCCCGCGGTGACCAGCCGTCTTGGGGTGAGTGTGCTGGTTTCATTGGATAAATAAGTTTCAATGGTTGGTTTCGGTTTCTTGTTGTCGGTGTCTATTCGTCGTTTTTTGAAGTTGTGGGTAATGACGGTGATGCGGGTCTGCCCTTAACGGTGAAGTTTTGCCCTTAACAATTGTCAAAGAAGCGTTATTTGTTGTGTAAGGGCAATTTTGTGCTAAATTTCTTGTAACTTAGAGATAGATGACAGGTTTGAAAGAAAAAATTCACGTACATAATTGGTATCAACGGTAATTTAATTATTCAGACGTTTCATCAGCGGTTTTCCTTGCAGAATGCAATTTTCTCCCCTGATCTGATAATTGATATCATCAAATTTTTTGGTTTGTGTCCCCAATAAAAATTGCTAGTTTTATCACAGACAATCGTTTTGTCTTGATTATTGATAAACCTACCACTTTCCATATATTAGGGACACAAACCAAAACAATCAATATATGATTGCATGCTTCTAGGCAGAAGCAAGACAATTAGAGACATACATTCACACGCACGCAATCATTCTCCTCGGCTGTTTTTAATTTTAATGCTAAATAACACATATTTCTATGTAAATTTAAGAAATAATATTAAAGAAGAAATAAGAATTCGATTGCTATACTTTTTATCTAGATAGGTGCAACCGGTTTCTAGTGACGGGGGTAAGAACCCTGCCGGCTCTTTTGTTTATGGTAGATTATTCATTCCGACGGATCTTCACGCCAATAATTGTTTCGGTTTGTGTCCCCAATAAAAGATTGGAACATTTGCCTTGATTTTTGACAAACCTATCACGTTCCATATATTAGGGACACAAACCAAAATATTCAACTTATGATTGCATTCTTCTGGGCAGAAGCGAAACAATCAAACACATACATTCTACCGATTGTTGTCACCTACGCTATGTTAGGAACCAAAATTTGGGTTCCTTTGAAGGGAACCATGACCTTCCATAAGGGCATTAACCCTTGGGAAGGTCATCAAATATTTTAAAAATATTTACATCTGAGTCAGCATTTCTGCTGACTCAGGTAAAAGTGTAGTTTTTGAAAAATAATTTTCCGAGTCGGCATTTCCGCTGACTCCGGAAAAATTTAAGCGTGTGGAATTTTCGCCAAAGTCAGCAGAAATGCTGACTCAAGAAAATTTATGAAAATAAAATTAGGTCAACGTCGATTGGAACATTGATCGGTTTCAATAATTCCCGATCAATGACCCAATCGACGGAAATTGCATTTCACCAGAATAAGTTCTAGGAAAATAAGAAGTAGGGAAAAGTAGTGAGTAAGCTAGATTTAAGTATAAATTAAGGTCCAAAAATGTACATAAGTTAGTCAGAAATACACTACGGCTCCTCGAACGAGTGTGTTTCATTGACTCGGGTAACTTGGCCGTAAGGCCATATACCCTCAACAACCTGACATAGCCTCGAGGCCTAACAGGGAAAAGAATCATCTATCATGAGGTAAAGCGGGCTAAATGCCCCATATCTCCAGCGTCCTGAACATGGTTCGAAAGAACCTCACAGGCAAACCAACACCAAATAAGAATTATTTCAGATGAAATTCTACATTTCAAGAGTTGAAATGTAGAATTTACTTAACATTTTGGCGCAGCCGGTAGGACTTTTCAAGAGAAGAAATGTTAAGAAAAAAAGTTACATAACACACGCTATACGTGTGCTCAATTCACACATACACTCCCATTGCATTTTTAAATTTGAAAGCTTAATTAAACTAATTTCTAATTAATTTAAAAAAAAAAAAAATAATTGCTGCAGGTAGAGGAAGACAGAAACTTTCGACTGATATAATTTTTATCCTGGTAAGTCGATTTGGTTTCTCATAAAAGGGATAACAAAAAAACATGTCGCCTATTTATATATAGATCCCTTGTTTAAATTTTGTTTGTCTACAAGATTACTTAACTTCATGTTTCATACATTCTCTGTTACGTTTCGATTTTTCAAATTTGAACTTGTTTTGTATTGTGTCCGTTTCTCCGCTTTAATGTGTCTTTTGAAACATTTCACTTACCAAAACGTGCAAGTTTTGGAAACTTAGGTGATCGCCATATTATATTTGAAAGTATCGCGCGGAGCACAATTTGGAACAATTTCACCTTCCAAAATGTGCGAGTTTGGGAAACTTAAGTGACTCTTCCCGGCACGCGCTGTAAACGCAGTGTACATATTTCTAAGAGTTTTATCACGTTTGCGTTTCGTCCAAGCATCGGGGAACAACGCGCAGTTACGCTATGTCGAACGTCGCGGCGGACACTTTCGGTTCGCCATCCTGCATAAAAGAGATAGGCAATCGGCGGCAGAGCCAAAAATTACGAAAAATCGGACGATTGCCTATTTCGGGGCGTTTATGCGCGGAACAAACGGCATCCACTCCGAGGAAGATCGCCCAAGCGACTGATCGTTTCATCAGCCAGCACTAAAGGATGACCAGCAAGGAGGAAATAACTCCACCCACATTGAGCACGGCCGAGAGTCATTCAACTCGCACGCATTTCGGGTCAATGATCGCTTCGAGAATTCGATCAGCGACCTCGTCCCAATTTCCCGTCAGGACTTAGTGTGGGAAGTAATGCGTTCCCATACGACTCAATGAGGGGAGGAGCCTCCTGATCACATTGGAGTCGAGTTCAATGAGCGGGACGCCAAGCTAGGAACCGCATGCGAAGGGAGTACGTGACTCGGGGCACGCGCGAACGAGGACACGCGCAACGATGAAGATTGGTGCCGTGTGCAATCCGGGATCCCGTTGTGGAAAATTAGTATATAAGGGGACCCTAGCGAGAAATAGGGCTTTCTTTTGCTTTTTGCTTCTGGCTGTGAGTTGATGAGAGTCGAGAGGGTTCTTCAAATTTTTTTTTTTTGGTGGGATGGTCGCGAAATAACGAGCATAGTAGAGAAAATCGCGGTCGCGTAAGGTTGGGGAAGCGCAAGGTGCAAAAGAAAGAAAAACGGGTAACTCGTGGAAGGTGCTAGCGTGGGCTAGTATGAAAGCTCATTACGACCGCGCGAGTGATAGCACGTCAACTCCGCGAAAACGTAAAAAGCGGGATACGTAGAGTATGCAAGTCTACAACGTTGACGAATCGAATCGAATTGAATCGATCACGTGAGTGAGTTGGAGGCAGAACGTGTGTTGGAGGCGATCATCAGGAGTAGCGGCAACGAAAGCAGCAGGAGCGGGCTAGCGTGACACAATACAGATAAGTAGTAGAATTAAGAGCATGTATGAACAGACATAGGAATAGTTAGCGTTACAGAGTAGAGGTTAAGGTAAAGCTTGTAACTATAGACAACTCAGTTTTGTAATTTAATCTAATTAGGAATGTAGGAAAAGTTGTGAGTTAGAAAAATTTATAGCTTAGGGAAATTTGTAACTTAGGAAGATTTATAATTAAGGAACAACTTTGGAAAATTGGTGAACCCGTGAATTACCACCTACCGGGGATCAATAAGATTAAAAATAAATAAAAGAAAAATAAAAATAACAGAAGGGAAGAAAAGTTGCGTCTTTTCTTATTAATCTCATTGGGAGCTCTCTTGTTTAACGCGACCGCGGGATTACTCGCTTTGACCGCGAATCGCGGGGTGACTCGTCCAAAACGAGTGGCGCCCACCCACGACCTTTCTCTGCGGGTAATAGGCCTGGTGAGTCACCCACCTCCGAAAGAGTCGGAGGCTCGTCACGGGGCAGGAAAGTTTATACGTGACAGTTTCCAAAGTTCTGCGACAGCGTCGAGTAGTTTGATGTTATTGAGGCTTTTTCTTATCCTTCGTGTTTTTTCCATGTACGAAGCTTTGAGACACTCCGCAGTTTGCGAGCCTTGGTAATATAAGTGTCCTCCTACGATGGTTTTCCGTTGGGCAATGATTCCGTCCTATAACAATAACATCTTCATATCTGTAATTTGATAGCCGGACCTTCTACCTTTTACGTGTTCCAATGAGTACGTCTTATATGATTCAGTATGTGTTAACATAATTTAAAAGATTTATTGTATCTTTAGCCGCGTTTTATTATGCACTGATCTATATGGCTCTGGCTCAGTTATAATAAAACGATACGGATCATTGTTTCCGGAGGTTGGCAGCAATGTGAGTTTTGACATGCCAAACTGAGAACAGCTGTTTTTAAAGTGACATCAAACGTATTAAAAGTTGTTTTGAAAACTTCCGCATTCAAATTTGTTTATTCAATTCTGTTTAGCTTGTTTGAGTGTAAAAAAAAGTGTATTTAATTAAAATTGGAAGAGTTGTTTATATATTCATTTACTTAAAATAATATATGAAAATGGCAGAGGCTGTCATTTTGGTGAGTGAAGTTTTAATAATAAACTGAGTTAATAACTTACTAATGCTTGGTTATCAATAGAATTTCCTGGAAAGTGAAGACGAGAGCGATAGTAGTTCCTCTTCCTCTTCCAGCAGCTCCATGAGCTCCTTAAAGGATACACACGAAAGAGTGGAGAATTTCTTGGAAATCATCGAGAGGTATAATGCCGATGATTACAAGAAAAATTTGAGATTGGGACGTACAACGGCCAACACTTTAATAGGTAAAAAAACGTAGTGTTATATTATTCTAATTATTCATTTACTTTAAACTTCATATTTAGATCTTTACTCGGAATCTGAGCGCTTCGCGGAAAACCAAAGTAAGGGTTTGGCCAAAATCCATCCACAAAAGGAAATATACGTTTTCTTGTGGTACATGGCCAATACAAATACCTTTCGAGAAATCGGAAATTTATTTGGTATTTGTAAATCAACTGCATGGAGCATAGTAAGAAGAGTTACCATGTGGTTGATATCTATTGGCCATAGGTATATTAAATGGCCAAATCCAACCGAAGCGCTTCAGAATGCAGCAGCACTTGAGGAAAGGACTAGAATCCCCGGGGTTGTCGGGTGCATTGATGGGACGCACATTGCAATCAAAGCTCCACAGGACCATAAAGAAAGCTACTGTAATAGAAAAAAATACTATAGCATATCTTTGCAGGCAGTAGTGGATCGTAAAAAAAGGTTCATAAGTGTGTATTGCGGCGAACCGGGGAGTCTGCACGATAGCCGTGTCTTGAGGAGGTCCGAGTTGTACCGGAATGTGCATGAGGATCAACAGTCCTACTTCCCAAGCAACAATTTCCTGCTTGGCGACAGTGCCTATCCATCATTTGATTGGCTGGTTACTCCTTTCCGGGATAACGGGAGACTTTCAATAATTGAAAAGAATTTCAACACTATCCATTCAAGGGGAAGAGTCGATGTGGAACACGCATTTGGTCTTCTGAAAACCAGATTCAGAAGACTGCTCCATTTTACTGAGCTCACACACATAAAGTTTGTTGTGAACTTAGTAACATGTGGGTGCGTTTTGCATAACATGTGCTTAGAGAATGGAGAAATATTTGAGGAAGAATATCTCGAAGCACAAATCGGCTCTTCCGAAAATCTTGAAGGTAGTGGAACTCTAACCAGCAGTTCGAGACGAGAACAACTGGTCAAGTTATTAACGGAAAGGAGGATACTCTAAAAAATGAACATTATTGTAATATAATTATAATATGATTAATAATTTTATGATTATAAATTTTGCAAATTCCAGATTCCAGATGAGAGAGGAACACTTAGATGAATGGGTTGATATAAATTCAGAAAATAGCGAAATCTTTGGAGGTATGTTTTGGAAATTGAAAAATAATGTATAAAAAAATTATTTATTCATATAATTGCAGTTGAAATAATTGGACTACAAAACTACCCAGAAGCAGTGAAGACACAAAATTCACAATGAAATATTTTAATAAATAATTATATTATTAATTATAGTAAGTAACATATTTTACATCTAATAATAAATGGCTTATAATAACTTAAATTATTATTTGACTCTTAACTCTAAACTAGACTACACTTATATAAATAATATAATTCTAAACTACACCTCAAAGTAATCTTTGACGATCTTCTTTTTTTCTTCGAACCTTACGTTCCGATCGGCCAAAGATTGCCTCCTGAGGCGTAGTTTCTCCGCCCGATACGCAGCTTTATCCAGGCGGTCTTTTTCCTTCTGCGCAATTCTATCCCGCCGGTATTGCTCTTGGCTGTAGCAGCTACGCGTCGAGGGGCCCGGCATAGGTGGTTCATCTAAAAAAATATTTGTTAGTAAAATGTATGCAAAATAATTGTAAATGATTGATTACATGGGGAAGTAGCCGAAAAAGTTTGACGGCTGGAGGAGTCTCGTGCTGAAGGACCTTCGTGCGTAGATGGTTCAACTAAATTAACATTTGTTACTAAAATATATGTAAAAACTGTAAATGATTACCTGGGGAGGGCGACATGTCCAATCCAACACTAGGTGCAGGACCCATCATGGACAATGTGTGACAATTCGATATTTCTGGTCGGGTGCCAAAAATCTGCTCCATAATTTCATGATATGGAGCAGAACTTGCACCCGCACCAGTTCTCGAATTGTTGTCCCTTGTCGCCTTATATGCTCGCAGCAAGTTTTTCAACTTTGCATTGAGCATCTCAGTTGTTGTAGGAGCACTCTAAAATGTAAATAGATTAAAAATTGGAATCCCAAAAGTATATATTACTTACGAGTATCCCCTGTGCTAGAAGATCTTCCAGCACGTTGGCCATGGCGAACCTCCGCCTTCTTACATGTCCAAACTCCTCAGCCCGGTCTGCGTACGCGTTTAGAAACGCAACAGTCTCTTCGCGCGTCCATTGTCTTCTTACGCTAATAAAAATGGAACGGCACCGTACGACACGTAAAAAAAGAAAACCAAACAAGGGACAAACACAATTTTCAACAAAATACACAAATAGTCCCCACTATGTTGACTTGGACATAAACGACACAAAAACAGACAATTTCGGGTACGATACACTTATACAAATAACACTCATAACTTACACAATTTAAATAAACATATAACATTAAAATAAACATATAACATGCCCGACAAAACGAACTACTCTCCGTTAAATAAAATCATTACTTGTTTGATTTCTCCATTTTTGTTAATTTTTGCTGTCAAAACAATTATTTTGACGTAGGAATTGACATTTTCACCAACCTTTAAAATAAAAATAAGGCAGACGCCAAAAATTACACAAGCGAAAGTGTGTAACTCGCGAACTAAAAAATGGATCAATCGAAATGATCCCGATAGCAAGCAAGATCACGAGTTGTTGTTGGAATACATTTAAAAGATCTAGTACGTTCGTGATCCATATAGATCTCTTTCATAATAAAACGCGGCTTTTCTGTCCTTAATTTTTGACGAGAAAACGTCTTTCTTCTCGTTGTGTATGTATGTACATTTGTAGCCAGTCTAACATTCTTGTGTTACAAAACACCGTCATTTTTCAATCGCTAAGAACTACAAGGCAAATAATGCGATAACTACGGTTGAGGTTACAGTGGATGGAGCATATTTGTACGTATTTATTGTGTGGCGTTTCTTTTGCCAGTGTCGTCATCAGGCTAATGCAAGCGCCTACGCGAAATTGTTGTTTTAAGGGTTGCGTGAAGTTATTTACGAGTGTAGCGTGAGAACGTGTTAAGCTAGGACGTTGATTTGGGTGTCATTGTAAAGGATTTGAAAAGAACTATCAGGACCTTAAGTGACACAAAAAAGATATTGGCCGAAACATAAATAAAAATGGGTATGAATTTGAGAATGGGAAAAATATGTAAGATATCGTCTCATATGAGTTGTAAATATGCACCGAATTGTAAAAAACTCAAATCGGGGAAAACTTGCATTTAAATGAATTTAAAAAATCAAAAATGCCCAGTGTCAAGCCATTTTTAGAGCTGCAGCGGCATCGAAGATGAAATGAAAAAACGGCGCAAAACAATAAACTTGTGATTTATCTATTCTGTTACCCCACTACTATATATAATGATTGTATTTAAGAGATAAATAATTAAAGAGTAGGTAGGTACGATACACTTATTAAAATTTTTTTGACATGAAAACTTCTTTCGGCACGTTAATTACGCTGACAGCCAGGCAAACTTTCTTGCGGTGGAAAAGCTGGGGTGTGGCTGTGTCATGGACACGGCCGTATGTTGTACGTGAATACGTTTATGTAACGGGTAATATTTCTTGAATATAATATTTTAAATAAAATAAATATGTATTTAGGACAAAAGCAAGGAAACAAATCATTATTTTGTTACAATATAACTTTATTAATTATAGGTGTGTGATACGAGAAGTACGACAAAAATGGCATACAAGATACATCCAGATTTCTGGTAAACGTTAAATCAATACAGGTATTACCTAACGCTGTTGGAGAAGTTTCAATATAAAACAAATTGAACTGATGATGATACCGCTACCGATAAAGTTGTAGCAATTTGTCTGTTCTTAGCGGTCTTACAATATGAAGTCAAATCAAAGCCAGGCACCGAAAAATGGGAATTTTTCACCAAATTTTGCCGATTTTGAATTTCAAAATCGAATTCAATCAAACAGGCTGGCAGAATTGCCAGCAGCACAAAAATTTCGCCACGGCAGAAAATTGTGCAAAAAACATTGACCATACGGTGACACCCTACAAAGGGAGCGTATGTGATGCTCGCATGTGTTTGTTTCGATGAGAAACAAACGCATGCGAGCGCCACACACACTCTCTCGGTGAGGTGACACCGATCGTTGACGTTCGGTTGCACAATCACATGTACTGGCGAAATTTTTGTGTTGCTGGCGATTCTGCCAGCCTGGCTGTTTGAATTCGATTTTGAAATTCAAAATCGGCAAAATTTAGTACAAAATAACCCCATTTTTCGGCGCTTCCCCCTCCGCCGCGCGCGGGATCGTCACTGATCTCGCTTATCCTAGTGATTTCTTTGATCCTTTATCTATCCAGTGGTATAATTTAGTTTCGGATGTAGTGCAGAGATTCGAAGCTACAACGCCAAAGTGTATCCCCCGATTTTATCATTAGTTTTTTTGGATTGCCCCCGTATGGTAGCAAATTTAAAGACGTATTCACGTCAAAATACAGTCAGAATGAAATCGCTAGTCACTATGACGCTCACCATGCCATAACAACGATCGGAACACTATGAATAGAGCATGCTTGTACGTGTTTATCGTGCAGCATTTGTTTTGCCCGTGAAGTCATCGGGCTAGTGTAAGCGCCTACGATTGATTGTTGTTGCTTAACGTTGGGTAAAACTATGAATTAGTGTAGCGTGAGAACGCGTTAGGACGTAGATTTGGTTGTCATTGCAGAGAACTTTAAAAGAGCTATGAGGAGCTAAAGTAAAGCAATAAACATGTTTGCCGAAATATAAGTATCGTTATTAAAGTGAAAAGTGAGCAAAATTAAAAATATCGTTTTGTACGTGTCATAAATATGCGCGGAATTGAATAAAACGCAAATCAGAGAAAGCTTACATCAATACGAAGTTTACAAACTTCCAGTGCCGATCAAGTGACAGGGCTACGGCAGCATCGAACAAGAAATGAAAAACGGCGTTAAATAATAAACTTGTGATTTATCTGTTCTGTCACCGTACTACTCTATACAACCACTGTATTAAAGAGATTGAGAGAAAAACTTATTTTAATTTTATCCCCAAGTTTTCACGGAAAATCTACGGCGCGGACCTTGATTACGCCTCACGGTTTTAATATTTCGCGTATACATTTGCATTTTGATATTTTCTGGTAAGAATTCTAAGATAATTTAAATGTTTTGTTTAACTGCACTTTCCTTTTGAGTTACAGTGATTCTTTTCCTTTTGTTTATTGGAGTGGCAGTTATTTATTTAAAATATTGCTAGTAAGAACCATATTCGTTGTTGGGAGATATTTTATGCTCTGAACTCCTGTTTAATAATTACATTTGTTATTCTTATTCCTTTCTCTTATTTATTTTTGGCTTTTTATCTATTGTATCTTTATACGTATGTATGAATTATGTATTATTATGTATGTATCTATATATGTATGTGTAATACACATATGTATATTTATATGTTTTTCTTTGATAATGTAAATGAATCATTTATTTAATACATTCGAAAAAGTCTTAGCCGTTTTGAAGCTTACAATAGTATCTTACTACAATGCAATTAGTCTTTTGTCTTTTATTAAAACGGTTTTCATTTTCACAATGTTTTCGAGTTTCATGTTGATAATTTACATGCTAATTCAATTTTTTTTAATTTGTTCAATTAATTGATGTTTACTTTTTAACATTTAACCTCATTGATGGCCGTTTTGCCTGTCAGGCTTGGAGGACATGTCAGGACGCTGGAAGTATTTTGCCTTACGGAAAAGTCACTCCTGAGTCTAGGAACAAACACACGTTCTATGAGCCATTGTGTATTTCGGAGATCTTCTTAGAATTGTAAACCTTAATTTATACTCACATTAAGCTTACTCATTTATTTTCCCATAATTAACTTAATTTAAAAAAAATTGTAAAATGCTAATTAAATGGATTGGGTCATTGATCGGGAATTATTAAAATCGATCATTGTTCCAATCGATGTTGACCTTAATTTATATTTGCATGAATCCATTTACCCTATTCATTTTCTGAGTGGAATGTTTTCCAGTTTTCAATTATCTGCTGAGTCAGGTGAATAAAGTACAATATTGCAGAAATGCTGATTCGGGAAAAATATTTCTCAAAGCTACATTTTCTCCTTAAAAATGCTGATTCAGGTGTAGATATTTTTAACATGAATAGTGACCTTCCACAAACGCGGATGACCATTGGTGGTTCCTTAAGTCCATGCTTCGTAAGGCACGTACAAATGGTACTCACGCACGGTTTACTTGGCTACTGACACGCTTTTCATTCCTCGGGTTCACTGGAGGAGGTGGCATACCTTAAGTGATGCGTACTTTATATAACACCCATTTTTCATTTATTTATTTTTTGTTCTTTTCTTTTTGCCTATATACATATACTAGCTGGACCCGCCCGCTTTGCTGGGCATTACGTAATACTGTATACTTTTTGTATACATACTATATACTGTATATGTTGATACTATATATGTTTTATGTTTTTCTTTAGTTATAGATTTTTGATTCTTAGCAGTTATCTTTTGATTGTAACATAAAATCAAAGACTTCCAAAAAATCTTTGGCTATTTCAACAATGTTTTTATTAACGTTTGATTAAAAATTTTCGCAGTAAAATGGATAATACATTG
The DNA here is from genome assembly GCA_963971475.1 of Chrysops caecutiens. Taxonomy (NCBI): domain Eukaryota; kingdom Metazoa; phylum Arthropoda; class Insecta; order Diptera; family Tabanidae; genus Chrysops; species Chrysops caecutiens. Next base: position 32,032,302 of record OZ020568.1, on the reverse strand, counting down.
AAACTATAAATAGTGCTCAATAAGAGAATGAGAAATGAACTTAAAACAACTAAGAAATTGATCAACTAACAATTTTGAAAATATTACTACACCTTACAACCTTTAATTAACCTTTAAGTTAAAAAAAAATTTAAATATAGTAATTATAAGAAATCGAAATTTATCCTATGTTCGGTGACAACAATGAAACAAATAAGGATTTAAAGATTGCCGGTTGAAACTCAAAAAAAACTGGTTAAATTTTTACTTAAACTTCGATTAGTACCGACTACTTGTCTAAATTATCTTAGCTTGTATACATTTTCTGAATGTACATTTTTTATGGCACAGTAATATTTGAGGGGTTAATCCGATCCGATCGGCCACATCATCAAAACGCTCACGTTAGCCGTGTAAATTTATTTTCGGCGAATTTGTTGAAAAATATCGCTTTCTTCTACTTACAAAAAAAGTTAAGGTTTAATCACAGACAAAATAATTTACCAGATGCCGCGATCCCATATGACTCTGTACCCATTTTTTTCCAACATCACACACGTAACAGCAGACAAAAGATGAATCGGCCGTATGCGCCTTTGACCGGCTTTAACGTTTGAAGAAAAGACAGGGCGCGAATTTTTCTTCTAGTTGATGTTTCATTGTCAAATAGGGAATGAGTGATCACAATAATAGGAAGGGGAAATTTGGTGGATGGAACACAATGAACATGTACGTACGCACAATGCACACAATTTCGATGTTCTGAAATTTGCACAAAACAAACGTAAACCAAAATCGTTCTTATATGTACCACTGAAGAGTAAAATTTACTCGCATACACGTAAATAAACTCAAAAATTTCTGTTTTCTGTGTAGAAAATGGAAATTTTTGTGTGCAATAGTATTTTTTATTTATTTGAAGAAAAACTATATAAAAAATTACAAAATTTTTCCGAAAAACGCGAGATTTTGCATTTATGAATTTTAATCGGAATTTTATCATATATCATAACTTTTGTTTGGATACACCTTTCTGTTTTCACTCAATTCAGAGCAAAAAGATGTATCGAAAAAAGTTAGGAAATTTTCAAATAATGGGGGTAGGTCATACATATGAACCCTGTAGGAAGCTTCGTTCAGCCGCCAGGAGCAAAAAATCTGAATCTGAAATCTGATCTGAATTTTATCAATTTTCCAATCTTTTGAATGCACATCTTTAAAACCTCAATTTAGAGAAAAATGACGTATGAAAGGAAGTAGGAAATGTCAAAGGAGTGGGGGTCGTTCATACATATGAAACTCGTAGGACGCATCGTTTAGCCGCTACGGGCAAAAAACCGTTAAAAATTCAAATTTTTGCCGGAAAACCACCCTTAAAACCGGAAGGAAATTGGTCTACTTCGGATATAAACTGTCGTCCTTTATAAAAAAAAATTAGAAAATAGTAATGATTTGCAAAATTAGCAAATTTACAAACACAAAATGTCATAATTAATTTCAATTTATTGTAGAATTCAATTTAGTGCAGAACATATTCCTTGCACTTTCTTGGATTTCGTTTCGTCCGGGATGGTCATGTAGAACTGATTTCAGTTTTCAACGATAAAGCTTCCCTTTTATAACGTTTTTATTCGGTCGCTCTCCTCTGTGTCTGTCTGTTCGGTAGAAATCCTCGAATCGATTTTCAACTAACTGCCCGATGAGCTAGACTCTAGCAAAACACTTGTTATAATTTTTTTGGCGTGAAAACGTCTTTTCGCTCGCTAAGTACACAAACTTTCTTTCGGTACAAAATACCATCAGAATCTAGCTGCTAGAGACTTGAAACCCTCAACATAGCTCAGAAGTGGAAGACAATGCAATGTTGTATAAAATGTTTTTTTGTTTGAATTACAAAAAACTAAATTTAAAAAAACTTTCTTTGAAGTCGATTCCAAAATTTCACACATAGAAGACCACAAAGCAGAAAATTATTATGTAAATACAAAAAGATTTTTACACCACGTTTTCAAAATGGACTAAAAATTATAAAATAATTTCTCTTAGGCCGATACAGATTTATAACACTATACAGATCCGGTACCCCATAGAGATTGTACTGAAATTGGTACATTTTGAAAACGTTGTATATTCTAAATCTTTTTTATTTTAATAATTGTTTGTTTTATGGCCTCTTCATTTTTACCTTCTGGTCCTGTGATTTGAGGAGTTGTTTCACAGGTCGTTCCATAATTTTCGCTGGTTGGTGGTTGTCAATTTCAATAAGTATGATTCCATTTTCACTTCTCATTGTTTTCGGCTGAGGTGGGGATTGATTCTCCGTTGCAATCAGCAAATGCACCGGATTTGGTCTATATGCCATAATCCCCGTCTGTTATCCGATGTCTTATCTTGGAAAATCTCCAGCGCTTATCGGTGCCTGCTTCTGGTTGACCGGTATCCAGTTTAGGTAGAACTTTAGCTTTTCTACCATAATCGAAATTGCTTTACGCTTCTTTTGTTTTACCTTTTCTGGTACATTCATTTTAATCTTGGTGTTGGCAATGACGGAGCAGTGCCAAGATTGTTGGCAAAACGAACGCAGCCAACGACGGTACTATGAAGATATTCGAAAAGTTAGGTTAAGTTGTAGTCGTGGTTGTAGTTGCATGTAGCGCGGTGGACTGTAGACAATAAAATATATTTGTACAACATCAAGATTGTAACACTTGGGATGGATAAATTTGGTTGAGGCAGGGAGCCTACATTGGGTATTTGTTGAAGAACTCGTTGGCTTGGGCTGGAACCGACCAGTTTTAGTGTGTTTCGCTAGTGTATAAGGGCATTACACAAATCACTAAAAATATTCGCCGAAATAAAAATGGATGATATCGTTCCATATGAGTCGTAAATATACATCGAATTGTGAAAAACTCAAATCAGAGAAAACTCGCATCAAAACAAATTTAAAAAATCTAAAGTGTTAAGTGCCAAGCAAGCGCCAGAATAACGGCGGTATCGAAGAAGCAATTAATAAACGGCATAAAACAATAAACTTGTGATCTATCGATTCTGTAACCGTACAATTCTATATAACGATTTTAGTTAAGCCATCGATAATTAAAGTACATATTAGCGCAAAACACTTGTTATAATTTTTTTGGCGTGAAAACGTCTTTTCGCTCGCTAAGTACACAAACTTTCTTTCGGTACAAAATACCATCAGAATTCAATCATCAATAGCTCTGAGGCTAATAATGCGATAGCAACGGTTGAGGACACAATGGATAGAGCTTGCCTGTAGGTGTTTTTCGAGCAGCGTTTGTTTTGCCCGTGATGTCATCAGGCTAGTGTGAACGCCTACATATGACTGTTGATTATGAGCGTTGTGTAAAATTTTAAATGAGTGTAGTGTGAGAACACGTTCAGCTAGGACGTTCATTCGGATGTCTTTGTAAAGAACTTTAGAAGAACTAACAGGCTAACCCACTGAAACAATAAAATAAATAAAAACTAGGAAACTGGTTTTGTCCGAGACAGTCAGTTGAAGTGAGTCTTTGGGTGGAATAGCTTTGTTTTCCCTTTTCCCTTACTTTACTTGCACTGTACACACTTAACTGCTGCACGGACAGGTTCTCTTGGTAAAGAGTCCCTGGGAAAAGAAGTTTCACTCCAAAAAATAATTTCTCACATAGAATAATTTCGATTCACAATTAAAAGTGAAATGAACGGGCGAACTTGTGGTTCCTGTTCGATTTCTGAAGTCAAGCAGTATATATCGCTGTTAGTACTTTGATGGTGGACGGCTCGAGAACATCGCCTAATCTTATATATAATAATTGCAGTAATTATGATAAACATTTTAATAATTTCGTAAGAACATATATCCTAACATTCATCCATATATAAATAGGCGATAGGTTTTTTTGTTATCCTGTTTACAAGAAACCAGATGGACCTACCCGCAAAAAAATTATACCAATCGAAAGATTATTTCTTCCTCTACCTGGGTCATTTATTTTTTCTCTTAAATTTAATCATAAATTGGTGTAATGAACAATTTAACTAAACTGAAAAAACTGTACCTGTACCTGAAAATGTTAAACAAAATATTTCACCTGAGTCAGCGGAAAACGTTGACTCATGCGAAAACTCATAATGGGAAATTTACGCTCGAGTCAGCAGAAAATGCCCTTCCCTTCATGCCCATGGAAATGTATATTATCATAACATTTTTGGCGCAGCCGCAACCACGGACCTACAACCCATTCATTGAAATGTAGAATAGTAAACATATAATAATCTTGGAGCAACTGGAAGTTAAGACCCTAATTCAGACTCATGACAATGGCACAATATTAATTCGGATGGACAAGAAGAATTGAATGCTGTAGCCGAATATATGTATAGACTCTGGAAAGAGGAAGGGAATACATTGAACGCTGTAATGTATATTTAAAAGTTACAAAGTGGCTGTAATACCTTGCAACATTGGCTCCAAAGAAAACCGTTTTGTGTAAAACTAATAGTTTTGGCAGAATTTTTGAGACTGTTATGAAAATAAATTTTCATACCAAAAAAAAACCAAATCGAAAATGTAAAATTTACTTCACAAAAATTAAAATCAAAAATTAAATTGTCACCCTGTGACACGCGCGCGTGGTTGAACGCGATCCTAAAAATCTGCATGCAAAAAGAATTTCTATTATCGCAGATCCCGTTCTGCCTATCTATTGATGCCACTGATCCTCTGGAAACAAACGAACCATCTGTTGTTTCCAGAGACATCCGCCCTTTTGAATGCACGAGGGATCAATTCAACAATTGATTTCAAAATCAAACTCGATGAATTGATCTTTCATGCATTGTGACTTCATCATTCCGTGGGAATCAGATGAGTTGGACAATGGTGGCCTCCAGGTCCATGAAAGAGCAATGAAAAAGAAAGAATTGGTCTTTCATGGATTGGAGGTCCGTTGTCCGGTCATTGTCTTCGGCAGAATAAAAGCTGCAGAATTTTGGCCCAAAAGTCAGTCGATTTTGGAAGGGAACGTCGTGCTGTCCGGTAGAAGAATTAATAAATTTGAAGTGATGTAAAATAAATTGTTATACATAAAACATAATTCAAAAATTAGAACCAGATTATTATTCTGAAGAAATTAGAAATAAATCCTTAAACTATGAACCAGAATTAAAATTTTGAAGTGATGTGAATTAAATTATTAAACCTGAAACCTAGTTTAAAAATTCGAATCAAGATAATTAATTTGAATAAATGAGAAATAAATCTTAAAACTATGAAACCAGAATTAAAAATTTGAAGTGATGTAAAATAAATTGTTAAACCTAAGACCTCATTCAAAAATTAGAAAAAATTAATTAAATTAAATTAGATTAGATTATTAATATGAAGAAATCTATATATAAATAGGCGACACGTATTTTTGTTATCCCTTTCACAGGAAACCAGGTGGAATTACCAGCATAAAAATTATACCATTCGAAAGATTAGTTTTTCCTCTATGTGTATCACCTAATTTTTTTTCTTAGATTCAATTATAAATTAGTTTAATTTTAAATTGAAATTAAAAAATTCAATGGGATAGTATGTGTGAATTGAGCACACGTATAGCGTAGATGATGCTTTTGGGAAGAATGTATGCGTGTGATTGTTTTACTTTTTGCCTGGAAATATGCAATCATATGTTTTTTTGGTTTGTGTCCCCGATAAATGGCAAGTACTAAATTAGTCGAAAATCAAACCAAATGGATCAATCTTCTACTGGGGACACAAACCAAATGAATTAGCATATAATTGAATTCCTCTACGAAAAAATCAGAATATAGAACATACTTATTTAACATTATCATTGGCATAGATCATACGTTCGACTTAATAACCTACCATTTATGCCAAATACGTGCATTCTTTTCACTCAAACCTAATATCTATGCCAATGATAATGTGATGGGCAAACGCAGTCATATCACAGACAATATTCACATGTTCATTTTGTTTTTTGCCTGGAAGAAGGCAACCGTTGGCTAATAAAATTGCATTCTTCCAGACAAAAGCCAAAACAATGAACATATGGCCACAGACAATAATGTGGATGCATTACCACAGACAAATTTAAAGCCATCGTTTACTTATAACATTGTTTTTTGCTAATTTGATAAAAATATATGCAAATTTTATTTCAAAAAATATGGATAATATAATAAAATTGCATTCTTCCAGACAAAAGCCAAAACAATGAACATATGGCCACAGACAATAATATGGATGCATTACCACAGACAAATTTAAAGTCATCGTTTACTTATACCATTTTTTTTTGCTAATTTGATAAAAATATATGCAAATATTATTTCAAAAAATATGGAAAATCACAATTTTACAGTTATTTCTAGAAAACGCGAAGTTATCTTTCACGAATATTTATGGAAAGCGAACGAAAGTCTGAATTTTATCATGTTTCCCAACTTTTGTATGGACCCACATTTAAAACATAATTTAGAGAAATATGATATATGGCCAAAATTTGGGAAATGAAAAAATAAAAGGGGTTGGTCATACCCCCTAGAATGCTTGATTTAGCCGCTACGAGCAAAAAACTGTTTAAAATTGAAAATCTGAAATTACATATATCATATTTCCAAACTTTTGTCTGTTCGCCCCTAAGACCTCAATTTAGAGAAAAAAGAAAAGGTAGGAAATGAAGGTTGGTACGTTTGTACGGAAATTCCAGATATATTTTATTTACAATACACAATGTATTTCCCACAACTTCATGATTTAGTTAAAAACCACATGATCCAGGGTTCATGTGGTTTATTGAATCGTATCCCCGTCTGTATCAGAGATGGTAAATGCAGCAAAAGCTTTTCTAAGGACTTTTACAATACAACTCAGGGCAATGTTAGATGCGCCGTGTTAATGGTATAACAGTTTACTTTCGTGGCCACTCTGTTGACAGCCGTTATGCTGTTCCTTAAAATCCATATTTTTTAGCGAAATTTGATTGCTACTTAAATGTAGAAGTTCTTGGCACAGTTAAGAGCCTAAAATATATGCACAAATATGTTAATAAGGGATACGACTGTGCCTCATTACAGTTTGGAAGAGCTTGAGGTGGAGTTGAGGGCAAAGTTTATATAGATGAAATCAATAGCTTTTTGTCCGGTCACTATGTTGTATCTACGGAAGCTAATTGGCGCATGAACGAGTATCCAATGCATTACCAGTCACGTAATATATTATAGTTCGACTTGAATGTTACTTGCCTCACCGGCAAAATGTAGTCTTTAGGGAAGGAAATGTTCAGCAAGCTTTAAAAATCACAGAAGAACAAAATTGACTGCATTCTATGAAATCAATCGAATTAGTTCGTCCGAGTTTCTATATACAGAGACGCCGATACATTATATTTAGGTAGATAAAGAAAATAAATCGAAAAACCTCAAAGAGGAAGTAGTAGAGCTATTGATACATTATTTTATGTTTTATGTTGAGATGTTCCATTTGAGACTATTTTGCTTCATGTTCGAGGTCCCATCAGGATTTGGGTACTGTTGGGAACATTATTTACTGAACATTTTCAGCACATGCACGACGTGTCGCATGAAATTATGGAGAGTGGCGTGAATATTTATTAGAAGTAAAAGAGTGTTAGTCCTCTCAGCAGTTAAGAGAGTTATTTGCCATATCTTATTTGTGGTATGAACGTTCCTACAAATGCATTAGATTTGTGGAATGAATTCACAATATTCATGTGTGAAGACGTTTTAAGAAATTCTTCAGAAAATGATTCATATAACCGTGCTTTATTAGCTATTTAGGAAATTTTTTTCAGTAAACGATTCATTCGGTACTCCAACTACACTTTTCGGATATAAGACTATTTTACTCTGTGGAGATTTTTGACGAATATTGCCAGCTATATCTCACGGTACATGTGTAAGACTTATTGAGATACCACTTATTGCCTTACTTCATGGTCCAAATTTTCAAAATTCCACAAAATAGCTTTTACTCAAAACATGAGAGCTTTACCTCATGAGATTGAATTCGTTGAATTTCTTAAATCTCTTGGTAATGGAACTTTACCCACATTTCCAGATTACAGCCAAGATGTTATTGAAATTCCTACCCATTTAGTTAGCTGCAACTTCGTGTTTCCAGATACTTATGGCAATGTATCTGAAACCATAAAGTTTAACGATATTCTCAATTCGGTTATATTAGCACCGAAATATGAAGGCTGTGCTTTCATTGATGCATAAATCTTTAACAGCCTGGCCGGAGAGAAACGAATATATTTGAGTTCCGATAAAATCTTGAGTGATAATTATAGAGAGCAAAATAATTTTCCAGTAGAATTTTTAAACTCAGTTGATGTAAGTTGGCTCCCGATCCCACAAATTTATTTTAAAAACTAAATTACATACTTTTACTTATTCGTAATTTGTGTACAGGACATGACTTGCTTGGTCAATGGTACACCTATCCGTTTAGTTCAAATGCAAAAAAAAAATTTTTGGATTGTGAGATTTTAGCAGGAGTTTTCCGAAACACACGTATTTTGACACGTTTGACGTATTTTTGCCTTTTTCTTTTCAAGAAACTCAACTTCCCGTCATTCTGGCTTTTGCGATGACAATTAATAAATCCCAGGGGCAAACGTTTCAAAAATCAGGAATCTTACTCAAACAACCTATATTTTCTCACCATTAATTGTATGTTGTAGCCAGTAGAGTTAAATTGTTTGACCGATTGCATGTCTACATGAAATTCTGAAACACAAGGCCAAGGTCATTAGGCAGAAGATGAAAGAATTCTTAAAAAGTATTTTGTATGAGAAGGTTTTCGATAATTATAGATAGGGCCTCATTCAATATAGATGTACTTTGACGTGCAAAATGAGCTGAAGTGATTGCTACTACAGTCTGAACTAAATAACCTTTTGACTTACAATGCTACTGTATATATAGCGCCATGCGCGAGCTATTAGAGTGTGCGTACCGAACGGCGGGGGTTGGCGAGCGTAGCAAGCAGGGGGCGTCCCCCTAGTTAGAAATAAATCCTAAGACAATGAACCAGAATTAAACTTTTGAAGTGGTGTGAATTAAATTGTTAAACCTGAAACCTAGTTGAAAAATTCGAATCAAGATAATTAATTTGAATAAATGAGAAATAAATCTTAAAACTATGAAACCAGAATTAAAAATTTGAAGTGATGTAAAATAAATTGTTAAACATAAAACTTAATTCAAAAATTAGAAAAAATTAATTAAATTAAATTAGATAAGATTATTAATACGATGAAATTAGAAATAAATCCTAAGACTATGAACCAGAATTAAACTTTTGAAGTGATTTGAGTTTAAAAATTCGAATCAAGATAATTAATTTGAATAAATGAGAAATAAATCCTAAAACTATGAAACCAGAATTAAAAATTTGAAGTGATGTAAAATAAATTGTTAAACCTAAGACCTCATTCAAAAATTAGAAAAAATTAATTAAATTAAATTAGATTAGATTATTAATATGAAGAAATCTATATATAAATAGGCGACACGTATTTTTGTTATCCCTTTCACAGGAAACCAGGTGGAATTACCAGCATAAAAATTATACCATTCGAAAGATTAGTTTTTCCTCTATGTGTATCACCTAATTTTTTTTCCTAGATTCAATTATAAATTAGTTTAATTTTAAATTGAAATTAAAAAATTCAATGGGATAGTATGTGTGAATTGAGCACACGTATAGCGTAGATGATGCTTTTGGGAAGAATGTATGCGTGTGATTGTTTTACTTTTTGCCTGGAAATATGCAATCATATGTTTTTTTGGTTTGTGTCCCCGATAAATGGCAAGTACTAAATTAGTCGAAAATCAAACCAAATGGATCAATCTTCTACTGGGGACACAAACCAAATGAATTAGCATATAATTGAATTCCTCTACGAAAAAATCAGAATATAGAACATACTTATTTAACATTATCATTGGCATAGATCATACGTTCGACTTAATAACCTACCATTTATGCCAAATACGTGCATTCTTTTCACTCAAACCTAATATCTATGCCAATGATAATGTGATGGGCAAACGCAGTCATATCACAGACAATATTCACATGTTCATTTTGTTTTTTGCCTGGAAGAAGGCAACCGTTGGCTAATAAAATTGCATTCTTCCAGACAAAAGCCAAAACAATGAACATATGGCCACAGACAATAATGTGGATGCATTACCACAGACAAATTTAAAGCCATCGTTTACTTATAACATTGTTTTTTGCTAATTTGATAAAAATATATGCAAATTTTATTTCAAAAAATATGGATAATATAATAAAATTGCATTCTTCCAGACAAAAGCCAAAACAATGAACATATGGCCACAGACAATAATATGGATGCATTACCACAGACAAATTTAAAGTCATCGTTTACTTATACCATTTTTTTTTGCTAATTTGATAAAAATATATGCAAATATTATTTCAAAAAATATGGAAAATCACAATTTTACAGTTATTTCTAGAAAACGCGAAGTTATCTTTCACGAATATTTATGGAAAGCGAACGAAAGTCTGAATTTTATCATGTTTCCCAACTTTTGTATGGACCCACATTTAAAACATAATTTAGAGAAATATGATATATGGCCAAAATTTGGGAAATGAAAAAATAAAAGGGGTTGGTCATACCCCCTAGAATGCTTGATTTAGCCGCTACGAGCAAAAAACTGTTTAAAATTGAAAATCTGAAATTACATATATCATATTTCCAAACTTTTGTCTGTTCGCCCCTAAGACCTCAATTTAGAGAAAAAAGAAAAGGTAGGAAATGAAGGTTGGTACGTTTGTACGGAAATTCCAGATATATTTTATTTACAATACACAATGTATTTCCCACAACTTCATGATTTAGTTAAAAACCACATGATCCAGGGTTCATGTGGTTTATTGAATCGTATCCCCGTCTGTATCAGAGATGGTAAATGCAGCAAAAGCTTTTCTAAGGACTTTTACAATACAACTCAGGGCAATGTTAGATGCGCCGTGTTAATGGTATAACAGTTTACTTTCGTGGCCACTCTGTTGACAGCCGTTATGCTGTTCCTTAAAATCCATATTTTTTAGCGAAATTTGATTGCTACTTAAATGTAGAAGTTCTTGGCACAGTTAAGAGCCTAAAATATATGCACAAATATGTTAATAAGGGATACGACTGTGCCTCATTACAGTTTGGAAGAGCTTGAGGTGGAGTTGAGGGCAAAGTTTATATAGATGAAATCAATAGCTTTTTGTCCGGTCACTATGTTGTATCTACGGAAGCTAATTGGCGCATGAACGAGTATCCAATGCATTACCAGTCACGTAATATATTATAGTTCGACTTGAATGTTACTTGCCTCACCGGCAAAATGTAGTCTTTAGGGAAGGAAATGTTCAGCAAGCTTTAAAAATCACAGAAGAACAAAATTGACTGCATTCTATGAAATCAATCGAATTAGTTCGTCCGAGTTTCTATATACAGAGACGCCGATACATTATATTTAGGTAGATAAAGAAAATAAATCGAAAAACCTCAAAGAGGAAGTAGTAGAGCTATTGATACATTATTTTATGTTTTATGTTGAGATGTTCCATTTGAGACTACTTTGCTTCATGTTCGAGGTCCCATCAGGATTTGGGTACTGTTGGGAACATTATTTACTGAACATTTTCAGCACATGCACGACGTGTCGCATGAAATTATGGAGAGTGGCGTGAATATTTATTAGAAGTAAAAGAGTGTTAGTCCTCTCAGCAGTTAAGAGAGTTATTTGCCATATCTTATTTGTGGTATGAACGTTCCTACAAATGCATTAGATTTGTGGAATGAATTCACAATATTCATGTGTGAAGACGTTTTAAGAAATTCTTCAGAAAATGATTCATATAACCGTGCTTTATTAGCTATTTAGGAAATTTTTTTCAGTAAACGATTCATTCGGTACTCCAACTACACTTTTCGGATATAAGACTATTTTACTCTGTGGAGATTTTTGACGAATATTGCCAGCTATATCTCACGGTACATGTGTAAGACTTATTGAGATACCACTTATTGCCTTACTTCATGGTCCAAATTTTCAAAATTCCACAAAATAGCTTTTACTCAAAACATGAGAGCTTTACCTCATGAGATTGAATTCGTTGAATTTCTTAAATCTCTTGGTAATGGAACTTTACCCACATTTCCAGATTACAGCCAAGATGTTATTGAAATTCCTACCCATTTAGTTAGCTGCAACTTCGTGTTTCCAGATACTTATGGCAATGTATCTGAAACCATAAAGTTTAACGATATTCTCAATTCGGTTATATTAGCACCGAAATATGAAGGCTGTGCTTTCATTGATGCATAAATCTTTAACAGCCTGGCCGGAGAGAAACGAATATATTTGAGTTCCGATAAAATCTTGAGTGATAATTATAGAGAGCAAAATAATTTTCCAGTAGAATTTTTAAACTCAGTTGATGTAAGTTGGCTCCCGATCCCACAAATTTATTTTAAAAACCAAATTACATACTTTTACTTATTCGTAATTTGTGTACAGGACATGACTTGCTTGGTCAATGGTACACCTATCCGTTTAGTTCAAATGCAAAAAAAAAATTTTTGGATTGTGAGATTTTAGCAGGAGTTTTCCGAAACACACGTATTTTGACACGTTTGACGTATTTTTGCCTTTTTCTTTTCAAGAAACTCAACTTCCCGTCATTCTGGCTTTTGCGATGACAATTAATAAATCCCAGGGGCAAACGTTTCAAAAATCAGGAATCTTACTCAAACAACCTATATTTTCTCACCATTAATTGTATGTTGTAGCCAGTAGAGTTAAATTGTTTGACCGATTGCATGTCTACATGAAATTCTGAAACACAAGGCCAAGGTCATTAGGCAGAAGATGAAAGAATTCTTAAAAAGTATTTTGTATGAGAAGGTTTTCGATAATTATAGATAGGGCCTCATTCAATATAGATGTACTTTGACGTGCAAAATGAGCTGAAGTGATTGCTACTACAGTCTGAACTAAATAACCTTTTGACTTACAATGCTACTGTATATATAGCGCCATGCGCGAGCTATTAGAGTGTGCGTACCGAACGGCGGGGGTTGGCGAGCGTAGCAAGCAGGGGGCGTCCCCCTAGTTAGAAATAAATCCTAAGACAATGAACCAGAATTAAACTTTTGAAGTGATGTGAATTAAATTGTTAAACCTGAAACCTAGTTGAAAAATTCGAATCAAGATAATTAATTTGAATAAATGAGAAATAAATCTTAAAACTATGAAACCAGAATTAAAAATTTGAAGTGATGTAAAATAAATTGTTAAACATAAAACTTAATTCAAAAATTAGAAAAAATTAATTAAATTAAATTAGATAAGATTATTAATACGATGAAATTAGAAATAAATCCTAAGACTATGAACCAGAATTAAACTTTTGAAGTGATGTGAGTTTAAAAATTCGAATCAAGATAATTAATTTGAATAAATGAGAAATAAATCCTAAAACTATGAAACCAGAATTAAAAATTTGAAGTGATGTAAAATAAATTGTTAAACCTAAAGCTTAATTAAAGAATTAGAACAAGATTATTAATATGAAGAAATAAGAAATAAATCCTAAGACTATGAACCAGAATTAAAATTTTGAAGTGATGTGAATTAAATTGTTAAACCTGAAACCTAGTTTAAAAATTCGAATCAAGATAATTGATTTGAATAAATGAGAAATAAATCAGAAATAAATCTTAAGACTATGAGACCAGAATTAAAAATTTGAAGTTATGTAAAATAAATTGTTAAACCTAAAACTTAATTCAAAAATTAGAGCAAGATTATTAATATGAAGAAATTAGAAATAAATCCTAAGACCATGAAACCAGAATTAAAATTTTGTAGTGATGCGAATTAACTTGTTAAACCTGGAACCTAGTTTAAAAATTCGAAACAAGATAATTAATTTGAATAAATGAAAAATAAATCTTAAGACTATGAAACCAGAATTAAAAATTTGAAGTGATGTAAAATAAATTGTGAAACCTAAAACATAGTTGAAAAATTCGAAACAAGATAATTAATTTTAATAAAGTAGAAATAAATCTTAAGAATGTGAAACCAGAATCAAAATTTTGAAGTGATGTGAATTAAAATGTTAAACCTAAGACCTAGTTTAAAAATTCGAAACAAGATAATTAATTTGAAGACAATGGAAAATACATCTAAAGATTTATCTTAATATATGAAGACCAAAAATTTTTATATATAAATAAAGTAATAAAGTAAATGGACTAACTACGGTGACTTATTATTCTATGAAGGGTCGAGTGATCTTACACCAAGCACTCCTCGAGCCTTTGTTGTAAAAAAAAAAAGATTGCGAAAATCACAACAAGACTCTGGGACGCTGTGAGTAGGATAAATGAACGCTGTAAAGGAGGAAGGAGATACGAAGCTTAAAGTTAACGCCGATATAAAGGAAACAAAATGTTTTAGTCACTGGATGCGAAGATAGTCAGAGTTAGCATGAAATTGAGGCGCGTTTTTTAAGTTTTTGCGCGTCGACGTAATAGTAAACACTCCAGAGGAGAAGGCACCCGACATTTCCACAGAATAATTACTATGGGGGGTGATAATAAACTTTCAGATCTCTGCAGTTACTACAACGAACATATGAGCGAATCAAAAATGAACGGGGAAGAGATAATAGTAAACACTCCAGAGAAGAGGGCATCCGAAACTTCCACAGAATAAATACTATGGGGGGTGATAATAAACCTTCAGATCTCCGCAGTTACTACAAAAGAGCGAATCAAAAACGAACGGGGAAGAGATTATATAAAATTGACGTTGGAGGAAGCTACCGAAAATGCGTGCTTACGGGGGTAGAGACACCAACAGAGATTCAATAAAAGGATTAAAACGGAATTATAGGAGATCAAAATATAAAACGAAAATGAGTGAAATATAAATACGAAGGAAACATGAAAACGATTAAAGAAATACAGTCATGAAGTAATAGAAAGTGAATACAAGAAAATAATAAAGTGATAAAAATACAAGCGAGTAAATGAGAATAATTAACAGAAAAATGAATAACGGAAGGAAACAAGATTGAATAAAAATTATATAATGTAACCAACGCAGATCAAAAGATCTATATATAAATAGGCGACACGTATTTTTGTTATCCCTTTTACAGGAAACCAGGTGGAATTACCAGCATAAAAATTATACCATTCGAAAGATTAGTTTTTCCTCTATGTGCATCACCTAATTTTTTTTCTTAAATTTAATTATAAATTAGTTTAATTTTAAATTGAAATTAAAAAATTCAATGGGATAGTATGTGTGAATTGAGCACACGTATAGCGTATATGATGCTTTTGGGAAGAATGTGTGCGTGTGAATGTTTTACTTTTTGCCTGGAAATATGCAACCATATGTGAATTTTTGGTTTGTGTCCCCGATACATAACAAGTACTAAATTAGTGGAAAATCAAAAGAATCAAAAGAATGGTGACACAAACCAAAAGAATTAACATATAATTGCATTCCTCTACGAAAAAATTAAAATATAGAACATACTTATTTAACATTATCATTTGCATAGATCATACGTTCGACTGAATAAACAACCATTTATGCCAAATACGTGCATTCTTTTCACTCAAACCTAATATCTATGCCAATGATTATGTGAGGGGCAAATGCAGCCATATCAGAGACAATATTCACATGTTCATTCTTTTGTTTTTTGCCTGGAAGAAGGCAACCGTTGGCTAATAATATTGCATTCTTCCAGACAAAAGCCAAAACAATGAACATATGGCCACAGACAATAATATGGATGCATTACCACAGACAAATTTAAAGCCATCGTTTACTTATACCATTGTTTTTTGCTAATTTGATAAAAATATATGCAAATTTTATTTCAAAAAATATGGAAAATCACAATTTTAAAGTTATTTCTAGAACACGTGAAGTTATCTTTCACGAATATTTATGGAAAGCGAACGAAAGTTTGAATTTTATCATGTTTCCCAACTTTTGTATGGACCCACATTTAAAACATAATTTAGAGAAATATGATATATGGCCAAAAGTTGGGAGATGAAAAAATAAAAGGGGTTGGTCATACCCCCTAGAATGCTTAATTTAGCCGCTACGAGCAAAAAACTGTTTAAAATTGAAAATCTGAAATTATATCATATTTCCAAACTTTTGTCTGCTCGCACTTAAAACCTCAATTTAGAGAAAAAAGAAGAGGTGGGAAATGAAGGTTGGTACGTTTGTACGGAAATTCCAGATATATTTTATTTACAATATATATGTATTTCCCACAACTTCATAATTTAATTAAAAACCATATGATCCACGATCCATGTGGTTTATTGAATCGTATCCCCGTCTGTATGAGAGATGGTAAATGCAGCAAAAGCTTTTCTAAGGACTTTTACAATACAACTCTAGCCAATGTTAGATGCGTCGTGTTAATGGTATAACAGTTGACATTCGTGGCCACTCGGTTGACAACCGTTATGCTGTTCCTTAAAATCCATATCTTTTAGCGAAATTTGATTGCTACTTAAATGTGGAAGTTCTTGGCACAGTTAAGAGCCTAAAATATATGTATAAATATGTTCATAAAGGATACGACTGTGCCTCATTACAGTTTCGAAGAGTTTGGGGTGGAGTTTAGGGCAAAGTTTATATAGATGAAATCGATAGCTTTTTGTCCGGTCACTATGTTGGATCTACGGAAGATAGTTGGCGCATAAATGAGTATCCAATGCATTACCAGTCACGTAATATATAATAGTTCGACTTGAATGTCAGTTGCCTCATCGGCCAAATGTAGCCTTTAGGGAAGGAAATGTTCAGCAAGCTCTTAAAAATCACAGAAGAACAAAATTGACTGCATTCTATGAAATCAATCGAATTAGTTCTTCCGAGTTTCTATATACAGAGACGCCGATACATTATATTTAGGTAGATAAAGAAAAGAAATCGAAAAACCTCAAAGAGGATGTAGTAGAGCTATTGCTACATTATTTTATGTTTTATGTTGAGATGTTCCATTTGAGACTATTTTGCTTCATGTTCGATGTGCCATCAGGATTTGGGTTCTGTTGGGAACATTATTTACTGCACATTTTCAGCACATGCACGACGTATCGCATGAAATTATGGAGAGTGGCGTGAATATTTATTAGAAGTAAAAGAGTGTTAGTCCTCTCAGCAGTTAAGAGAGTTATTTGCTATATCCTATTTGTGGTACGAACGTTCCTATGCATTAGATTTGTGGAATGAATTCAAGATATTCATGTGTGAAGACGTGCTTTATTAGCTATTTAAGAAATTTTTTTCAGTAAACGATTCATTCGGTACTCCAACTAAACTTTTCGGATATAAGACTATTACTCTGTGGAGATTTTTGACGAATATTGCCACCTACATCTCACGGTACACGTGTACCACTTATTGAGATATCACTTATTGCCTTACTTCATGGTCCAAATTTTCAAAATTCCACACAATAAATTTTACTCAAAACATTAGAGCTTTACCTCATGAGATTGAATTCGTTGAATTTCTTAAATCTCTTGGTAATGGAACTTAACCCACATTTCCATATTACAGCCAAGATGTTATTGAAATTCCTACCCATTTAGTTAGCTGCAACTTCGTGGTTCCAGATACTTATGGCAATGTATCTGAAACCATAAAGTCTAACGATATTCTCAATTCGGTTATATTAGCACCCAAATATGAAGGCTGTACTTTCATTGATGCAGAAATCTTTAACAGCCTGGCCGGAGAGAAACGAATATATTTGAGTTCCGATACAATCATGAGTGATGATTATAGAGAGCAAAATAATTTTCCAGTAGAATTTTTAAACTCAGTTGATGTAAGTGGGCTCCCGATCCCACAAATTTATTTTAAAAACCAAATTACATACTTTTACTTATTCGTAATTTGTGTACAGGACATGACTTGCTTGGTCAATGGTTCACCTATTCGTTTAGTTCAAATGCAAAAAAAAATTTTTTGGATTGTGAGAGTTTAGCAGGAGTTTTCCAAAACACACGTATTTTGACACGTGTGACGTATTTTTGCCTTTTTCCTTTCAAGAAACTCAAGTTCCCGTCATTCTGGCTTTTGCGATGACAATTAATAAATCCCAGGGGCAAACGTTTCAAAAATTAGGAGTCTTACTCAAACAACCTATATTTTCTCACCATTAATTGTATGTTGTAGCCAGTAGAGTTAGATCGTTTAACCGATTGCGTGTTTATATGTATTTCTGAAACACAAAGCCAAGGTCATTTGGCAGAAGATGAAAGAATTCTTACAAAAAGTATTTTGTATGAGAAAATTTTAAGAACTTTTAAGATCCGCAACCGCACCCGCAAGGTTTTTGATAATTATAGATAGGGCCTCATTCAATATAGATGTACTTTGACCTGCAAAATGAGCTTAAATGATTGCTACTACAGACTGAACTAAATAACCTTTTTACTTACAATGCTACTGTATATATAACTCCATGTACGAGCTATTAGAGTGAGCGGAGCGAGAGGCGGGGGTTGGCGAGCGTAGCGAGCAGGGGGCGCCCCCCTAGTAAACAATAAAGCTTAGTAAACAGTCACAAATTAATAAGTAATGAGATAAGTAAAAATTAGTTCGAGCCAAAGGAACAGTCCATTGTTAGTGGTTTCAAATAACCTGGAACCTGATGACCAGAAGCGTCGGCAAATACCAGTCAGAAAGTTTTACAAAATAACAGAAGGAGATGCATACCCACTGTCTAGAATAAAGATTGTACTAGAACAGTTGGGGAATTTACTTCCCAAATCTGTACGGAATGTCCCAAGCGGCTATCATCAGATAACAATGAAGACAGAAGAACACGATACAAATCCAACAACCGGCAAGGTTTCACAAAGCAGCAACATTGGCGCTCCCGTAGGCAAACCTCTGGCAAAAACAGCACTTGAACAACTGAAACAACCTCCCCAATGCAACAATGCACAGCAATATCATGAACCATCAATATAAATAAGGAACACTTTGTTACTTTAACCATATAGATAGAAAGAATATAAGTCGATTAAAATATATCAAAATTGTGAACATCATAATAATTAATACTGCTGCAACCTTATATTGTAATTCAAAAAAAACAATCAACACTTGGGACACGGAACATTTATAATAATAAATGATAATTAAAATACCTCGTTTTACGTATACATATGTCAAAAAAAAAAAATTTATAGTTGTGCAATCAGATTGAACCATTATTAAATGTATAATTTTATCATAGCCATAAATACACATGCATAGATATAATAAGATAAATAATTCTTTCGGGTGGATACATAATTCGGTGTTAATTTTAAACCGAAGAGTTGGAAACATGTAAGGAAAAAAAAGTAAAGAATAAATAATGAAATAAAAATAATTATGCATAAATTTATGTTTATTTATGTATTTGGACAATGAGTACGACTTAAAACGTTCTAGTCTTGTCCACATTTACTGACAATTAATTTAAGATAATTATTTATTTGTAAGTTAATTCACTGAGCTTGAGAAATATGAAAGAATCACCTCGAACAATCGATAGACAACAATCACTCGAATAAATTCCTCCCAACGTTGTTTGTGACGTTCTTAATTAAACACAAAAGGTTTAGTTTAAATTTAAATGAAACCTTTATTTATACAAGTTTGTGTTTAACAGTTTTAGTACAGTTTTTATTTATTCACTTAACGTTTGGTTAATTTAATCCTTTATTCTTGGAAATACTGTTCTTTTTACTCCAATTAACGAATTTATCTATTCAAGAACTGGACTCTACTGTTGTGGTTTTAATGAACTGAACTGATTCGATTAACAAATTTATTGATTCAAGAACTGGACTTTACTGTTGTGGTCTTAACGAACTGAACTGACTAAAAAATTGGACTGGGCACTTTGATTTTTGATTTTTATTTATAGAGGGTTTTGTCTCGGAAGAGGAGGGCGACTGACGGATGGGGGATAAGTGAGATTTGGGAGTTTACTTGGATCAGGTGAGTTCAGGTGATCATGGATGTTGGAAACTGGGGAAATGGTTTTCTTGGGAATTTTGGCGAAGGTTAACTTCGCTCTCGAAATGTTGGAATTGGCCTTGAAATGGCTTCTTCCGAGGAAATTTGGATTTATTGGGAAATGCAATTGCTTGCATTTGTTTGGTCTAGAGACCGTTGAGGATTCCAGGAAATTTGTATAGGAAAGTGTGCACCTGGGAACATAGTTTTCTGGGAATTAAGATGTGGAGTTTTATAGTGGGAAAATTTGGATTGGATATTTCATGAGAAACTGAAATTTCCGTTTTGTGCGTATTCGCGTGTGTCTTCATTTTGCGTATACATGAATAATATATACTAGGTGGCGTTCGCGAAGTCGCACACAAAATTGAGCTGAGCGATCGATATAAAGACACTCTGCTTCATAGTCATCTGTGGTAATGTAATAATTGGTAGCAATTGGCTCAAGTCGATACCTTGTGTGTTGACTTGGTTTTAATGTAAAAAATGTGTGTATTACAATTCTAGCCCTAAACACTGATTTATTTGGCCATTTCCGAAGGTATCTCTTCATTACCTTCAGTGAGAGAAATTCAAGAGATCAAAGGTGGGCCATATACGATTTGGAATTTGAATCGGATATAAAAAAACTAATGAATATTTGTCCAAAATTATAACTTTGTTAGAAAGACTGAACATTTCTATTTACGAGTGAAACACAACATCATTCAATTTTGTGAATGGCAACTTCAATTTCGTGTTTCAAGGACTCAATCGTCTCTGGATGATAAGCGTAATATATATCCTGAATAGATCCCCACAAAAAATAGTCTAATGGGTTCAAATCACAGCTCTGAGGCGCCCAATTCGGATCAGAATTTGACTTTATCATTCGATGTTCAAAAGCGGTGCGCAAAAGATCGATTGTATCGTTGGCTGCGTCGCAGCCCCGTCCAGTTGGAACCAAATTCCGTCGATGTAACACTATTCAATTTGTGGAAACTAAAATCCATTTAACATGGCTCTGTAACGCTCGCCATTGACACTGAGGGCGGCTCTGAGGGCGGCAATTTCGCTTATTGAAATAGCCTCCACTGTGGAAATGAACTCCATCGGAAAAGATAATTTTTCGGTAAAAATGTTCATCTTCGACCAAACGATCTTCAGCCCATCCGATGCGATAGGTGAACAAAAAACGCATCAGATGGTCATGAGGCTTCATTTCTTGCATATATTGAAGATATGAAACAATTTTCAGTAATGCATTCAATCATCTTTACTATCAATCAATGATTTCAATGATTTACAAAATTATTAGCTAGAATCGTAATTTTGGATATGGACATGTTTATAAAAACTCACAGTAGAGAAAATTAATGTTTGACAAAAATGCGGGAAATGTCAAAATAATGGGGGTCGGTCATACATATAAACACCGTGGGATACTTCGTTTGGCCGCTACGGGCAAAAAACTGTTGAAAATTCAAAATTTGAATTTTATCAATTTCACTATCTTTTGTATGCACATCTTTAAACACAATTTAGAGAAAAATGATGTATGGAAAAGAGGTAGAAAATGGTTAAATAAGGGGGGGCAGTTATACATATGAGCTCTCTAGGATTCTTGATTTAGCCGCTACGAGCAAAAAACCATTAAATGTCCAAAATCTGAACTTTATAAATTTTCACATCTTTTGTATGTACACGTTTAAAAACTCCATTTAGAGAAAAATCATGTACGACAAAAAGGTAGCAAATATTAAAAGAATGAGGGTCGTTCATATATATGGAACCCTTTAAGTGCATAATTTAGCCGCTACGGGCTAAAAACTGTTAAGAATTCAAAATCTGAGTTTTATCAGTTTTCCGAACTTTTGTATGTATATCTTTAAAAACTGAATTTAGGAAAAATGTGTATGACGAAAAGTTAAAAAATGACAAAATAATGGGGGTCGGTCATACATCCGAACACCCAAGGACGCTGCGTTTAGCCGCTACGTGCAAAAAACCGTTGAAAATTCAAAATTTTACCGAAAAAGTACCCTCAAAACCTTAAGAATATTGTCCATTTTCTGATTCCCGGAATCTTTCTTGTCCCATTATTCAAAATTCATAAATTAAAATACTATTTTTCAAGAACCTGCAAAAATCCACTTGCTACTGTTTGAGTAAACCAAAATAAATTTTCTCTTCAAAGTTTCCGATTCCCCACAGCGAATTGGCGAAAGCCCCGAAAACAATCAGGTGCCTGTGCTAAGATCTGTATGTAAAAGCTAATTCTGGTTCGAGCACGCGAAAAACTGATTACCTAAGATCAATACCATAGCTTCATTTATGCAAGTAAACTAACGTCTACTATCAAAAAGACAGCGATTTTTTGTCAAAATTGTATTTTGTTTGTCGTATATTTTGAAATTCTTGGAAAAAACCGCAGGGATCGTTCTAAATACATAAAATCTAAATTTAGGTTTCCATGACACAAACCTTCGTACTAATATTGGTTCGTTCATCCGAAAACTTTTTAACTAAGAAGCCTACCGCTAGTTTTTTTTCACGAATTTAGTAGCAAAAAATAGATGTTAGCACTCACCGTCGAAAATACTATTAGTATGTAAAATTTCAGATCGATTGATCAAACGGCCTAGGAGGAGTTTGGTTACAAAGGTTTCATATTTCGTCGACGCATAGGTTAGGTTAGGTTAGCAGGGTGGAGTGTTCACACCGATTGTGCGATCCACTCCCACTCGGTGGCCAGATGGCCCATTGTGATACCCCTTATATTTCGCTATCCCCCCCTCTCCTATTTCTTGATCCTTTTTTCCTCTGTCCTGAGGCATTTCCACCCCTTGGCAAAGTTCCTCAATAGTTGAACATCCATGACCCCTATTTCCTCCAACCCTGTGAAGGATTCGCTCCCCAGTATTTGCCTCCGACTATCGGCCAATGCTGGGCAGGAGCACAAAAGATGTTCCACTGTCTCCTCTTCCTCGTCACACTCCTTACAGAGACCGTCGCTTGCGAGCCCCCACCTTTGGAGGTTTCTCCCGACGGGACAGTGTCCTGTAATGACCATTGTGATGGTCCGGACTGAGGCCTTTTTTGCTCTTAACAAGCCTGCCGTTCTTGTTTCCTCAATTCTGGGCCACAAATGCCTTGAGTTGAAGCAGTCATCTCTGCTGCTCCATCTATTGCCATGTTGTTCCCGAATTACTCTGTCGATGGTATCTTTCAACAACCTCATCGGTGGCTTTGTAGAGTTGGCTTCTTCAGCACTATGAATTTCGGTTCCGATCCTTGCCAGTTTATCCGCCTGTAGATTCCCTTCCACATCGCTGTGTGCGGGCACCCAACAGAGGCTGACTTTGTCTCGGATCCAGGATAGTGCTTCTCGGCAACTCATCACCGCCTTTGACTTGATTGTCTTAGATTCCAGTGTTCTAAGAGCAGCCTGGCTGTCGCAGTAGATTGTGACCTTCTGAATTTCTTCGTCGGTCAGCTGCTTTAGTCTTGCTGCTCTTTCTATCGCGTTAATTTCCGCCTGCAATATACTACAGCCTTTGTTGAGTCTGTGTGACTCCTTGACCTCTAGTATCTCCGAGAATAATCCGACTCCAGTCCCCGTTTTCGTTACTGAGCCGTCTGTGAAGACGCTTATCTCGTCTTTTTCAAAAATGGAACCACTTTCCCATTCCTCTCTGGTTGGGATTCTGATCTCCAGCTCCTCCCCAAACCATTGCTTTGCCACCATGTAGTCTGTGCGCTGTCGTAGCACTCCAGTTTCCACGGTGTCTCCCATTTTTACTATCTCTTCCAGCACACTAGCATGCCCCTGGCCTGTGTGCCTCCACAGTTTCGTTTCCCTCAACCGTAAGGCTGTTTTGGCTGCCAGGCCCTTTACAAATAGGTCTAACGGTTGCAAATTTAAGATTGCCTCCAGCGCCGCCTGAGGTGTGCTCTTGATCGCTCCCGTTATACCTATCACTGCTAGTCGCTGCACCTTTCCCAGCATCTGTTTGTTTGTCTCCTTGTCCATGGCTTTCCACCACACAAGGGCTCCATATGTGACAATGGGTCTGACAATCGTTGTGTAGATCCAGTGTATGATCCTTGGTTGCAGACCCCAGTTCCTACCAAACATTTTCCTACATGTGTAGAAAGCGTTTATTCCTTTTTTCATCCTTTCCTCCACGTTACTCCTCCAAGTGAGTTTAGAGTCCAGGATGACTCCCAAGTACTTCGCCTCTCTAGAGAGGTCTAGTACCCGTCCTTTCACCTTTGGTAGTCTAACCTTTGGTATCTTATACCTTCTGGTGAAGAGAACTAGCTTCGTCTTTTCCGGGTTTATCCCTAGGCCATTTCTCTCCGCCCAGTTGCTCGTTTCTCTTAAAGCTTCACCCATGGTGTCGCAGATCGTTTGTAGGTCTTTGCCTGTTGTCAATATAACTACGTCATCTGCATAGGCGGTGACCCTAACTCTCCTTCCCCTGAGATCTTTTAGGATCGAGTTGATTACGATCAACCACAAGAGTGGGGATATCACCCCTCCTTGCGGTGTACCCCTGGTCGCCAGTCTTCTGATCTTGTGTTCCCCCGTCTCTGTACTGATAATTCTGCTTTTTAGCATATTTATTATCCAGTACGTGATGGTGGGCTCCACTTTCAGCTCCATTAATGCCTCCTTTATTGCATTGGTCTTTACGTTGTTGAACGCTCCCTCTACGTCTAGAAACGCCCCTAGGGCATATTCCTTTTGCTGGAGGGATTTTTCAATCGTTCCAACCACTTCATGCAGCGCACTTTCCACCGATTTACCTTTGAGGTAGGCGTGCTGTGCTATACACTCCTCCTCTATTTTGGTCTTCTGCTTAATGTTAAGGTCCAAAAGCCTCTCCATTGTCTTTAATAGGAACGAGGAGAGGCTTATTGGCCTAAAGTCCTTTGGTGTAGTGTTGCTTGACTTCCCCGATTTGGGTATGAAGGCAACCCTTACCTCTCTCCATGTTTCAGGGATGTATCCTAATGATAAACAGCCCTGAAAGATGCACGTCAGTACCTCCGCTATGCTGCCTATCGAATTTTGCAGCATGGCTGGTGTGATTCCATCCGGCCCCGCAGATTTGTATGGCTCGAATGTTTTCACCGCCCATATTACCTTTTCCTTGGTGATGGCGTCTCTTATAGTTACCTCCTTTGGACTAATCCTGATCGTTGGGCTCTCTTCCTCGCCCCATGTTGTCAGGCAGCCCGGGAAGTGAGTCTCCATCAGCAGTTCTAGTGTCTCCTTGCTCGACTCCGTCCATGAACCATTTGGCCTCTTCAGGTTTTTCCGTGACTATAGCGTCTTTGGAAAGAATTTTCCTGAACCTTGAGGCCTCGTTCACGTCCTCTATAGAGTTAAGGAAGTCGACCAATGAGTCCCATTTTGCCTTTCTTATCTTATTCTTATACTCGTTAAAACTGCGCTTGTAATTAGCCCAGTCCTCCTCTTCTTTACTTTTCTTTGCCTTGTTATAAAGCCTTCTAGTAGCGTCCCTCTGTTGCTTGAGCTCTTTGTTCCACCACTTATTGGTTTCCCTTCGAGCTCTGCTTATTGGGCAGGTTTTCTGGAAGGCTTTTAGCAAAGTCTCGCAAAGTTGTTTTACGGACTTCTCCAGGTCCGCCACCGTGTGGAGATAGGTACCGAAGCACTGTGTGCTCTTTGTTTTCATTGCCTTCTCCACTTCGGTGGAAAATCTATTCCAGTCCGTGTTCCTTGGATTCCTGTAGGGTTTTCCTACCTGAACCTTCCGGTTAATGTCGAAGAGAATTCTCCCATGATCCGACAAGGAGTGCTCGGGAGAAACTCTCCAGTTTTCTACGTTTACGTTAATAGTTTTAGTGGCCAATGTAAGGTCTATTACCTCCTCCCTAATTTTGTTAGTAAAAGTGGGTGTGTCACCCCGATTACAAATAGTTAGGTTGGTAGAAATTATAAACTCTAAAATTGACTCACCCCTTCTGTTGATGTCACTGCTTCCCCATTGGACGTGATGACCATTTGCGTCACATCCCATCACCATGTGCCATCCTCTAACTTCGGCCTCTTGTACCAGTGCCCGGACCGCTGCTGATGGGGGGTCTCCTTCCTCGTATGGCATGTACGTTGAGGCCAGGAGCAGGTTGGTTTTGCCCCTCTCCTCTAGTACTGCCACCACCAAGTCATTTGTGCTGTGCTGTGAAAGTAGAGTGAGGTTTAATGATCTCTTTGCTACTATACACGCTCTTTTTTTACCTGTTGTGCTTGAGTGAAGTAGACTATAGTTTTTTGACCTAAGTCCTCGGATTTTGTCCCCTGAGAGCCACGGTTCCTGGACTAAGGCCACGTCTACTCCATTTGCCTCCATATACAGCATCAAATCCTCGGTGGCCGCTTCGCAGTGGTGCAAATTACTTTGCACTGCTTGCAGCCTCCTCGGTGCCGCTCTTGGATTCATTGGGAAGCCTCACTTTTGCTGCACTAAAGCCGAATTTGATGCTTCCTTTTGAATCTTTTAACTTGGCGAAGGACAAGTCGTCTACCGTTACGACAAGGTCCTTGCCAACTCCGTTTGGACACTTGCTGGAGGAGATAATTCTCAATTTGCTCGTGTCCAGACCGTTCTGCCTGGAAATCAACTTCATTGTGGCTTCGTCCTCCACTAGTGGGGGAGGAATCCACAATAGCGCCAATTTCCGCAGTGGTAGCTCCGATTTCGGAATACTTTAACGAAACTTCGAACCAATCGAAAATCGATAACTAATCGATCAAAATCGTTGAAACCTAAAAACACATTGTAACCTGAAAATTCGAAAATGTTCCAAACCAAAAAAATCACCAAAACAGAACGAAATCAAGAAATCAATCGAAAATCGATAACTGATCGATCAAAATAGTTGAAACTTAAAAACACATTGTAACCTGAAAATTCGAAAATGTTCCAAACCAAAAAATCATCAAAAAAGAACAAAATCAAGAAACCAATCAAAAATCGATAACTTATCGATCAAAACAGTTGAAACCTAAAAACACATTGTAACCTGAAAATTCGAAAATGTTCCAAACCAAAAAATCACCAAAACAGAACGAAATCAAGAAATCAATCGAAAATCGATAACTGATCAATCAAAATAGTTGAAACCTAAAAACACATTGTAACCTGAAAATTCGAAAATGTTCCAAACCAAAAAATTACCAAAACAGAACGAAATCAAGAAATCAATCGAAAATCGATAACTGATCGATCAAAATAGTTGAAATCTAAAAACACATTGTAACCTGAAAATTCGAAAATGTTCCAAAACAAAAAATTACCAAAACAGAACGAAATCAAGAAATCAATCGAAAGTCGATAACTGATCGATCAAAATAGTTGAAATCTAAAAACACATTGTAACCTGAAAATTCGAAAATGTTCCAAACCAAAAAACCACCAAAACAGAACGAAATCAAGAAACCAATCGAAAATCGATAACTGATCGATCAAAATAGTTGAAACCTAGGAACACATTGTCACCGGAAAACCCAAAACTGTTTTAAAACAAAAACCACAAAAAGGAACAAAAACAAAAACCAATCAGGAATCAATCACCTATCGATCAGATTATTTGAAACCTAAGACAAACACATTGTCACCTGAAGACCCACCAAAACTGTTTTAAAACAAAAAACCACAAAAAGGAAACAAAATCAAAACCCAATCAAGAATCAATAACCGATCGATCAGATTATTTGAAACCTAAACACCCAAAACTGCTTTAGGATAAAGTTCACCAAAAAAGAACAAAATCAAGAAAACCAATCACAAATTAATGACCGATCGATCAAGCAGGTTACAAAACCAATAGCACACAAAATTTCAAATCCGCAAAAGAATCCCAATATGGGACACCAACATTAAAAACATCGATTCAGAAATTATAAATATTTATTAGACACCAAATCAAAACAAACTTAATAACTAACCGAATATGAAATCGATAACAAACAACCCGAAACATTTGATTAAGAAAATCAATAACAAACAAGCACTTGAATTGAAATAACGTTTCAATTGAAATAACGATCAATCACCACGATCGGATTCAATCACTTGACATATAATTAACAAACTGCCGACCGCCTAACCGATATAACACTCGCGATGCGCGACAACAAACTGAAGGCATGACGCCACACGACAACCCATTCCAGCGTGAGGAATGCCGCGTCAACAAAAAACTGGCGTGATGACGCCACATCATGCCATCCAGGAATGCACTACGTCAGCTGCAACAGACAACATTATTTGGTTACTGAACAAAACTTACCCACGAGAAATGCCCCTGTCTGCAAAACCCTATCACAACGAATGTCGCATGCCACTTTCTTGAGAATCTACTTCGACCTTCGGCAGAGTCTTCCAATTTCATAAAAGAATGTCAAAAATGCATGGGAACATGCTAAATTTTAAACAATCCGTTCCCTCACTGTTAAGCGAAGGTTACACGCGCAACGAAAACTGACTGCACTCGTGTAGCCTTGAATACGACGCACCTAGGGACATTCTCACGCTAGAAATTGCTGCAAAAGCAGAAAAAACAATATAAAATAGGGAAACTTGGAATAGAGAGGCAGTTATTGATCAGTCAACGGGAATACGACGACTCTTCGCGTGCCAGAAGAGTCTTGAAGGAAGACATCGCCTGTACAGACAGATTTGAAGGAAGACCTCGTCTCTACAGACATTTTTCGAAAGAAGACATCGTTTCTACAGAGCTTTGGAAGGAAGACATCGCCTCTACAGACATCTTGAAGGAAGACATTGCTTCTCAAGACAATTCTGAAGGAAGACATCGCCTCTACAGACAGATTTGAAGGAAGACCTCACCTCTACCGCCTTTCTTCGAAAGAAGACATCGGTTCTACAGAGCTTTAGAAGGAAGACATCGCCTCTACAGATATCTTGAAGGAAGACATCGCTTCTCCAGATACTTTAGAAGGAAGACATCGCCGCTACCGACACTTTTGAAGGAAGATATCGCCTCTACAGACATCTTGAGGGAAGACGTCGCTTCTCCAGCCAATTTTGAAGGAAGATATCGCCTCTACAGACAGTTTAGAAGTAAGACATCGTCTCCCTGCAGAATTCAACAGAAGAATTCCGTTCTCTTTGGGTGAATTGACTTAGTAGTCAACACCAAAACACCAGACCGATTACCATCGAGGAGTACCGTCAGCGTCAGTTAGAACGACGTCCTAAGGAAGTTATACTACCACCAGCGAAAAAACAGAAGTCCGGTTCGGAGGCTTACTTCAAGCGGAAGCTCCAGGAGGCACAGAAGGATCCCATCCTAGCGAGGTCTAAGGAAGCCAAAAGAATTGCCAGCCAGAAGATCAACGAGCTGAAAATGGAACGTAGAAACTACCGACAAATGAAGAAGTCCCTCAAGCAGGAAAGTATGTAAGAGAGAGCTCGGCAGCATATTAACTTGCCCAAGAATATTCCCGCCATTGTAATAAACATTAAAGAAAATAAAAGATATGCACCATTATTTCTTAATATCACTTTGAAACGTCCCAACCAAATCTCGATTTTTGTGAATGGTTTTATGACTGTTGATCGAAACCCCAGAAAAACCCAACATAATTTGGCACAGCCGCAATACGAACCTACCTTCCAAACAAAGACGTAGGAAGACAAACATAGCTAGAGAAACAGATATATGGCCCACTTAACCCCAAAAATCCCACTACAAAAGAATTTAGAGGATTTTCTGGTACGAATTAACTCATTTACGCTGGACAATCCAGACCCAATTTTTGAAGCAGATAAAGAAGAAATTGTCACTGATCCAGTAAACAACCAACAACAAGATTTAGACTACGAAGTTTTCGAAGGATCAGGCAGCAAACAAGTGTCTATGCAAAAAGAAGACAACACAAATTCGTCCGAAGAACCAGGGCAAGATATAGTAGAACCAAGGAACGGGAAACAATATATAAGAACATACTCTGATTCGGGTATATTAATCAATAAAGGTGACAAAAACAAACCAAAGCCAATACCAAGAGTCCTAAGAAACACTTTAACAAACGATAATACCTCAAATTACCAGGACACATACGAGATTAAAACCAAAGAAATAGCAAATATAGCACTAGTAAATAACGTTCTGTATAACAATGTCCCTGTATAACAATTCTAACTGGGGAAGAAAACCCTCGAAAACAGAGCGAGATCAACGAATTTATAAATTGTGCGCGTCTGGGTTACGAAACACTCTCGGAAGCACAAGACAAGGCCACTTTTGTAAGGCTTTTGCCAACAAGATTAAGAGGTCGAGCCCTAGAAATCATACAAGCAGGACAAAACGACACTTTGGAAGATATATTTACCGCCCTAAGATCGAATTTAACACAAAACAGTTCTTACTTAACATTGAACACCCAATTAAGAAATGTACAACAACTACCTACTGAAACGTTATTGGGATACTTGAATAGGGTAAACGAGTTGATTAACAGCTGCAAGAATGCAGCAGATGTGCAATGTACAAACGGTGGAGATGGATTCAAGACCGAAATAGAGGAAGTTGGACTTCACTGCTTCAAAATGGGCATCATTAACTCAAACTATAAGTTTTACCTACTTCAGGGCGCTGATAACACGTTGGAAGGAATCAAGAATAAAATATTGAGACTAGAACAAACAGAGCAATGTATCCAGCAAAGTGGAATCGTACCCAACACCTCAAATAATCAGACTCCGTTCACGAACCCAGCACCAAATGCATATCAGAATAACTATCAACAAGCTAACCAATATAACAACCCACGAAATAGATGGCAAACAAACCAAAGGAACAATCAAAATCAATACCAACAACAGCGCCCATATAACAATAATAACTAACAACAACGCAGAAATGAGCCTAATTAGAATACAGGACGCGACAAAAGTCAAATAAGATGCAATTTCTGTAGCAAAATGGGTCACATAATGGCGGAATGTAGAACAAGACAAATGACCCCATTTTGCTCCTCATGCAGATTCTATGGTCATACAACACAGAACTGTAACACACAAAGACTTAGGAATCAACAAAACTTCGGAAATAACCAGGGAAACAGGAACGAACCGCAAACTCGCCAAGTAAATCAAACAACCAGAAGCAGAGAAACCAGTAAGTGCAACTTCTGCCTGGACGATACTCACACGGAAGACAGATGTTTCCTACGAGAGCGATGGTACAGACTACAGGATGAAGAAAGGACGAGAAATGCGGAAAACTCCACAGAGACGACCGATCGCACCGCGAGTCGTCAGTAAATAACAATATGGATAGGTGCGACAAAATGCCAGCTATTCCAATAGTAACACTCCCGCTTAATATAGTTGAGACACAAAAACCCAAATTCATAATAGATACAGGATCAGAAATAAGTTTAATAAAAGAAAGCGAGATAAAAACTAAGAGTATGAAAGAAATAAACAGAAATGAGAAAATAACGCTCAATACTATTTCGGGAGAAGTAATATCCAAAGGGACGATAGCAGGAGAACTACAAACACCACGCATTTATCCCTGCAAATTCCATATAGTAGAGACAATAAATACCACAAATGTAACTGGCATAATTGGTAATGATTTTGTAACTAAATATTGCAATGTGGAAGGACCAACGAGTGTTATGCACGAGTTTAGCACCTTTTTTTTTGTGGAGCTAAACCATGCAATTGTTCGATCCCTGAGGGTACACTCCGGGTCGACATCATTTGTTTACATGAAGACGAAAGATGCTTGGATTCAAAGAGTGAATGGTGGTTCGTTTTCAACTTTCGTTTTATTAATCCTAATACTAATACAAAAATTCTAATAGTAATAACTAACAACATGGGCTTATACTAGACTTGCATTCTGAGACGAACTGTGGGAACTCTGCCGGGGGTTCTTCCTACTGCCCGACCGCTTCTTCTCCTGGCGGTACTTTCTCCTGCTATTATGGAGGTGCTGGATCTCTTTTCCCAACCGCAATCGTTCTTCCTGACCCACGGCCGTCAGTAATTGGCGTCGGACTGCCTCGACTTCCCTTCTAAATCTCGCCTCCACCCCCGATCTGTATTTCGCCGACGGTAGTTCCTTCTTTGGAGGTGTGCTCTCCCGCTGCTGACCTTACTGCCTGGCCCGGTACTCCTCCAAGCTTAACGGTCTCGGTCCCACCTTTGGATCCCGTAAGGCCTCCTCTAGCGAACGACTTGACAAGTCCGACATGGGGCGTATTCCTGGATTACTGGCCGCTGAGTCCAAGTTTCCTCTGCTGGATTCCGGCTAAGTCCAAGTTATTTCTGCTGCTGGATTCCGGCTAAGTCCAAGTTATTTCTGCTGCTGGATTCCGGCTAAGTCCAAGTTTCTTCGGCTGGGTTCCCTCTGTCGCGTACACATCTCGAGAAGTCGTTTCTCCAGACTATCTTGTCATCAAAATTTTCCCGTTATTTATCGGAAAATTTTGTGCCGAATATACAAAATTTTCCTGATCAATGTTCAATCGATGGTCATTGTCATTGATCGTCACGTTGCCATATTGCGCTTCCGCCCTGGTGGTGCCACCTAGTGGTTGCTGGCGGCTGTGAGTAACCTGCGCTTACAAGATCATTGCTGTTGTATGGGTGCTATAATTGTTTATAGTTTCGTCACATTGTTTCTTTCGTTGACAGACGTCAGTTGCGGAGTGGATCAACGTGTCGTAAGTATTTTTGGTTAGTATTTAATTTATTGTTTTGATCCCTTTTTAGGTATCCCGAAGGATGACCATCACACGAGGAAACTGGTATTTCCTGACATTAATGAAAAGGAAATAATCACAATCCCGTTTGAGGAAGATCCATCACTTGAAAATATTGTCGAAACAGACGCAAGAGACAAGAAGGAAGGCCAAAGCGACATCCGCGAAGGACACGTGAATCGAAGCTCGCATGCTCCGGAGTGTAAAATACCTTCGAAATTGGAATGTCACACAGGACATAAAGTAGTCTCGCTAACGTCAACAGACAATGAAGAAGTACTGCAGGATCTGATGCTCCTCTTTTATCCTGGACAACAAGAGCAAGAAGAAATTCTTGCTATCCATTCCGACGAAAATGGACCAACTTGCAAACACCATACTCGCAAATATGGTGATCAATTTGGAACCACTGACTCGCAAGTCAAACAGGATGGAATTACCTCAGAAATAGAGATGTCCACTAGTGAAAAGGAAGACCAATTCCAAAACCATAACGAGCAATATGTCACAATATCAGAGAGAAAAACAATCCTAATACCACCAAGAACAGTGAAATTTGTGGAAATGTCGTCCCATGTCCAAGGGGAACAAATAATTAAGGGAGAAGAAATAACTTCGGGAACATACATCAGCAACGCGTTAGTGGTACCAATGAATGGGAGAATAAAATTTAGTATATTAAACGTAAATAACCATGAAATAATAATAGATGACTTAAGAATAAAAATTGAAAGGAATCATGAAACAGATTCACAGATTGACAAGAGCATTGAGCAAACCCAAATAAATTATGGGATAGTAAAAAAGGATAAAGAAGTTCGCACAGTAAATAGAAGAAATAGACTAGAAGAAATCATGAAGATAATAAACATAGATTCAAATTTGAATACGGAGGAACAAAAATCAATAGATGAGGTTATAAATGAATTTCAAGATATCTTTCACTTACCAGGAGAAAAATTGGAACACACAACGAGCGTTCAGCATGAGAAAAGAACAAAAGAGGACCAGGTACCCATAAAATGCAAAATGTATAGACTCCCTGAAACCCAAAAGCAAATAGTTACTGAAGAAATAGACAGACTCTTGAGTGAAGACATAGTGGAGCCCAGTTGGAGCCAATGGAATGCACCATTGATAGTAGTCCCAAAGAAACTGGGACCTGATGGCCAGAAGCGATGGCGAATATTAGTCGACTACAGAAAACTCAATGAAGTAACCGAGGGAGATGCATACCCACTGCCAAGGATAGAAGATATCCTAGACCAGTTCACGTTACTTCTCTGTACTAGACCTCGCCAGCGGCTACCACCAGAACGCGATGAAAGCAAAAGATCGAGACAAAACCGCATTCAGCACGCCATATGGGCACTATGCCTTCAAGAGAATGCCTTTCGGACTAAAAGGCGCACCTGCAACATTCCAACGACTTATGAACCATGTATTAACGGGGCTCCAAGGACTACATTGTTTTGTATACCTCGACGATATAGTCACTTATGGGTAAAAACTTAGTGACCATCAAGGCAAACTAAAGGATATACTACAGAGACTGAGAGAGCACAGACTAAAATTAAATCCTGAAAAATGCAATTTCCTAATGAAAGAAATAGTCTACCTTGGTCATAAATGTAGTACGGATGGCGTAGCTCCAGATCCCGCCTTATTAGAATCCGTAAAAAACTTCCCAGCCCCCAAAACTGTAAGACAGGTGCAATCATTCCTGGGTTTAGCCAATTACTACCGGAAATTCATAGAAGGATTTTCCAAAATAGCGGCACCAATTAATAACTTGTTAAAAAGGGACGTAAA
Source organism: Chrysops caecutiens (assembly GCA_963971475.1). Classification (NCBI taxonomy): domain Eukaryota; kingdom Metazoa; phylum Arthropoda; class Insecta; order Diptera; family Tabanidae; genus Chrysops; species Chrysops caecutiens. Next base: position 31,997,591 of record OZ020568.1, on the reverse strand, counting down.
ATTTAAATGGTATAAAAGATGTATAGAAGCTTTTAACACACTAAAGGAGAAACTAACAACACCCCCGGTACTAAGATATCCCAACTTCGATGAACCCTTTAAATTATACATAGACGCTAGTGGAGAAGCGTTAGGAGCGGTACTCGCACAAGGACTAGAAAAGGAGGAAAAACCAATCGCATACGCCAGTCGCACCCTAAATCCGGCTGAAAGAAACTACTCCACTATTGAGAGAGAATTATTAGCCATAGTATGGGCAGTAAAAAATTATAGAAGTTATTTATACATATGGAAGACCATTTACAGTATATACTGACCATAAACCGCTAAAAGGTGCAATAAGAATTAAGGATCCTACTAGTCGAATATTAAGACTATGGCATAAATTGTCAGATTATACGTTCGATATTGAATACAAAGAAGGTAGAAAAATAATAACGCAGATGCCCTAAGCAGAATCCCATACGAAGTATTGGCCATAACACGCAGGCAAGCAAAAGAACTGGAGGCAAATGAAGCCACAACAGATCAAAACAAACCCAATGCACCAGAGGAAAATACCAACGAACCAAGGGAAGAAACGGAACAAAATGATGATACGGAAAGAATAATAAATGACAACATAAGAGTATTAACAAACCCTCAGGACATCAAAACAATTTTGGCAGACTGTCACGATGCACCATTAGGAGGACACCAAGGAGTATTTAAAACATACCGACGGTTAAGACGGGAATTCTACTGGAAAGGTATGAAAAAAGACATAGCAAAATACATAAAACAATGCAAAAAATGCCAAATGAACAAAAGATCCAGAGAGCCCAAGGAGCCAATGATAATAACCGACACAGCCAGTCTACAGTTTGACAAGGTATACATGGACATTGTTGGGCCGCTGCCAGAAACGGAAAAGGGTAATAAGTATATTCTTAGTTTCGAGGACGATTTAACCAGGTTCATGGATGTAGTCCCCCTAACAAATATCGAAGCAACAACGGTAGCTCGAGCCTTTGTGAACGAAATCTTAAGCAGATATCGAATCCCTAAAAAACTAATAACAGATCAGGGAACAAACTTCACGTCCGACATGTTCAAACAAGTGTGCAAACTATTTAAAATAGGAAAACTGGAAACCACTGCGTACCACCCACGATCCAATGGAGCTTTAGAAAGATCACACCGGCCCCTAGTGGACTATCTAAGGAGTTTTGTCGACGAAAGCCAAAACGATTGGGACGAACATCTAAGAAGAGCAATGTTTGTACGTAAAAACAGTATACACTCCACGACTAAGTTAACACCAATGGATTGCCTTTTTGGATTCTCAGCCCCATTGCCAAACAATTTAAAAAGGAGCCGCAACCAGTATACGACCATGAAAATTACTACCTGAAATTGCGAAATAAATTACAGAAAACATACCAAATTGCAAAGCAAAACTTAGAGGAAAGTAAAGTCCACTCTAAGGAATATTATGATCGGAATACCAATCCCATAAGGATACACGTTGGGGACCAAGTTCTATTAAAGGATGCCGCGAGAAAAAATAAATTAGCACAAATTTGGTCGGGACCATTCAAAGTGATCAAAATTAATAGCCCAGTTAACACGACGATACAAATAGGCAACAAAAAACGTCGTGTTCATAACAACAGATTAAAACTGTTTAATTAATAAGCCCCATCCTCTCCTTTCTAGACTAATGCTCGCCCTAATTATCAACATAATAACCGTCTCAAATGCAGCAGAAGAACCGATTGAATCCTACTCACTCAAGCAGCAGGGAATAGTGTTCGAGCCCATTGGAATAGCTCAAATATACCATGATCATTGGACCATAATAACCAGGATAAAGAAACCAGACTGGGACCTACACCTATCATACATAGAAAAAAGCAAGCAAGCCATCAATAGATTATGCGAAGGGACTATCGGAGCCTTGAAGAACGAAATATGCCCCCACTGAAACCACACGCTCCAAAAAGGGATAGCAAAAATACATGAGCTAATTGAGAAAATCGAACTGACCACCAACACCCACCGAAGAACCAAGAGAGGCCTAATTAACTTGGGTGGAAGAATAATGAAGACGTTATTTGGCACTATGGATGATGAAGACTCGGATAAAATCCACCAAAAGGTGGACGAACTGGAAGCCAACAACCAACAAAGTTTTGAACAAGCCAAACAACAAGTAACCATAATGCATAGTTCCATCAAAACTATGAATGAAACAAACATAGAATGGTCCAAAAAATAAACGAAATCAAGGAAAGAAGAAAGGAAGATTACCAGCGATATACAGAACTATTCCAACAAATACATTTTCGGGCAGATATTAACGAAATTATGGTCATAATCCTAGAGGAATTGCAGCAAATATACTTGGAAATTACCGATACATTGATACTGATGGAAGTAATTAATCGAAGGGAATTAAGCCCACTACTATTGCCAACACATCAACTACGAGAATGATACGCTAAGGTAACCAAAACGCACTATGCAAAAGAGACCAGGTTGGATTTCCAAATTCTACAAAAAATAACTAAAGTGGATTGTGAAAATCACGAACAGGGATTATTAGTCCAAATACGATTACCATTAACGGATAACCAGCAGTATACCGTAAACCAATTGTATATGCTGCCAATACCCTTAAAACAAAAGGAGTTCTATATATATGACCTACAGGCCTCATACTTCCTCAATACCAGTCGGTCACAGCTTAATTTCGAGATGAAGGAATCCGACTATCGATCCCAATGCACCCCAATTAACGACACATATGTTATCTGCAACAGGAACCAACCCATACCTCTAAGTCCCGCCAGAGCCACCTGTCTCGAAGATTTATTCCAAGGACAAAGGGAAAAAACTCCAAGATGCCCAGTACGTATACTCAAGGAACCTAAAAACCTGATCGTACCAATGCACCAGGAAAATGTCTGGTTATATTGGTTACACCAGAACACAACAATTATAGCCCAGTGTGATACTAGCGAGCAAACTAAGACACTTCACGGACTGGGGGTAATAAACCTCAAAATGAAATGTATGTACCACGTGGCAGGATATAAACTACCTTACAAGGCCAATGAATTACACAGCCTACAAATACAACAACCAAGAGACCACATTGGACATCAAATTAACTTTGATCGATATCAACCCAGAAAACTTACAACAAATAGTACCAAAGCACTAGAGATTCTGCAACCAATCACATACAACGATCAATTAAATAAGGATAGTGAGTCCTTAGAAGCATTAGAAGCAGAAGTGGCAAAGGAGGCACAAAGGAGACAAGTACATGCCCAAGTGCATACAACAACCGCACTAACAGGATGCTTGCTACTAGCAGTCACAGTAACTATACTACTGAAGGTGTACCAGAAATACAAAGACCGTCACCATCAGGAGCGACACGAACCAATACCAGCCGAAAGAGGAACAAGGAGAAATATTGTACCCATTCCGGTAACAATTCCACGGAGACACGAAATCAAAGGCAAAAGAAAGGGGTTAACTCGTAGTAAAAGTACGACAAATATAAATCAAAGAGCTGTATAACTCCTGAAGAGCCCTTTAGCTATTCGATGTTAGCAGTAAATAAACGTACTATGCTAGTTATAAGTAATATATAATAAGCCAAATGTAATTAGCTATAAGTAATATATAACAAAAAAAAAAAAAAAAAAAATCAATCAATCAATAAATGGTAAAAGCCAATCAAAAAAAAAATTCAACAAAACGGGAAACAAAACGGAAGACCAAAAAAAAATAAAAATAAAAAAAAAAATCAATCAATCTATCAATAAGTTATCCAATCAATAAAAAATAATAAGTAAAGAGTAATAAGCAATCAATAATTAACAAAAATAATCAATATCGATCGATTCAATGATCATCAATATTATCAATCAATCAATTTATCAATAAGTTATCCTATCAATAAAAAATAATAACAAAAGAGTAATAGCCAATTTAATTATCAATATCGATCGGTTCAATGATCAACAATGTCATCAATCAATCAATTTATCAATAAGTTATCCTATCAATAAAGAATAATAAGTATAGAGTAATAAGAAATTAATAATTATCAATAATAATCAATCGATTCAATGATCAACAATGTTATCAATCAATAGTAATGACCAATCAAAAAAATAGTTCAATTACCTTTATATTGAATAAACTGATGGAATTAGTTCATAGAAGTAATCAAACCAATATATTCCAACAAAGCAATTACCACAAAAGCAGTTCTCAACTGATTTAAGTTTTTACGTTATCGATATTCGTGATCAATGACCGACGTAATGATCATTATTGAAACCCACCAAGTCAGTCCATCGTAGACAATAAATCAATGTAACTTAGATAACAGAAGTAATCAAACTAATAGTATATTGACATATCTCTATAAAATCAATTGCCCAGATAGCAAGTTTTCAATTGATCAAGTTTTTCAATACGTGTTTTTTTTTTTTATATAATAGCCAAGTGTATAAACAAACAGAATTCGTGTTAAGAGAAAAATTGAAACATCCTTAATAGAGAAATTAAGAGTAATTTTAAGTAATTAAGAATAAAAATCAAGAGAGAAAGATTAAGAGAAAAATGTAACATACCCAAAGGAATAGCTGACCTCGGCAATTAAAGTTAATAAAAACGGCAGCATCCCAGTCCAGTACTCACACCGGAAGCAACCCTCACAATGGACGCAGCGCGAAGATATAAACCAATCCCGCCGTTCGAGCAGACCCGCTGGATGGAGATCGCTGAGAACTTGGTTAGACGAACACCACTGCCCGGGGAAGAGCAGCTGCCCGTAGGAGTCGAAATCTACTTAATGAACCGCTGGGCAGAAGTAATGGAGGCCAGAAAAGGACTTCCGACCCCTAGAAGACTGGATCCGCAACCACCACCACCGGAAGAAGGAAATACAGCCACCAACAATAGAACCACCAATCCGAAACAGATTTAAAACAAAAAAAAAAAAATTGTACACAAAACCTGTTAAAAAAGAAAAAAGAAATTTAAAAAATAAAGTATAAAAAATAAAAATAAAAATATTTGGATTTAAAAAAAGAAAAAAAAATGAAATAATAATTGAAAAAACAAAACATATGACAAACATATACAAGTGGCAAATATATGACAAAGTGGGCAAATTCTTGAAATAAATACAAAAAAAAAGGAAAAAAAAAACAAGGAAAATGTATAAAAAAGATGAGAACCAAACCAACTGAAACTTATACTTGCCTTTACAAAAACAAAAAAAAAAAAAATGGGGGAACCTCGCGAAAGGAGGGAGGCATGTCATGACCTAAAAACAAAAATCCTTTCTAAAAACTAAAATTACGATCAAAACAAAGTGTAAAACCAATCACTAACCGATCGATTACACCTATTGAAACCTGCAAAACAAAACTCTTCTTAAAATTGAAATTCAAAACGAAATAAAATTTCGAACCAATCAGAATCGATAACGGATTGATTACACTCAATGTATGAGAGATGGTAAATGCAGCAACAGCTTTTCTATGGACTTTTACAATACAACTAGCCAATATTAGATGCGTCGTGTTAATGGTATTACAGTTGACTTTCGTGTCCACTCTGTTGGCAACCTTTATGCTGTTCCTTAAAATTCATATCTTTTTGCGAAATTTGATTGCTACTTAAATGTGGAAGTTCTTGGCATAGTTAAGAGCCTAAAATATATGTACAAATACGACTGTGCCTCATTACAGTTTCGAAGAGTTTGATGTGGAGTTGAGGGCAAAGTTTATATAGATGAAATCGAAGGCTTTTTGTCCGGTCACTATGTTGGATCTACGGAAGATAGTTGGCGCATAAATGATTATCCAATGCATTACCAGTCACGTAATATATTATAGTTCGCCTTGAATGACACTTGCCTCACCGGCAAAATGTAGTCTTTAGGGAAGGAAATGTTCAGCAAGCTCTTAAAAATCACAGAAGAACAAAATTGAATCCATTCTATGAAATCAATCGAATAAGTTCGTCCGTGTTTCTATACACAGAGACGCCGATGCATTATAATTAGGTAGATAAAGAAAATAAATCGAAACACTTCAAAGAGGAAGTAGTAGAGCTATTGCTAGATTATTTTATGTTTAATGTTGAGTTGCTCCATTTGAGACTATTTTAGCTTCATGTTCGAGGTCCCATCAGGATTTGGGTACTGTTGGGAACATTATTTACTGCACATTTTCAGCACATGCACGACGTATCGCATGAAATGATGGAGAATGGCGTGAATATTTATTAGAAGTAAAAGAGTGTAAGTCCTCTCAGCAGTTAAGAGAGTTTTTTGCCATATCCTATTTGTGGTATGAAATTTCCTACAAATGCTTTAGGTTTGTGGAATAAATTCAAAATTTTCATGTGAGAAGAATTTTTAAGAAACTCTTCAGAAAATTATTCATATAACCGTGCTTTATTAGCTATTGAGGAAATTTTGTTCAGTAAACGATTCATTCAGTACTTCAACTCACCTTTTCGGAGGTACGACTAAAACGACAAAACATGAGAGCTTCACCTCATGAGATTGAATTCGTTGAATTTATTAAATCTCTTGGTAATGGAATTTTACCCCCATTTCCTGATTACAGCCAAGATGTTATTGAAATTCCTTCCCATTTAGTTAGCTGCAACTTCATGATTGCAGATACTTATGGCAATGTATCTGAAACCATAAAGTCCAACGATATTCTCAATTCGGTTATATCAGCACCCAAATATGAAAACTGCACTTTCATCGATGCAGAAATCTTTTACAGTCTGTCCGGAGAGGAGCGAATATATTTGAGTTCCAATTACATCTTGAGTGATGATTATAGAGAGTAAAATAATTTTCCAGTAGAATTTTTAAACTCAGTTGATGTAAGTGGGCTCCCGATTCCACAAATTCATTTTCAGAACCAAATTGCATACTTTTATTTATTCGTAATTTGAGTACAGGACATGACTTGATTGGTCAACGGTAACCCTATTCGTTTAGTTCTATTGCAAAAGAAAATTGTTTGGATTCTGAGATTTTAGCTGGAGTTTTCCGAAACACACGTATTTTGACACCACAAATAAACCTTAATTATACAAGTGCACTTCTGTCTTTTTCCTTTAAAAAAAAATCAATTTCCCGTTATTCTGGCTTTTGTGATGACAATAAATAAATCTCATAAATACCAAAAGTTTCAGAAAGAAGGAATCTTACTCAAACTACCTATATTTTCTCACCGCAAATTATTTGTTGTAGCCAGTAGAGTTTGATCGTTTGATCGATTGCGTGTCTACATGTATTTCTGAAACACAAGGCCTAGGTCGTTTGGCAGAAGATGAAAAAATTCTTACAAAAACTATTTTGTATGAGAAAATTTTAAGATCTCTTAAGATCCGCAACCGCACCCGCAAGGTTTTTCATAATTATAGATAGGGCGTCATTCAACATAGATGTACTTTGACGTGCAAAATGAGCTGAAATGATTGCTACTACAGTCTGAACTAAATAACCTTTTTACTTACAATGCTACTGCATATATAACAAATATTAAGGATATCGTCTTATACGTGTCGTAAATATGCGCCGAATTGAATAAAACGCAAATCAGAGAACGCTCGCATCAAAAGGAATAAAGAAACCTAAAATGCCATGTGCCGAACATCGTCCGGGCAGTATCGAAAAAGAAATGAAAAAACGGCGCAAAATAATAAACTTGTGATTTATCTATTCTGTTACCGTGTGAAGATTTTCCCTCACCACACCAGTCTGTTAGGGGGAAAACCTCATAAATGATTTTCTTCAATGGGGTACACTCCTGACCACAAGTGGTTGTTTGTAACATAACAAGTGGTTGTTTACAAAAATCTCTTAAGCTAAATCTCACTATCCCTTTTCGATAAATCTTTATTCATAGGGCCCCGATCCGTCGTTCGCCCTGGGTTATACCTAGCCCGCTTCTTTTCCTGCCGGTATCTTGCCCTCTCTTTGTACAGCCTCTGGAGATCCTGTTGGACCCTCACTCGCTCCACGCGCCCCACAGCCAGCAGTAGTTGTCGAAGAGTCTCCCCTATGATCGACCGGAGTTGCGATTTCCTGCCTGACCGCTTCCTCGGGGGCACTACTGGTGCAATCGGGTCCGCCCGTTGATTTCGCTGCCCCTTTCTCCACTCCCTGTACTCGGCTATGGTGAGTGGCCGGGTTCCCGCCTTGGCATTCCGTGCTCCTCTTGCAGTTGGTGTCGTTTATCACTCACTAGGGTAGATTTGCCCAGTGAGAAAGGTAGGAATATGCCCGGTAGGCTCAAAGAACCGTGGTCGGGACTTAAGCGGAGAGGCTAGGAGCTCTCATCCGCCAGTTATTTACTACTTGCGAGTGTTGCATACTTACTTCCAGTGGATGGTTCGGGCTTCTGCTGCCTAAGTGCTGTTTGATTAGTTCCGTTGGACCACCTCTTCTTCGGACTTCTGCTATCTAAGTTCTGTTTCCAAGGTCAGGTCTCCTCGAGCAATGCCTGGTTCTTACAGCCTCCTATGTCCATTTGGTTGTTCATTTGTTTGGATATTTTACTTAGCGTAGCAATTCCCTCTCCATCGTTCTCAATTTCCCAATCAATTTGAATTTCCCGCAAACTACATTTTCCGCACATTCCAATGCATTTCCCAATTTCATCATTCATAATTCGTATAATTCGACTTCAGTTTTAATGTTCCAATTATTTTGCTGTCCCAGTTTCCCAATCATTTTGCATTTCCCGCACATTCCTTTCCGTTTCACAATGACCCATTTCTCGCGCTGTCACGTTGGATCAGTTACGTTTACCACGCTGCTGACATCTGGCGGCGGCTAGTTTGACTAGTTTCCAGTACTTGAAGTACTTTTTAGTACTAGTTGGATGATCGTGGTGATGTTTTGAGTGACAAGTAACGAGTGACGTTTGAATGACGTGTGGATGCAATGTGGATACCAAGTGAGTATTTTCTAATATTTTTATATTAATCCCTTTTTCTTTTAGATCTTTTATTATGAAAGAAGGTTCTTCACAACCGTACTACTCTATATAACCATTGTTTCAAAGAGGTTGATTTAAGTACATACTAATTGGAAACACTTGTTATAATTTTATCCCGAAGTTTTCACTTAAAATCTACGTCACGGACCTTGACTTTGCCTTGCGGTTTTTTGTGCAATATTTTGCCCCTGCCTCCGCTTCACCATGCTGATGTTCTGTGGCCGATGTCTTGAATTCAGAACCCAATTCCTGTGACAATTTATTCATTAATTGATTTTCGAGATTTGTCCTATTGTCAAAGCAGAGACTCATCGGTACCCCGTGTCAACTAAAACTTTTTTGTTGGCATCTATGATGGCTTTCGCTGTCATGGGTCTAGTTCAGAAATTCCAAGTCAATAGTTTCCAGAAATTTTCTGTTTGTTCCCTTGTATTCCGCGACGAGACAAATTGGAAAAAGTATTCAGGTATCTCATGGCTCTCATTGTGACCTGCCGAGTTTCATGGAAATTGGAAAATTTGTACTGGCTTCTTTTATCTGCGTAGATATTCTAGGGCAGAAAATGTTTCGCCGAGCCACATTCAGAGTGGTTTCAATCCCGGTATGTACAATATAGACTTTTTTGACCATACCTTTTCTAAGAGCATGTGGTATCACTAAGCGATCGATTCTGAATATCAATTCCTCTTGCGTTGCCGGTTCATGTCCATATCTCTAGTATATTTTACAGGCTTCGTGCACATCGGAGATCTGGAGATGATGTAGTGTTATGAAAATAAATTTTCATAACTTGAAACTACCAATTTAAAAATCAAAAATCAAAACTTAATTGGTACCCTGTGACCCGTGGCAGAACGGGATCAATGAAAAAAATGCATGCAAGAATTTTTATTATCGCGTAGCCTGTTCTGCATTTCCTATGGATTCCCTGGGAACCAGCTAACCATCTGTTGTTCCCAGGGATATCCGCCCCCAAAAATGCACAAACAATCAATTCAACTATTGACTTTGAAATCGAATTGATCTTTTGTGCATTGTAGCCGGGCTCAATTGATTCCGTGGGAACCAGTTGAGTTTGGACGGTGGACATCTCCCAGTCCATGAAAGAGCAATAGAATCTAAAAGAAAAGAATTGGTCTTTCATGGATTGGAGTTCCGTTGTGCGATCATTGTTTGCTGCAGGATAAAAACTGCAAGATTTTTCGGGTCAGCAGGAGTCAATGATGGGGAGTCAATGATATCATGCTGGTCAAGAAATTAGAATTGTATAAATATGAACTAGCAAGTGATTTTATAAAAAGAAGCTAAAAATTACAAGAATTTAAAAGGTGAATACATGTGAACTAAATTTAAAGCCTAAAAATTTCAAGAACTCAGAATTGTATAAATATGAACTAGTAAATGATTTTAAAAGGAAACTAAAAATTACAAGAATTTAAAAGGTGAATACATGTGAACTAAATTTAAAGTCTAAAAATTTCAAGAACTTAGAATTGTAAAAATATGAACTAGTAAATGATTTTAAAAGGAAACTAAAAATTACAAGAACTTAAAAATTGAAAATATGTGAACTAATTTAAAGTCTAAAACTTCAAGAACTTAGAATTGTATAAATGTGAACAAAACTAAGAACTGTATAAATACGAACTAGAAAGTGATTTTAAAAAGAAACTAGAAATCACAAGAATTTAAAAGTTGAGAATAAGTGAACTAATCTAAAGCCTAAAATTGCAAGAACTTAGAATCTTATAAATATGAACTTAACTTAGAGAAATAAAAATATGACCTAGTAAATGATTTTAAAAAGAAACTACACATTACAAGAATTTAAAAATTGAATATTTGTGAGCTAATTTAAGGCCGAAAGTTTCAAGAACTTAGAATTGTATAAATATGAAATAAACTTAGAATTATATAAATACGAACTAGAATTGGATTTGATATAGTCGATATTGTTGAAATAATGAACTAGTGAGACTGATAAGAATTTGGATACTATTGAAATATCAAATTACCTGAAGCTGACAATAAATAATATAAGTTATAAGATTGTGTGAACTTATATAAAAATTAAACTTCAATTATAAACCAAACAATGGATTTTATTGCTAAAATAAAAGGGGGTCGAGTGATCTTAACCCAAGCACTCCTCGATCCCATGTTATGAAACAAATGTTTAATCTTTCGTAACATAAATTTTGGTGGCAGCAGCGGTGGAATGCCACTACTGATGGCATCCTAAAATCCAGTGTATCCAGACATCCAATGTAATCAGTGAATCCGGAGAACCAGAGGTCCAGTTTCACCTAGATCCAGCGTCAACGATATCCAGTACAAATAAGGTCAGCGTAAATTTATCCAATTTTTCTTTTCTTTTTCTCGTTACATATATATATATATACGTAGAATTAAGAACGATTGTAAAATTTTGTAAAGGGGGATCCTATCCATTTTTATTTTATTTGAAGATTTCAAAGTAAATTTAACTCTTAACTCATAATTCTAATTAAACCTGCTACATTAGAGACAACCCAAACAAACAAAACGAAAAAAATTTCCGACCGCCAGAAAAATAAACAATTAACCCACTTCAAAAGCATGTAAGAGGAAATAAAATACTTATTGTGAATAATGAAGACCTGCAGGGATACTAACAAATCAAAACAGCACCGTAATTTTGCCAAAGCCGGTCCCAAGCCCGGTTGTAAAAAGAAGAGGGCGGATAGCTTGAATTTATAAAAATAAATTTTCAGTTTATTACAATAAACATCATCATATACATTTTGTTCTCAATTTTAAAAACAATGCTCTTGAAAATAAAAGGATTCCGAAATAAAATAAAGAAGAATGTTTAAATTCAAAATCAGCGCGCAATTTCTAAAAATAAAGCCCCTTTAAGTAACTCCGCAACTACTTTCCCACACGAAGACAAAAATACCAACACCACAAACGCTCTTATCAGATTTGGCTTCCAGTTCGTTGCCAAATAGCGTTTCCTTATAGTATAACTTATTCATTGATCCCAGCTATCCTACACTAAATCCACACTAAACTATTAACTCCAACAAGAGGCTTTCTTACGCTAAGCTTAACTTCAAACGAACTTTAAATAAACATTTAGCTGATAAGGAAGAGTATAAAATAAAAATAATAAGAGCAAGAGAAACTAAATAAGAAACGAAAAATTTACAAATTTAAAAACTATATTAAAGTGATGCAGAGAGAGAGAAAACCTTTTGAATGTGAAACTTGAAAGTTTTTTTTACACGATTAGAGGAAAAGCGCGTTTTGATCTATGACAAATCAAAAATAATGAAGATTCGACATATTGTTAACGTACAAGTAGTAGTTTAAAAAATTTAATTGATTATGTTTCTCACTCTTGAAAAAAAAAATTATAGAATTTAAATCTTTAATTTAACTCGGAGCTATATATGTACTATATGGGAATGACATACCAATTATCTAACACTGCCGATGTTTTAGTATTACTAAAATAACAAATGAACTCCTTGTTTCATTACGTTTAGCTTCCAAACGCATTTCTAAATGTTCTGAAGAAAGGTTCTACCTGTAAAGATTCTACCCTTCTTAATTCAATTTAACCCCTACTTTAAACCCATATTTGTGTTGTAGGTACCTCGAAACCGGCTAACGTAACTCAAAATCGGTTTTAAATGACATTATTTGATTTATTTTTCTTCCCTCTTTCTCTCCTCTGAGAAGATGATCTAATTTAATAACCTTGAATTGTTCTAGAGTGAAGAAATATGCAAATACCAAACCAAAATTTCTCTCTTTAAATTAAATTAGCAAAATCAAGAATATCCCTTTTTTTCTCTCTTTTTCTCCTCTGTCGTTGACTCCATACTGGGTTTGAACATTTATTCATTTATTGTTATAAAAATTTCTCGAAACCAAATAGTTGTTAGAAGATATTATATAATCTTACTGTTAGTCTATCGTAACCTCTAACTTAGGCGTTTTAGAAACGAAAACGTAGAATTGCAAGTACTATAATTCCGTAACTCCAACTATTTGTATTCAACCTTAATCGTAGGCCTAAGAATTATCGCATTCAAAAAAAAAGGGGGGAAACTACAGAAACGCAGTACACAAACAAACAAAAATTTATATATAGATATAGTATATTGCTTGCCTTCAACATATTACCCCTTATCTTGAGTGCTCCGTCCGCGTAATGACCGAAAATGAATATAGCAACCTCTGTTAAACTCAATCGGGCCCCAAAGCGGAAATAAAAAGGCTACACGCGTCCATCCCTGAGACCAAATCCATTAGAATACTATCAAACAAATTGAAAACCTTAGCCGACTTTTGGGTTGGTTATTGTGAAAACGACACAAAGATAAAGAGCCATCCTAAATTTAACCCTCTGGGCGAGTATACCAGACTCAGGTGTTTTGACAGCACTAGAGACTGGATCGAAACCACCAAAGACATCGCTTATAAAAGAATAGAGATCTTAACTCTATACAACGAACAACAAGGAAAAGACACCGAAAAAGTCGAGCCCCAAAATAACATCACCTCACCTAACAGCAATCTCGACTCAGTCACTATGTCCTCTGACACCTTTAGTAATCATCAAAGGGGAGCAACACCTCCTACCGATCATTCCCTTATTATGACTACTACGACGTCTAAGACTAATATACTCAAGACACAGACTGAACGGAGCAAACAACTATTACGACTGGCATACAGTGTCCTTTTACAAAGTCTGGTGGGCGCTAACCAGTCTGTGATTTCACGAAAGGCCACCCTACTCGACCAATATTGGGAACTTTTCATCGAATTTTTGAATCTACTGAGACCAAATATTATAACGCTATAGATCGCCTAATGGAATTCGTTGGCGGGACTACCCCGCCTGGACATTTAGTAAATATGTCCGTTGCCGAAAATCAGACCAAATTCGTGTCTTCATTCTCGTTTTCCCTCGCACAAAGCCTTATTCCTGAATTTCAAGCCGAATCAAGGAATCTACACAAATTTATCTCTTGTGCAGATGACGTCTTCAACACTGTCCAATGCGAAACTGACCACAAACTTTTCCTGAGCGTTATCAAAAATAAACTGTCCGGAAGTGGGTACGAAGTATTTAGATATCATCAAGATTACCCCTGGAAAGACTTAAAATCGGCACTCTGTGTTAAGTTTGAAACCAAACTCTCGCGGTTCACACTGCAAAATCAACTAAATCAGATACGCCAGAAACCCGGAGAACCTACTAGGAAATTCGTGCAACGAATTAACTCTACTCTCTCTCTCTCTTAAACAAAGCTTCCAGGTCGTACACCAGAGATGAAATATTCTTAAGTTCCATAATCAACGATAATGGGACCCAACCCGTAAGAGCTCTCGAAGATGGCCTATCGAATGATCAACTCCAGATGCTAGCCATGGTTTACCCAGTTAAAAAATTAAACCTTCTCACGAACCACGTATTAGAACACGCCTCTAGGATAGAAGGAAGACCACAGAGCCATACACCCCGGGACGACCGTGCTAGAGGATCACCGAACCAGACGAACCAAAACGAATTTGCCAGATGCCAGAATCTGTCAACGACCAATCCTAATCGACCTCAGCAGCAAAGACCAACGCCAACCTGCTACAAATGTGGAAAACTCGGGCATATTGCTCCACAATGTTCCCAAGGAAACCGTTCAAGTCCTCCCCCATCCAATACACGTCCTCCGCACCATAACTACTCTACTTATGTGAGCAAGGTAACCTACTTTTGTCGATATTGCAAAAAAACGGGTCATGAAATCCAAGAATGTAGAACTAGGGAATACAATAACTTCAGGTTTCGACCTCATAATCCCCCGGTAGAAAACACTGCGAACCAAGGAAATCAGGAACCGACCCCTTCCTCCTCTACTACTCAAATTGTACCCCCTACAGAACAAAAAATCTAGTGAGCGCGGAGACAAATTGTCGGCCAGTCACCGCTGAAGTAACAAAGGGTCGACTTAACCCTAAGAGCCTTAGGGACGTTGCCACTAAACGAATCCACCCCTCTAGAACATTCGTTTCACATTCTCGGAAATGAATCCTCCCTGCATTATGACGGGTTACTTGGTCATGATTTTCTCCGAAAAACAAACGCCACAATTGATTATAAAAATAAAACTATTTCCTTAAAAGTCAGTTCCGAAAAGTCATGTCCAAACACCTCAGCTGAAGATAAGGCGAACCCAAACTTGAAAACGCCTCCTCAAAAACATACCAATGCCGCTAACTTCTCTTCTTGTTTGTTAGGCAGGACAAGTGACGCTATCACTATTCCACCTCGGGTTGAAATGGTCATTTCAGTGCCAGTGTCCACGAAATCCTAGGCTGAAATAGTCACTATCAACAAAGAAATCAAACCACGTGTTATATTGAGCAATGCAATTGCAAAACCAATACACGGGTCTATTGATATCCTTGTCCTCAACAACAACAATGAGGACGTTACTATACGGATGCGTTTCCCTTACCCAATATATGCGAGATAATAGATCAATTGGGAAAACCGAAATACTTCACTACCTTGGACTTAGCTAATGGATTCCACCAGATTTTAATGAACCCTACAGATAGTGAGAAAACAGCGTTTAGCACCCCGTATGGCCACTTTGAATATAACCGTATGCCCTTTGGGGTAAAAGGCGCTCCGGCGACCTTCCAGCGAACCATGAACAACGTGCTGTCTGGAGGCCATTGTTTTATTTATATGGATGACATCGTGGTTCATGGGTATAACCTAATGGAACATAACAATAAACTTACGGCCGTGTTTGAACGACTTATGGAATACAATCTCAAACTCCAAGTAGAAAAATGCCATTTTTTGAGAAAGGAGATTATGTATTTAGGACACCTTATAAAGGACGACGGCGTAAAGCCCAACCCGGCGAGAATACAAAGTGTTAAGACTTACCCCCGACCCGAGAAGGCCAAAGACATCAGAGCCTTTCTAGGATTCGTCGGCTATTATAGACGGTTCATACCAAACTTTTCTAAAATAGCCAAACCCCTCACCACTCTACTCAAAAAGGACGTTTCCCTTAGATTCAACGTAGAGTGTGACGAAGCCTGCACTACTCTCAGGGAATGCCTAATGCAAGCTCCTATCCTTGCTTACCCAGAATTCTCCAAAGAATGCTTCGTCACATCAGACGCTAGCAATTTAGCGATTGGGGCCGTCTTGTCCGAGAACATTGAGTCCGGAGACAGACCAACAGCCTACGCCAGTAGAGTGCTACACGGTGCTGAAACCAGGTACTCTACTATAGAAAAAGAGCTACTAGCTATCGTGTTTGCCATCGAACAATACAGACCTTACGTAGACGGCCGGAAATTCACCTTGATTACCGACCATAAACCCTTAGTATGGATGATGAACTTGAAAAACCCATCTGCCAGACTAATGAGGTGGAGAATTCGGTTGGAAGAATACGACTTCGACATCAAACATTAACCTGGGAAGCTTAACGTAAATGCCGATGCTCTCAGCCGGGCTATTTCAGACGAAACCCCTACTTCCCCCACCAAAGAAGAAGGAGAAATACAAAAGAGTATCAATGTCGTAGCTCGTGCCAAGGCTAAGGAACTACTGAAAACGACTGAGATCGAGGATTCAACCACAAGAATCAATACTCAACCAATTCATATTAACAACCCTACTGACGAAGAAGCAGAAGCAGCAGTCCTTAGAGAAAGAAACGAAATCCTTCTATACAACAACCTAACTCCTAAATTTTTCTTCTTACCAACCCCAAATAGCGACTTAGAACGACGATTGACCGGCAAACTAAATCTAAATAGTAACATACCTCTTCTAGAACGCAACTCCCTCTCCTGTGACAAGAAGAATTAAAATATATATAAGTGAAATTTAAATATCCGAACCACACACGATCAAGAACAATTAGAGAAAGCTATTTCTTCCATCCTCGAACTATCAGAAAACCTAAAGTTACCAGAAACCTATTTATCTATACCTAAAGTACCCCTAGAAACCCTAATGATAATAAAAACTGTCATACGAAAAATCCTGAAGTCGAGTCAAATTAAAATCAATCTTTACATAGATGATATCAAAACCCTCAATACCCCCTCGGAAATCAAGCAAGTACTACGAAACTTCCATGACTTACACTCGGGAGGCCACCAAGGCATCTGGAGGATCATACAACGGAAAAGGAGACAATTCCACTGGAAGGGAATGTCCAAGGACACGGCCAACTACATCATATCTTGCACGGTTTGCCAAGCTAACAAGGCCTCTAGAAACCCCAAGATCCCCATGAAAATTCCTGGAGTCAGCTCCAAACCCTTCGAAAGGGTGTATTTCGATGAAGTTAGACCTCTTCCCATCTCTTATTCCGGTAGCAAATACATCCTCACCTTCCAAGATGATCTCACTAAATTTTCCGAAGCAATACCAGTACAAAATACAGAATCCTCTACCTTAGCAGAAGCTTTCGCTACACACATTGTATGTAGGCATGGAATACCAGAGGGCGTACTCACGGACCAAGGAGCCAACCTTATAGCAGGAATATCGCAGAAGTTTCCAAATTGTTAAAAATACGACGAATAACTACGACTCCCTATCACCATCAAAATAATGGCGAACTGGAACGTAGCCACCGGACGCTAATCGAATACCTACGTTCCTATACCTATACAGATCCTCAAACTTGGGACTCTTGGATACCATACGCTATGTTCGTCTATAATACGACCCCTCATTCTAGCACTAACTTCTCCCCTCATGAACTATTATATGGATTCCCAGCAGAAGTACCCAATAACCTAAAAAACTCTCCCTCTGTCTGTTATAACTACGACAGCTACGTCAACGAATTAAGTCACGGTTACAATTCAGCCATAAAATATCCAGAGAGACCATCCTAGCATCTAAACAAAAATCTAAGGGGTACTACGACAAGGGAACAAAAGGGAAAAACTTCAACGTCGGGGATAAAGTCTTATTAAAGGCCAGAACGAAGGAAAGCAAACTGTCCCCTATATGGCAAGGTCCTTATACCGTTATACAAGTTAACTCTAAAGAAAACACAACCATAAGGATAACCTTATACAAATTACTTTTTCTCCCTCTTCTCATCCCTTACATTTTCTTTCCTTTTTTTTCTTTCTTCTTTTCGACCGAATTCTTGGGAACAATATTTGCTCGCTGAAAATAAGCATCTTTCTTTAAAGAAAAAGAAAATTAAAGAAAAAGACCAATCCTAATAAATATGACCCTAAACAAAACGAAAATACAAAATCATTAAAAGACCAATTACAGGAAGTAAGGAAAAGTCATTGAAACTGGGGGAAAAACCTTGGAGCTCCCAGCAATGATGCTTTCTTACAATATGTGAACTACCACATTCCTTAAGATGAGAATCCGTCTGAAATTCCAAGTCCGCAGGAATCTACCCCAACTCTACCATCGGCAAAGGAAAGGCCAAGATCATTAACCTGTTTGTTAGGCAAAACAAGACATATGCTGACTATTTCAAGGCCCAGGTTGAGACTGACATCAGCTGTAACCTAGCCAGAGTTGAAATATCCGATAATACAGACAACCAACCAGGCGTCATATTGGACAATAGAATTGCCATAGCAATCACTGACTAATCGGTTGTCCTTGTTCCTAACAACGGGGTAATCCGGTATTCTACGTCAAAAGGAGATATTCAAGTAGATAATTGAAATCTAGAATACTCCGACGTAGTCATTCCAAAAATACGAAGGAGATCCAATAAGAGGTAGAACAAGAAACTACGTAAGCTCTCTTAGATGGATCTTCGTTACTCCCAAGAGTCTAAACAAATAGTTCCATCCCAACAAATAGTCTAACAATGAAACACTCTTTTTTTTATTATTGAGATCAGGACCTTCTGGTCAGCCCTCGGGTACTTCATAATTACTAAAGTGAAGGAAAACAAATTTATAAGAAAATAAAACTTTTCCCCACTATGTTTTCAGTTCTTTTGGTAAGTTCCTTTACATTAACTGGAGTGGAAGCGACAGTTTTTTTTACCTGATTTAGATTTAGCAGCCATATACTTATTACGTCGACCTTTTACTTTAAATGTTATTCCTAATTCCTTTGCTAACAGTTTGAACTTGATTTGACTTGTAGTAATTGATCTGCCAGATCTTTCTTAATACCTTGAAGATGGGTATCAACTATAGCCTTTTCTTTGTCATTTGCTGCAATTTTGGAGGTACTCAAGTTCTTTACAGTGTGCTCAGCAGCTAAATATGTTTTTTTTTTATTTATTTAAGTCCTTTGATTTTAATTTTGTTAAGAGTTTTACCCATCACCCGATTGGTATATTCGGATTTAGTGCCTAGGTTACCGCTAATCTCAACATTAGAAGCAGACCGCTTCAAATTCTTTTTCTACTGCTGGAGGAGTGACCCTTACTTAGTACTTTATTAAGCTCATTTGCCTTCCCTCGAATAGATATTCTACTGTCCGTTTTAAGTCATTCGTAGTTATTCCCGCATTTATTTACTCCACAAGGCTCTCGGTTTGCACATCATTAGCGACATATGCGTATTTGACCGGGTCCTGTTTTTTTTTTGTTTTTTCCCGAAGAATGCTTCGGAAATTTTTGTTGTAGTATTAGTTGATTTGTTTTGAAGTTAACTTAAAGCCCCCTCGGCTCCAACCAAAACTCTCGGATTGATGCGTTTCTTACCCATTTCATCACTGTCCATTGATGTCTGCATTTTGTGGAAACAGAAGTCTCATTCACCTGTTTCTGGTGTATGTTGTAATATAGTTAACGAGTTTGTGCATTGGGTTTATTCTCTCAGTAAGACACGGCTATAATTGCTCCAAATACATCGAATTTTATGACGAACATCAAATCTCTAATTCTCAAATGATCTCTAATTAAAAATCTGCCAGTTCACAATAAGTACCGTCAGTCTAAAACCAAATAACCTAAACCCTAAACCAGATACCCTAAAACATTTTTTGATATACATGTCCCAAAACCCGGTCTTTACCATACACATACTGCAACTACTTCGCTACTCTAGCAACCTAATAATCAAAAAAAAAAAATCGTTCAAAAAAAAAAAAAGGATCCCACCTATTAACACGAATTTGTGCATACTAGGGGGACGCCCCCTGCTCGCTACGCTCGCCAACCCCCGCCGTTTGCTATGCTCACTCTAATAGCTCGCGCATGGCGCTACATAAACAGTAGCATTGTAAGTAAAGAAGTGATTTAGTTCAGACCGTAGTAGCAATCATTTCAGCTTATTTTGCACGTCAAAGTACATCTGTATTGAATGAGGCCAGATCTATAATTATAGAAAACCTTGCGGGTGCGGTTGCGGATCTTAAAATTTTTTCATACAAAATACTTTTTAACTCTACTGGCTACAACATATTATTGACGGTGAGAAAATACATGTTGTTGGAGTAAGATTCCTACTTTTTGAAGCATTTGCCCCTGGGATTTATTAATTGGCATCGCAAAAGCTGGAATGACGGGAAATGAGTTCTTTGAAAGTAAAAAGACAGAAGTGTGCCTGTTTAACTGAGGTGTTTTTGTGGTGTTAAAATATGTGTGTTTCGAAAAAATCCTGCTAAAATCTCACAACCCTCACAATTTTTTTGGATTTCAACTAAACGGATAGGTGTGCCATTGACCAAGCAATTCATATCCTGTACTCAAACTACGAATAAGTAAAAGTATGCAATTTAGTTTTGAAAATGAATTTATGGGATCGGGAACCCACTTACATCAACTGAGTTTAAAAATTCCACTGGAAAATTATTTTGCTCTCTATAATCATCACTCAAGATTTTATTGGAACTCAAATATATTCGTTCCTCTCCGGACAGACTGCTAAAAATGTTTGCATGGATGCAAGTGCAGTCTTTATATTTGGGTGCTAATATAACTGGATTGAGAATATTGTTAGACTCTATGGTTTCAGATACATTGCCTAACTAAATGGAAAGGAATTTCAATAACATCTTGGCTGTGATCTGGAAATGTGTGTAAAGTTCCACTACCAAGAGATTTAAGAAATTCAACGAATTCAATCTCATTACGTAAAGCTCTCATGTTTTGGGTTGAAGTTATTTTGTGGAATTTTGAAAATTCGGACCATGAAGTAAGGCAATTCTCAATAAGTGGTGCACGTGTCCCGTAAGATATTACTGCCAATATTCGTCGAAAATCTCCACAGAGTAAAATAGTCTTACCTCCGAAAAGTTTAGTTGAAGTATTGAATGAATCGTTTAAAAAATGGTCTATTAATTTGAGAGCATTAAGCGGGCACATTAAAATTTCATCTGCAATAGCGATAGATGCAGACATTATGAACTATGCTTGGCCACTGTTTACAGAGAGCTTTGATATGGAATTCTCTCAAATCGGTAAAGTTCGATTTTGAATTAAACGAGTGGATGCAATGCCACTGAAACCACACCCAATTCATTGGAGATCCAAAGATTTGAATTAATGAAGAATTGAGGTTTGGGCAAAAGTCCTACCAGAACCAGCATGAGCTGTAAGACGAAAAATTTTGCAACCGTAATACTGGTAATAATTTAAAATTTACTGTAAAACAAAATCAATAGCGGATCGCTGCTCGGCATTGGCACTTTGGAATATTTCGTTAAAAATTGACGTTTTTTCCATTTCTTTTCATTATCTGTCCAAATATCATGTACCGGCATCTATGTATACAGAAAATCAGTCGAATCAACTCGATTGATTTCATGGAATGCTGTCTTGATTGATTTCATGGATTTTTCTTGATTTTGAATAGCTTGCTAAACATTTCCATTCTAAAGACCACATTTTGCAGGTGAGGCAAGAGATATTCAATTCGAACTATAATATATTATGTGACTGGTAATGCATTGAATGCTCATTTATGCGCTTATAAGCTACTGTAGATCCAACAAAGTGACCGGACAAAAAGCTATCGATTTCTATATGAACTTTGCCCTGAACTGCACCGTTAAATCTTCCAAACTGTAATGAGGCACAATCGTACCTTTACAAATATATTTGTACACATATGTTGGGCTCTCAACTGTTCTAAGGCCTTCCATATTTAAGTGGCAATCAAATGTCGCTAGAAGATATGGATTTAAAGGAACAACATAACGGTTATCAATAGAGTGGCCACGAACGTCAACTGTTATACCACTAACACTACGCATCTAAACTGGATAGCTATTAACATTGGCCTGCGTTGTATTACAAAAGTCCTTAGAAAAGCTTTTGCTGCATTTACCATCTCTCATACAGACGGAGTTACGATTTAATAAACCACGCGGACCGTGGCTCATATGTTTTTAACTCAATTGTGAACTTTGTGGTTAACTCAAATATATTTGGAATTTCCGTACAAACAAACAAACTTCTATTTCCTACCTTTTCATTTTTCTCTAGATGTATGAAATAATTCAGATATTGCATTTCCAAAAGTTTTCTGCTCGTAGCAGCTAAACAAGGCATTCTAGGCGGCTTATATGTATGGCCAACCCCCATTATTCTGTAATTTCACAAGTTTTTGCCACATATCATATATCTCTAAATTATGTTTTTAAATGTGGGTCCATACAAATGTTAGGAAATATGGTAAAATTCAGACTTTCGCTCGCGTTTTCTAGAAATCACTGTAAAATTGTGATATTCTATATATTTTAAAATATATTTTGCATATTTTTTTATCAAATTAGCAAAAAATAATTGTATAAGTAAACGATGCCTATAAATGTGTCTGTGGTAATGATCCACATTATTGTCTTTGGCCATATGTTCACTAATTTGGCTTGTGTCTGGAAGAATGCAATTTTATTATCAAAGATTGCCTTCTTCCAGGCAAAAAGCAAAAGAATAAACATATGACTATTGTCTGTGATATGGCCACATGGCTGCATTTGCCCCTCACATTATCATTGTCTGTGATAATAGGTTTGAGGATTGTCTGTGGTTTGAGTGAAAGGAATGCACGTATTCTGCCATAAATGGTAGATTATTCAGTCGAACGTATGATCTATGCCAATGATAATGTTAAATAAGGATGTTCTATATTTGATTTTTTCGTAGAGGAATGCAATCTTTAATATATAAAAAGATATCTTTTTGAAAATGTTTGTCGCGGCTAAACTCGGAATCTGCCGAGTCGATTTCAATAAAATTTGGCATGAAGATTGCTGTCCGGTAGGTGAGTGTTTATATAAAGTTTAAAAAAAATTGGTTTTAAACTTTTGGAAATATTTAAAATTTAAATTTTTCACGTTTTACTTTTCAAGAGAAAGTCGACTTTAGCGCTTAAGCTTAAGATCAATAAATGAAGAGAGATCGTGCAATTATCGCATCGTTAGCGGTTACTCCCTCTCTCTTAAATATGAGACGTATTCGAGAGAACATTTCGGCATTTTGTTGATTGCACGATCTCTCTTCATTTATTTTTCTTAAGAAGCAAAGTACACTTTCTCTTGATATGAAATCCATCCATGGATTCATACTAGAGATAGATGCGACTTCATGTCATGTGGTTTTCGATTAGGAAATGGGGATTGATTTATTTTTGGATCTTCTTATGCCCATCTCGAATACGAAAAAGTCAACCTTTACTTGCCTTTACCTTTACCTTTACTTTTCTCTCAAGGATTCTCTATGATTTGACACTCTGTATTTCCGTAGAGCCGGTTTTAATTGTTTTCTACAAATCTTACTCGGGTTATTCAATACAATTTTGGTTCATGAAACCCGTAACGGTTTTTTGCCCGTAGCGGCTAAACGAAGCGTCCTACGGGATGCATATGTATGACTAACCCCCACTGTTTTGACATTTCCTACCTTCCTTTCAAACATCATTTTTCTCTTAATTGAGGTTTTAAAGGTGTGCATTCAACAGATCGGAAAATTGATAAAATTCAGATTTTGAATTTTTAACGATTTTTTGTTCCTAGCGGCTAAACGAAGCGTCCTACGGAGTTCATACGTATGACCGACCCCCATTTTTTTTAAATTTCCTAACTTTGAATCCCAAGTTGACCAATTTTCTTCCGGTTTGAAGGGTTCTTTTCCTGCAAAAATTTGAATTTTATACGGTTTTTTGTCCGTAGCGGCTAAACGAAGCGTCCTACGGGGTTCATATGTATGACCAACTCCCACTATTTTGACATTTCCTACCTTTCTTTCATACATCATTTTTCTCTACATTAAGGTTTTAAAGGTATGCATTCAAAAGATCGGAAAATTGATAAAATTCAGATTTTGAATTTTTAACGATTTTTTGTTCCTGGCGGCTAAACGAAGCGTCCTACGGAGTTCATACGTATGACCGACCCCCATTTTTTTTAAATTTCCTAACTTCGAATCCCAAGTTAACCAATTTTCTTCCTATTTGAAGGGTTCTTTTCCGGCAAAATTTGAATTTTATATGGTTTTTTGCCCGTAGCGGCTTAACGAAGCGTTCCACGGGGCTCATATGTATGACCGACCCCCACTATTTTGACATTTCTTACCTTCCTTTCGTACTTCATTTTTCTCTAAATTGAGGGTTTGAAGGTGTGCATTCAAAAGATCGGAAAATTGATAAAATTCAGATTTTGAATTTTTAACGATTTTTTGTTCCTAGCGGCTAAACGAAGCGTCTTTGGAGATTCATACGTATGACCGACCCCCATTCTTTTAAATTTCCTAAATTTTTCAATACATCTGTTTTTCTCTGAATTGAGTTTTTAAAAGTGTGTCCAAACAAAAGTTATGATATATGATAAAACTCAGATTAAAATTCGTAAACGCAAAATCTCGCGTTTTTCGGAAAAATTTTGTAATTTTTTATATATTGGAAACTCAATTTGTATATTTTTTCTTTAAATCAATAGAAAATACTATTACACAGAAAACAGAAATTTTTGAGTAAATTTTACTCTCCAATGTTACACATATTTGTTTGTGTTTGTTTTGTGCAAATTTCAGAACATCAAAATTGTGTGCATTGTGTGTACGTGTACATTGTGTTCCATCCGCGAAATTTTGTTTCAGCCCCCTTTCCTATTATTGTGAACACTCATTCCCTATTTGACAATCAAACATCAACATCAATTCGCGCACTGTCTGTTCTTTAAACGTTAGAGATGGTCAAAGGCGCATACGGCCCATGGATCTTTTGTCTGCTGTTACTTGTGTGATGTTGGAAAAAAATGGGTAGAGAGTCACATGTGATCGCATCTGGTAAATTATTTTGTCTGTGATTAAACCTTGACTTTTTTGTAAGTAGAAGAAAGCAATAATTTTCAACAAATTCGTCAAAAATAAATTTACACGGCTAACGTGGGCGTATTGTTGATGTGTCCGATCGGATCGGATTAACCTCTCAAATATTACTGTGCTATAAAAAATTTACATTCGGTACTAATCGATATTTAAGTAAAAAGTTAACCAGTTGTGTTTGAGTTTCAACCGGCAATCTATAAATCCTTATTTGTTTCATTATTGTCACCGAACATAGGATAAATTTCGAGTTCTTATAACTACTATATTTCAATGTTTTTGTAACTTTAAAATTAATAGGTGCTGTAAGGTTTAGTAATAATTCCAAAATTGGCTCTTTTTTAGAGAGTGCTTGAATAGTTGTTTTAAATTTATTTCTCATTTTCTTATTAAGCACTATTCATACTTTCAATTTATTATCCATTTTACGGCGAAAATTTGTAGCCAAACGTTAATAAAAACATTGTTGAAAAAGTCGAAGAATTTTTGGAAGTTTTTGAACTTATGTTACAATCAAAAGATAAGAATCAAAAATCTATAACTAAAGAAAAACAAAACATATAAAGTATCAACATATAGAGTTTACAGTATACAAAAAATATCCAGTATTACGTAATGCCCAGCAAAGCGGGCGGGTAAAGCCAGTAATTGTGTAAAGTAATTTACAGTAAAATTATAACATTGTATGGACTAAAATTGTATGTAACTTGGTTGTTCGTGTAGCCGTATGAAAAGAAGAGTACCAAGTTTCAACAACAGAAAAAACCAAAGAAGAAGATATATATATATACAAACTTAATAAAAGGAAAATAAAAAATATAAAAGAACAAAATGAAAAGAAGAGAATAAAGGAAACAAAAGGAGTATTGGAAAAAACGTTGGTTGTCTGTGAAGTGTTACAATCAAAAGATAAGAATCAAAAATCTATAACTAAAGAAAAACAAAACATATAAAGTATCAATATATACAGTATATAAAAAATATGCAGTATTACGTAATGCCCAGCAAAGCGGGCGGGTACAGCTAGTTACATATATATCGATATTTATTTAATTCCAAAAGATTACAATGTACATACAAAGAAATCCCTACAGAGGTAAACAAGTTACCTGCGCGTAGGCTTGAAAAAACTTAATACTATTATAAATTTACTTAAACTAAAATAAAGTACAAACTAGAAAAAATTTTCATCCAAGAGAAACATAATAACCTAGAATTCATTATTAAGCTGACAAAAGAAAAATTTAATTAAATTTTAAACATTTTATACATTCATTAAAACCCAAGTTTCAAGTCTTTTCTTCTTATCCTGAGCCATGTTTGAGCTTTTCAATTTATTTGGGAGGCTATTGTAGATGGCTACAGCTCTTACGTAACTAGTTTTACAACCGACTGATTTTTTTATCTTAGGTATCGATATATATTTGTTCCTTATGCTGGTGGAGTTTAGGTAAATACCCTTGAGTTTATTGTAATAATAAATTAAACATTCGTAAGCAAAAAGCTGATCAACATTTAGAGGATTTTTACTTACGTTGAAAGACTTATTCTTATTGATAATTTTTAAGATCTTATTTTGAATTTTTTGTATCATATTTTTATTCGTAGAAAGAACACTTCCCCAGGCAATAATACCATAGCTGATTGAACTGTGGAAAAACGCAAAATATATTATTTTTAAGGTAACTGGTAGCATATATTTAGATATTTTATTAAATACAAAGATTAAATATTTTGTTTTTCTTATAAGATATTCAATGTGTTTTTCCCATCGAAGACGATAGTCAATAGTGATTCCTAAATATTTACATTGTTCAACTCTACTTAACTTTTTGCCTTTTATTTCAATATTCATAATAGCAGGCACACTATTCGAGTAGTTACCAAAAGTAATGTACACAGTTTGGTCCACATTTAATGATAATTCATTAAATGCTAACCAGTTAGCAATGATTTCTAGGTAGGCATTCATATTTTGTTCCACTTCAGGCCAATTTTTTCCCTGAGATATGACTGCTGTACCATCAGCATAAGATACCATTAGATCTGGCAAAGTAATTAATAAGTCATTAATATATAGTATAAGAAATAACGGGCCTAGTACCGATCCTTGTGGAACGCCAGTGTTTATTTCATCAAAATCTCCAAAAACACCATTTATCTTAACTCGTTGTTGCCTGTTCTTTAAGTAATTTTCAATTAGCTTAAGTGAAAGACCTCTTATACCATTATTATTGAGCTTTTGTGGCAGAATATTATGGTTCACTGTATCAAACGCCTTGGCCAGATCAAGAAAAGTAGCTGCTATTGGTTGACTATTATCAAGGTTATGATATATTTTATTAGATAGAAAATTCAAGGCATCTCTAGTTCTTAATTTCTTGATAAATCCAAACTGTTTATCAGACAGAATTTTTGATTTCATGACGAAATCCCAGAGTCTATTATCAATTATTTTTTCGAAAATTTTAGCCAGATTGGATATGAGAGAGATTGGTCTATAGTTAGAAATTACATGCTTATTTTTTGCTTTGAAAATAGGTTTAATATCTGAACATTTGAGTGCCTCAAGGGTCTAATAATACATTCGGATATAGTTTTAATAGTTTCCATACTTATGTTATCAACACCCCCATTTTTCATCTTCATATTATTAATTATATTAAAAATTTCATATTCATCAACTGGTTCTAAGTAAATCGTTTTTGCATTAATCCTGGGTAGTGAGTTAGACAAATTTGAAGGTTTTTGAATTTTTTCTTTTAGTTTAGATCCCACGTTACAATAATAAGTATTCATAAAATTTGATATGTCTTTAGGTTCTTTTAATTTTTGATTATTCTCATTAAAAACGAAGGATAATTCATCATGCTTATTGGCCTCTTTTCCCATTATACCATTTATTACATTACATAGATTTTTGCAATTATCACTGTTCAACCTTATAACCTCTTTATCATATAATTATTTAGCTTCCTTTATCACCCTATCCAAAATCTTCGAATAATTTCTATACTCAGTCTTTAAATTTATGTTATTAGGATCAGATTTCCACAGTTTGTATAATAGTTCTTTCCTATTACATGATTGAATTATTGATTTAGTTATCCATTTGCTTCTTGGAACAGACTTACTATTCTTCCTGAAGTATTTTGCTTTTCCCCCTGCTATTTCAATGCATTGTTTAATGTTATCAATAAGTAAGTTGGTAGCTTCATGTGGATCCTCCATTGACAATATAATATTCCAATTATTTTTAAATATCCAATTATTATTTTTTATAATCTAAAGGTCTATTAGATGACTTATTCTTTCTTTCTTAATTCTTACTTATAGAGAGAAAAAGTGGAAAATGGTCAGTTAGGAGATTTTCATATTTAATGGATTTTGTTTCTATGTTATCAGTCTTAATAAAAATGTTGTCAATGCATGATCCACCTTTAGTGTTGTTTACAGATGGTCTTGTAATAGAGCGGAAGCCTGGGATTAAACCGTAAAACAAAAAATTTTCTAAGTGTTCAATATCTAGTTTGTCATAGCTTAGGAGGTCCATGTTAAAATCACCCAATACAATATGATTTTTAATATTTCTTTTACATTTTAAATATTTTTTCATTTCAGTTATAAAGTCAGTTTTAGATATAGCATGTGCTCTGTATAGAGCTGAAATTATTAGATTTTTATTATTATCAATTTGAATATTTGAATTTAAGATACATAATCTTCCCTGTTGTATTATTTCAGTACTCTCACTAATGTTATCTCTAATATAAATGACAACACCATCAGTAATATTTATGTGACTAGGTTTATAGTAAATTTTATATCCATTAATCTCAAACAATTTATATTCCACTAGTTCTCTCGTTTCAGTACATACTATGATACATGGTTTGACCTCCAGACACTCAATAAAGACTTTTAAATTATTCAGGTTAGCATTTAAACTTCTTATATTAACAAGCAAAATATTATCATCACTATTGTTGATAAAATTATTGAGAGTGAGGAGATCTTTTACCACTATTTCTTCCTTTATAAGATCGTTTTGTATACTTTCAATAATTTCAAAATTTAATCTT
This sequence comes from Chrysops caecutiens, assembly GCA_963971475.1. NCBI lineage: Eukaryota > Metazoa > Arthropoda > Insecta > Diptera > Tabanidae > Chrysops > Chrysops caecutiens. The sequence goes on along the minus strand of OZ020568.1, from coordinate 31,968,161 downwards.
GATTCCATTCTTAGTTATCCGAAGTATTAATTTTTACTGTAGACGCTTTTTGCCTCGTTAGTATTCTTGACGATATATTATTTGTTTTATTTGAAGCAGTTTTCTCTGCATTATCTGCTGGAGCTATCTTCTTGTTGTTCTGCTGATCACGTATTTTTCCGTTAGGTGATTGCTGCCTTGTACCTATGTCACGTGGCATTACAGGAGCACATGGATATGCAATGTTAGAAGTATATATATCTATCTTCTTCTTAAGTATAGAGCACGCCTTGACATCACCAGCAGCATGATTAGTATCATATTTTTGATTATATTTTTCGTTTCGCATAAATACAGTTTGCGCAAGCGACCTGGATGCTTTGACACTCGCTCATTTGGTGTTCGCCGGAACATGACACACACTTAGCTGCATTTTTGCATTTTTTTTGCATTGTGGCTATATCTTGCGCATTTGTTACAAATTGATACACCCACGTCATCTATGGCCTTACAACACTGACTACCTATGTAAATTTTATAATTATTAAAAACGATATAATTAATAATATGAAGATGAAAAATGGGGGTGTTGATAACATAAGTATGGAAACTGATTTTTGTTACAATTCAGCTGATATTTCTATTATAGCGCCTTAATTATTGTTTGCACATTTAAAAATATTTAAAACTGTACACTTCTCTTCATATTGATAGAAATTTCTCGTGTTAATGTCATTTTCTAACTCTTTTTGATCTAGATCGCACGATATGCCAAATACTTTAATTTTAGGATTGCTTGGTTGCACAATTGATATTTCGAATTCTTCACCAAGTGAAGCTTTAAGCAAGTCCCTTGTTCTCGTAACATCTTCACAGTCTGAACATTTGATAATCGTTCTAAATTTTGACGTGAATACGTCTTTAACTTTGCTACCATACGGGGGCAATCCAAAAAAACTAATGACAAAATCGGGGGATACAGTTTGGCGTTGTAGCTTCGAATCTCTGCACTACATCCGAAATCAAATTATACCACTGGATAGATAAAGGATCAAAGAAATCACTAGGATAAGCGAGATCGGTGATGCATCGCGCGCGGCGGAGGGGGAAGCGCCAAAAGAGGGGGTTATTTTGTACTAAATTTTGCCGATTTTGAATTTCAAAATCGAATTCAAACAACCAGGCTGGCAGAATCGCCAGCAACACAAGAATTTCGACAGTACATGTGATTTTGCAACCGAACGTCAACGATCGGTGTCACCTCACCGAGAGAGTGTGTGTGGCGCCCACATGCGTTTGGTTCTCATCGAAACAAACACATGCGAGCGTCACACACGCTCCCTTTGTAGGGTGTCACCGTATGGTCAATGTTTTTTGCACAATTTTGTGCCGTGGCGAAATTTTTGTGTTGCTGGCGATTCTGCCAGCCTGGTTGATTGAATTCGATTTTGAAATTCAAAATCGGCAAAATTTGGTGAAAAATCCCCATTTTGCGTGCCTGGCTTTGATTTGACTTCATATTGTAAAACCGCTAAGAACAGACAAATTGCTACTACTTTATCAGTAGCGGTATCATCATCATTAAGTCAAAGCCGGTGGAGTCGTCATATATCGCAACATCAATAGTTTCACTGATTGTAATAGAGTTGACATTGACATGTCGGAAATTTATTTGGAAATTAAAGACCCAAAAGCAGGTGATGTCTGTCTAGTAAACATAAAGGACAATGGCATCTTCAAATTCATACTCGGGTATATCCACCCGGGCACAGCGTTTGCAGATATTAAACTCTTAATGATACGACCGTTGTTAAAATATTCCAAAAACATCGCTAAAATTATACCCTATTACGAGCCTGATCTTACTACACCAGTTATGATGGTTGGAGACTCTAATGTTGATGTCTCACAAAACTGTTCATTGCCTGACTTCATGCTCAGCGAGTTCGATTTGTTTTACATTGAAACTTCTCCAACAACGTTAGGTAGTACCTGTATTGATTTAACGTTTACCAGAAATCTGGATGTATCTTGTATGCCATTTGTGTCGTACTTTTCGTATCACATACCTATAATTAATAAAGTTATATTGTAACAAAATACTGATTTGTTTCCTTGCTTTTGTCCTAAATACATAAATAAAAATATTTTATTCAAGAAATATAACACGTTACATAAACGTATTCACGTACAACACACGGCCGTGTCCATGACACAGCCACACCCCAGGTTTTTAATTTTTAATTTTTCATTTACAAAATTCTTGATTTCACTTTTTTTTTATTTTCTGACCATTGTTTCAACACTTCATATACATTGTTTGTTGAATAATAACAACGAATGGAATTCAATTTTTCATTTTTGTTACTATTATTTGTTGGTTTTCACTTTAGACTTTGAAACGCGTGTTTACTCTTCGAATGACTGTGCTATACTGCGATTATATGTTAATTCTTATGGTTTGTGTCCCCAGTAGAAGATTGGTCCATTTGGTTTGATTTTTTACTTATTAACTACATGTCATATATTGGCGACACAAACCAAATATTTCATGTAATTGAATATTTGCAGGTAAAAGCAAAACAGTACCACACATACAATCATCCCAAAAGCATCATCTACGCTATACGTGTGCTCAATTCGCACATACTATCCGTTTGAATTTTTTAATTTCAATTTAAAATTAAAATAATTTACTATTAAATTTAAGAAAAAAAAACATTGGTTGTCTGTAAAGTCGGTTTACGGACGATAATTTTACGTGATAACGTCATAAGAAAGCATTGATGAAAAATTGCCTACTTTTAAGAATTGAATTGACTTATTTTCACTGAATTATCATTATTTTGTATAATACAAAGAAGGAGCTAATTGAAAATGTAAATTTTTTCAATAAATTTTTTTACTTAAATTATGCAGATTAATTATAAGTAACAATATGCTATGTATTAACAATTTATTTATTCGTACATACACGTATTAGTTTGGATTCAAGAGAGATTCTTGAATCCACACTAATATGCGTATGAACGAATCTCTCATGAATTATATCTCAAACGCATATTAGTTTGAACTCATGACAGATTCTTGAATCCACACTAATACGCGTATGAACGAATCTCTCATGAATCCAAACTAATACTCGTATGAGACGGGATTCATGAGAGATTCGTTCATACGCGCATTAGTGTGGATTCAAGAATCTCTCATGAGTCCAAACTAATGTACGAATCTCTCATTCGTCCGCTCAGCTCAGGCGGAACGTGACAATGAGTCACGATTTTTCATTTGTGCAGCCGGCCATCGATTTATAAGACGTTATCACGTCAAAAATTAGGTGATGCACATAGAGGAAAAACTAATCTTTCGAATGGTATAATTTTTATCCTGGTAAGTCCACCTGGTTTCCTGTAAAAGGGATAACAAGAAACGTGTCGCCTATTTATATATAGATATCTATATAACAAAGATAACAAATAGCATATATACATAGACATAAAAATAAATAGATAATAAGAATAAATAGATATTGTAAAACCTACTGTAAACGGCACGCACGACCTGCTCTAAACAAAATTTTTCCTTTTCTTCGAAAAATAAAAATTTTGTTTCCCTAGGAGGGTGGAGTGTTATGAAAATATATTTTCATAACTTGAAACCACCAATTTAAAAATCAAAAATCAAAATTTAATTGGTACCCTGTCACACGCGCACGTGGCAGAACGGGATCAATAAAAAAAATGCATGCAAGTATTTTTATTACCGCATATCCCGTTCTGCATTTAATATGGATTCCCTGGGAACCAACGAACCATCTGTTGTTCCCAGGGATATCCGCCCCCAAAAATGCACAAACGATCAATTCAACTATTGACTTTGAAATCGAATTGATCTTCTGTGCATTGTAGCCGGGCCCAATGGATTCCGTGGGAATCAGTTGAGTTTGGACGGTGGACATCTCCCAGTCCATGAAGGAGCAATAGAATCTAAAAGTAAAGAATTTCAAGTCTTTCATGGATTGGAGTTCCGTTGTCCGATCATTGTTTGCTGCTGGATAAAAACTGCAAGATTTTTCGGGTCAGCAGCAGTCAATGATGGGGAGTGAGGATGTCGTGCGGGTCAAGAACTTAGAATTGTATAAATATGAACTAGTAAGTGATTTTAAAAACGAAACTATGAATTACCAGAATTTAAAAGGTGAATACATGTGAACTAAATCTAAGGCCTAAAAATTTCAAGATCTTAGAATTGTATTAATATGAACTAGTAAATGATTTTAAAAGGAAGCTAAAAATTACAAGAACTTAAAAGTTGAAAATATATGAATGAATTAAAAGCCTAAAACTTCAAGAACTTAGAATTCTGTAAATGTGAACTAAACTTAGAATAGTGTAAATATGAACTAGTAAGTGATTTTAAAAAGAAACTAAAAATTACAAGAATTTAAAAGGTGAATACATGTGAACTAAATTTAAAGCCTAAAAATTTCAAGAACTCAGAATTGTATAAATATGAACTAGTAAATGATTTTAAAAGGAAACCAAAAATTACAAGAATTTAAAAGGTGAATACATGTGAACTAAATTTAAAGTCTAAAAATTTCAAGAACTTAGAATTGTTAAAATATGAACTAGTAAATGATTTTAAAAGGAAACTAAAAATTACAAGAACTTAAAAATTTAAAATATGTGAACTAATTTAAAGTCTAAAACTTCAAGAACTTAGAATTGTATAAATGTGAACAAAACTAAGAACTGTATAAATACGAACTAGAAAGTGATTTTAAAAAGAAACTAGAAATCACAAGAATTTAAAAGTTGAGAATAAGTGAACTAATCTAAAGCCTAAAATTGCAAGAACTTAGAATCTTATAAATATGAACTTAACTTAGAGAAATAAAAATATGACCTAGCAAATGATTTTAAAAAGAAACTAAACATTACAAGAATTTAAAAATTGAATATTTGTGAGCTAATTTAAGGCCTAGGTTAGATTAGGTTAGGTTAGCAGGGTGGAGTGTTCACACCGATTGTGCGATCCACTCCCACTCGGTGGCCAGATGGCCCATTGTGATACCCCTTATATTTCGCTATCCCCCCCTCTCCTATTTCTTGATCCTTTTTTCCTCTGTCCTGAGGCATTTCCACCCCTTGGCAAAGTTCCTCAATAGTTGAACATCCATGACCCCTATTTCCTCCAACCCTGTGAAGGATTCGCTCCCCAGTATTTGCCTCCGACTATCGGCCAATGCTGGGCAGGAGCACAAAAGATGTTCCACTGTCTCCTCTTCCTCGTCACACTCCTTACAGAGACCGTCGCTTGCGAGCCCCCACCTTTGGAGGTTTCTCCCGACGGGACAGTGTCCTGTAATGACCATTGTGATGGTCCGGACTGAGGCCTTTTTTGCTCTTAACAAGTCCGCCGTTCTTGTTTCCTCAATTCTGGGCCACAAATGCCTTGAGTTGAAGCAGTCATCTCTGCTGCTCCATCTATTGCCATGTTGTTCCCGAATTACTCTGTCGATGGTATCTTTCAACAACCTCATCGGTGGCTTTGTAGAGTTGGCTTCTTCAGCACTATGAATTTCGGTTCCGATCCTTGCCAGTTTATCCGCCTGTAGATTCCCTTCCACATCGCTGTGTGCGGGCACCCAACAGAGGCTGACTTTGTCTCGGATCCAGGATAGTGCTTCTCGGCAACTCATCACCGCCTTTGACTTGATTGTCTTAGATTCCAGTGTTCTAAGAGCAGCCTGGCTGTCGCAGTAGATTGTGACCTTCTGAATTTCTTCGTCGGTCAGCTGCTTTAGTCTTGCTGCTCTCTCTATCGCGTTAATTTCCGCCTGCAATATACTACAGCCTTTGTTGAGTCTGTGTGACTCCTTGACCTCTAGTATCTCCGAGAATAATCCGACTCCAGTCCCCGTTTTCGTTACTGAGCCGTCTGTGAAGACGCTTATCTCGTCTTTTTCAAAAATGGAACCACTTTCCCATTCCTCTCTGGTTGGGATTCTGATTTCCAGCTCCTCCCCAAACCATTGCTTTGCCACCATGTAGTCTGTGCGCTGTCGTAGCACTCCAGTTTCCACGGTGTCTCAAATTTTTACTATCTCTTCCAGCACACTAGCATGCCCCTGGCCTGTGTGCCTCCACAGTTTCGTTTCCCTCAACCGTAAGGCTGTTTTGGCTGCCAGGCCCTTTACAAATAGGTCTAACGGTTGCAAATTTAAGATTGCCTCCAGCGCCGCCTGAGATGTGCTCTTGATCGCTCCCGTTATACCTATCACTGCTAGTCGCTGCACCTTTCCCAGCATCTGTTTGTTTGTCTCCTTGTCCATGGCTTTCCACCACACAAGGGCTCCATATGTGACAATGGGTCTGACAATCGTTGTGTAGATCCAGTGTATGATCCTTGGTTGCAGACCGCAGTTCCTACCAAACATTTTCCTACATGTGTAGAAAGCGTTTATTCCTTTTTTCATCCTTTCCTCCACGTTACTCCTCCAAGTGAGTTTAGAGTCCAGGATGACTCCCAAGTACTTCGCCTCTCTAGAGAGGTCTAGTACCCGTCCTTTCACCTTTGGTAGTCTAACCTTTGGTATCTTATACCTTCTGGTGAAGAGAACTAGCTTCGTCTTTTCCGGGTTTATCCCTAGGCCATTTCTCTCCGCCCAGTTGCTCGTTTCTCTTAAAGCTTCACCCATGGTGTCGCAGATCGTTTGTAGGTCTTTGCCTGTTGTCAATATAACTACGTCATCTGCATAGGCGGTGACCCTAACTCTCCTTCCCCTGAGATCTTTTAGGATCGAGTTGATTACGATCAACCACAAGAGTGGGGATATCACCCCTCCTTGTGGTGTACCCCTGGTCGCCAGTCTTCTGATCTTGTGTTCCCCCGTCTCTGTACTGATAATTCTGCTTTTTAGCATATTTATTATCCAGTACGTGATGGTGGGCTCCACTTTCAGCTCCATTAATGCCTCCTTTATTGCATTGGTCTTTACGTTGTTGAACGCTCCCTCTACGTCTAGAAACGCCCCTAGGGCATATTCCTTTTGCTGGAGGGATTTTTCAATCGTTCCAACCACTTCATGCAGCGCACTTTCCACCGATTTACCTTTGAGGTAGGCGTGCTGTGCTATACACTCCTCCTCTATTTTGGTCTTCTGCTTAATGTTAAGGTCCAAAAGCCTCTCCATTGTCTTTAATAGGAACGAGGAGAGGCTTATTGGCCTAAAGTCCTTTGGTGCAGTGTTGCTTGACTTCCCCGATTTGGGTATGAAGGCAACCCTTACCTCTCTCCATGTTTCAGGGATGTATCCTAATGATAAACAGCCCTGAAAGATGCTCGTCAGTACCTCCGCTATGCTGCCTATCGAATTTTGCAGCATGGCTGGTGTGATTCCATCCGGCCCCGCAGATTTGTATGGCTCGAATGTTTTCACCGCCCATATTACCTTTTCCTTGGTGATGGCGTCTCTTATAGTTACCTCCTTTGGACTAATCCTGATCGTTGGGCTCTCTTCCTCGCCCCATGTTGTCAGGCAGCCCGGGAAGTGAGTCTCCATCAGCAGTTCTAGTGTCTCCTTGCTCGACTCCGTCCATGAACCATTTGGCCTCTTCAGGTTTCCCGTGACTATAGCGTCTTTGGAAAGAATTTTCCTGAACCTTGAGGCCTCGTTCACGTCCTCTATAGAGTTAAGGAAGTCGACCAATGAGTCCCATTTTGCCTTTCTTATCTTATTCTTATACTCGTTAAAACTGCGCTTGTAATTAGCCCAGTCCTCTTCTTCTTTACTTTTCTTTGCCTTGTTATAAAGCCTTCTAGTAGCGTCCCTCTGTTGCTTGAGCTCTTTGTTCCACCACTTATTGGTTTCCCTTCGAGCTCTGCTTATTGGGCAGGTTTTCTGGAAGGCTTTTAGCAAAGTCTCGCAAAGTTGTTTTACGGACTTCTCCAGGTCCGCCACCGTGTGGAGATAGGTACCGAAGCACTGTGTGCTCTTTGTTTTCATTGCCTTCTCCACTTCGGTGGAAAATCTATTCCAGTCCGTGTTCCTTGGATTCCTGTAGGGTTTTCCTACCTGAACCTTCCGGTTAATGTCGAAGAGAATTCTCCCATGATCCGACAACGAGTGCTCGGGAGAAACTCTCCAGTTTTCTACGTTTACGTTAATAGTGTTAGTGGCCAATGTAAGGTCTATTACCTCCTCCCTAATTTTGTTAGTAAAAGTGGGTGTGTCACCCTGATTACAAATAGTTAGGTTGGTAGAAATTATAAACTCTAAAATTGACTCACCCCTTCTGTTGATGTCACTGCTTCCCCATTGGACGTGATGACCATTTGCGTCACATCCCATCACCATGTGCCATCCTCTAACTTCGGCCTCTTGTACCAGGGCCCGGACCGCTGCTGATGGGGGGTCTCCTTCCTCGTATGGCATGTACGTTGAGGCCAGGAGCAGGTTGGTTTTGCCCCTCTCCTCTAGTACTGCCACCACCAAGTCATTTGTGCTGTGCTGTGAAAGTAGAGTGAGGTTTAATGATCTCTTTGCTACTATACACGCTCTTTTTTTACCTGTTGTGCTTGAGTGAAGTAGACTATAGTTTTTTGACCTAAGTCCTCGGATTTTGTCCCCTGAGAGCCACGGTTCCTGGACTAAGGCCACGTCTACTCCATTTGCCTCCATATACAGCATCAAATCCTCGGTGGCCGCTTCGCAGTGGTGCAAATTACTTTGCACTGCTTGCAGCCTCCTCGGTGCCGCTCTTGGATTCATTGGGAAGCCTCACTTTTGCTGCACTCAAGCCGAATTTGATGCTTCCTTTTGAATCTTTTAACTTGGCGAAGGACAAGTCGTCTACCGTTACGACAAGGTCCTTGCCAACTCCGTTTGGACACTTGCTGGAGGAGATAATTCTCCATTTGCTCGTGTCCAGACCGTTCTGCCTGGAAATCAACTTCATTGTGGCTTCGTCCTCCACTAGTGGGGGAGGAATCCACAATAGCGCCAATTTCCGCAGTGGTAGCTCCGATTTCGGAATTACCTCCAATTTGGCTCCTGGCCAAAGTTCGCCAAGGCCCTCGACTACACGGCTCAGAAAATCAACGGATTTTCTCCCCGAGCAGCCAATGACCTTGACTCCCTTGTGCCAGCTTGCTCCTTCGAAGGACAACTCCTCCATCGAGCAACTCTGCTCGCTCGCCATCGCGTACAGAAGCCTCGTCTCGACCATTTCCCACCTTTCGCCAGATATTTTGCCATCTAGATCTGATCGATCTATGATAGCCATCTGACAATCGGTGGGCGCTTGGTCTACCGACGAGGTTTTGGCCTTCTTTGCTGTTTTCTCCTCCTCCTCGTTGGATCGCTCCCTTTTAGCTTTCTTCTGAGAAGTCGGCTGTGGGGGTTTTCCTGAGGGTGAGTAGGCAACAGCATTGGACCGCTGTAGTTTGGCGCTCTTACCCCTAGCTCCGGTTTCGGACCTTGCCGGTCCTGGGAGCTCCTCAACGATTGTCCCCAATTTCTGCGAAGCGATATTCTTCTCGAAATCGGCGACAATCCTCCTGTTTCTTGCTAAGTAGCCCTTCTCCTTATCAGAGAGCTCTTCGGACTTCCTTAGCAAGAGTTTCTTCAAGCTGGCCTTGGCACTTTTGTACCTCTTAAGGGACAGTTGCGCCTTGGTCGGCTTCCTCTTCTTCTTCTCAGAGGCCTTGGCTTCGGTAGTCTCGCCCAGCAATCTCTTTTCGGCCTCAGAGTCGATGGTTCCAGTACTGTTGACGGACATGCCGTCGTCAGTTTGAACCTTTGTCTCCAGGCCTGTAGAGAGGCTAAACGACCCACCTGTGCCTTGTTGCCTCACACTTGTAGCATCCACCGCAACGCTGGCCAAGTGTTCCACCGTCGTTGCTGCCACAGGCTTGAGTGTGCCCCCCCCCAGAATCCGAATGGGGCACGGCCACCTCCGAAGAGGTGGATGGATTTGACGACTGAGTCGCTGCACCACCTGGGGTAATTTGTAATTTACTCAAACCCTCCATATTTAAAAAGGGGGGTCCTCCCATTGTCCGCGGCCGAGTATTGAGCTTCCCGAGTTCAAATTGTACTCTTCTGCCTATTCCTCGACGATCCAAGAGAAATTTCCCCTGGACTTCCACTATCCGCAACCCGTGGACGCGCCCGGTGGCTAGGGAGGCGTCTAAAACCTCCAAGAGGCTTAGACTAGCCGTTATTTATATCCCGGGAATTTAAGGCCTAAAGTTTCAAGAACTTAGAATTGTATAAATGTGAAATAAACTTAGAATTATATAAATACGAACTAGAATTGGATTTGATATAGACGATATTGTTGAAATAATGAACTAGTGAGACTGATAAGAATTTGGATACTATTGAAATATCAAATTACCTGAAGCTGACAATAAATAATATAAGTTATAAAATTGTGTGATCTTATATAAAAATTAAACTTCAATTATAAACCAAACAATGGATTTTATTGCTAAAATAAAAGGGGGTCGAGTGATCTTAACCCAAGCACTCCTCGATCCCATGTTATGAAACAAAGGTTTAATCTTTCGTAACAGTAGTTTAACTTTTCGTTGTACTAGGGCTGAGCTAGTAGCTTGTTAAATGTTCTTTAGTTTCTCTACAGAAATCTGTACATATCTTTGTGATGGTCCTCCTCCAGGATACCTAAAAAGGGACCAAAACAATAAATAAGTACTAATCAAAATACTTACCACACGTGGATCCAATCTGCAACTGACATCTGTCAACAAAATACACAAGATGACGGGATTATGGATAATTATGGCACCCATACAACAACAATGCGTTTGTAAGCGCAGGTTACTAACAGCCACTAGTAATCACTAGGTGGCACCACCAGGGCGGAAGCGCAATATGGCAACGTGACGATCAATGACAACGACCTTCGGTTGAACATTGATCAGGAAAATTTTGTGTATTCGACACAAAATTTTCCGATAAATAACGGGAAAATTTGGACTACAAATCAGTCTGGAGAAATTACTTCCCGAAGGTGTGTGAATTCCGCGAACCAGGAATATCACCAGGAGCAGCTTGGACTCAACTTTATCCAACGTAATCTTAGCTTGGACTTCAGCCTAGACACAACCACCAGCAATCGAGAAACCGGGAAATTCAAAGGAGGACGTAGCCACTAGAAGCTTGGACTTAGCCGCAAAATCGCCGAGATCCGGAGAAGTTGAGGCTTAGACGCAGCCGCAACCATAAGAAGGTAAATATCAACTATCCTCGCGGAGATCCACTGTCCGAACACGGTTCCTCGGAACCTATCGGCTCCGGATTAGACCAACCGAACACGGTTCCAAGGAACCTATCGGCTCAGGTCTGAAAGAATCCCCACGCGTTCCTCAGAAGTTAAGCCCATGACGACCTTGCCCAGTCACTCGCTGGAAGAGGCCTTAAGGGACCCAAAAGCGGGTCCGCGACCTGTAAGCTTGGAGGAGTACCGGGCCAGACAGCAGGGGCAACGACGAGAAACCAAACCTCCGACAAAAGGAATACCGGTGGCAAAGTACAGATCGGGGGTGGAAGCCAGGTTTAGAAGAGAAATTGAGGCAGTCCGACGCCTATTGCTGATTGCCGTGGGCCAAGAAGAGCGACTACGACTAGGACAAGAGATCCAGCGCCTCCAGAACAGCCGAAAGAAATACCGTCAGCAGAAGAAGCGATCGGCTAATGAGAATAAACTCCGGCAGAGTTCTCTAGTTTCGAACCATAATTAACGTATAGGTTAAGGATAGTGAAATAAATGCTATTATAGTTATGAGAATTGTATTAGGCATAGAATAAATAAAACAAAATTCGTATTGGAACCACCTTTAGATCTTTTACATCCATTTTGGTAAACAAATGGTTTCGACCCGAAGTGTACCCTCAACGTTCAGACATATGCATGGTTTAGCATCACAAAAGAAAAGGTGCTAAAAGCGTGCATAACATCTTGCCGGTCTCATTTTCATTAGTTTTTGATACACGCCAATTCCTCTGTTATCTCAAAAACATCGTATGTTTGCAAATTTTCGTTGTCCTTTAATTTAAGTTCTTTCTGAGCTCAAGACAGAGTATTGGGCACTAAATTGTTTTAACCCTTGACGTATTCCAATTTCAGGCTGTACTTTTGGAATGCTTTAACCTGAGCTGGAGTCGTGTAAGTGCCTTTATGAATTTTTCTTGAAGATGTTTAGTAATGGTTTATGATCTGTCTTGACTAGGATTGCCAGATTTCTTTTCCGCCTATAAGGGACAAATACTTAAATGGGCAAAGAAATACGGGATTTCAGTTTTTTAAACGGGACAGATTCCGTTAATTTGACAGCCCGTGTAATTTGTTGTTGGATTTCGAAAAGTTTAGTAACGGTCGAAATTGGTATTCTGGTTTTTTTTTATCAAAAATCCTTGACCGTAACAGGCCCGAAATTCTTCAACTTAATCGTAACAGATTTTTTTTTGAAGAAAGTTGAGAGCCAAATCATTTAACTTTCTTAACAGAAATCTATTAACTTAACGAAAGTGGCCAAAATCGCCCCGAATATCTAGTCTTTTTTTGATTATTTTGAATTCTTTATAAAAGCAATCCATATTTTTTTCTTCTACCTTAAAATATTCTGCAGCATCTTGAAAATGGTTGTACGTTATTTCAGATTGAAAGTTTAAAAAGAGTACCTTGGAGGGAATATTATTTTCCGAAAAATTATATCGCGGTAACAGATAGCCTTTGAATTTATTATAGAACTGTAGAGAATCGTTTTTTTAGTAATTCGTTGGTGTCAGCAGTTAATTCACGCATTATGTCTCCCGCCTGACTAGCAAAAAACTTATCTTTTAGTCTTTGCTTCATCCTTTCGCGAATCCCATGTATTTCAAGAGGCATCTCAACAACTGATAGAGTATCTGATTCAATTTTCTTTATTGTTACTTCTACTGAAAACATAAAGTTATGGACAAACGGCAAATATGCCTTTTTCTCAGCTTCTTCATTTGTGATTATTTTCTCTATTAAACGTGGACATTCATTACGAAACTCCACGAAATGAAATTTTAGGGCTGGCCATATATTAAAGATTTTTTCAACAACAGGACCAAGAGATAAAAATCTCGTCGTAACATGTTTAATTATTTCTTCCCACTGCATCTCTTTCTCTTTAAATTGGAGTTGCAAGTCCGTTCATTTCCATCATTTTGCAGATCTACTAAAGTGACCGAATATTTTCAGTATTAAACTTTAAATGTCCACTTCTCATTTATTGGTACTATGTTTTGCAGCATTATGGAGAATACGGGCGGAGCAACCAGCTTTATTAATTTTTTCATTTTTAGATAGCAAAAGTATATAAATTGAATGACTTTTGCTGAAGTTGACATTCGTATTATCAGCGGAAAATGCTGAAACTCTATTTAAAAATAATCCATTTTTCTACTGTGTGCCTAACAATAATTTAGTTACTTCATGTGTAGCTTCCTCGTTACATTTTATGAAATCGGCAAGACGGTTTTGAATACCTGTATCGTAGTCAAAGTATCGTATGCAAATTGGAAACATTTCTCTGTTTTTTTGATTACGTGCATTTGATGCAATCGAAAAGTATATATTTTTTCCATGTGCGGCTTTTAAAATATGTTTTAACAGATTCTTTGGCTAGTATTTCGCATATGATAGATTCAGCTTTTGTCCTGCCAAATTTCTGAGCGATTTTTGAATCACTACAGATATATGGTTAAAATTTGTGTGAACAATCGACACTATTTTAGCTAAGGGAATGCTTTACTGTATGATAAACCAACGCGAGTTCGCAAGCAGCAATTTTTTCTTCCCTGTACCGGCTGACGTATCATGTGTTGAAAAATATTGCGATAAAGACTCGATGCTCTATTGGTAACAACAGTCATGTGAGATTTTGTAGTTGCATGCTGTTCTATATCATTGAGACCGCCATGAGCACAAGAGAACTCTTTATTGCATGAGCAACAGGACGCCTTGTACGGATTTGCTTTTAATTGTTTTAACCAGGAATAGCTATTTTCCCGGCTTATATTATACTTAGTTAGCTTTTTAGCTTTCTTGGAAGGTATTACAATACCTTCTCTTTCATCACAGTCACTATCACTCAAATCACTCATTTTGTAAGTTCTTAAATAAATTAAGGAGCCTAGAGACGATCATAGAAAAATACATCATATTATATGATATATTTGAATCATATCATATCTATGACAAATTATATGATGAACTGTACACACACGTTTTTGAAAATATGACGGAAAATATGATGTACATTTTCTATGATGAAAATGTATGACAAAGCGATATTTGCTGTACACACGGTGTTATGATAATTCTACATTTCAACTCTTGAAATGTAGGATTTCATCTAAAATAATTTTTAAAGCAGTTTTGCCTGATAGGTTCTTTCGAACCATGTTCAGGACGCTGGAGGTATGGGGCATTTTGCCCGCTTTACCTCTTCTTTTTGAAGTATAGGCCATTTGGCCGACTTTACTTCATACTGTTGGAGACATAGGGCCTGTGGCCCATGTTATCTCTTGGTGATCATTGTTGCCTGCATGGCTACGAGGCCAAGTCAGGTCTTTAAGGGTACATGGCCTGAAGGCCAAGTTACCCTTGAGTCAAAAAACACACGTTCTATGAGCCGTATATTTCTAGACTAACTTCTGTACATTTTTGGACCTTAATTTATACTTAAATCTAGCTTACTCACTACTTTTCCCTACTTCTTATTTTCCTAGAACTTATTCTGGTGAAATGCAATTTCCGTCGATTGGGTCATTGATCGGGAATTATTGAAACCGATCAATGTTCCAATCGACGTTGACCTAATTTTCATTTTCATAAATTTTCTTGAGTCAGCATTTCTGCTGACTTTGGCGAAAGTTCCACTCGCTTAAATTTTTCCGGAGTCAGCGGAAATGCCGACTCGGAAAAATATTTTTCAAAACTGCATTTTTACCTGAGTCAGCAGAAATGCTGACTCAGTTGTAAATATTTTTAAAATATTTGATGACCTTCCCAAGGGTTAATGCCCTTATGGAAGGTCATGGTTCTCTTCAAAGGAACCCAAATTTTGGTTCCTAACATTCCTCCCGCCTTTGGAAAATTCTCCCCAATAATTTTTTCATTAGGTAGTAGGTAAAATATTTACATTTATATATAATTATTCCAGTTTCTCAGTTATTTTTTTTTTCTTATTTTTTGTTTTAACACTTCTGTTTATAGTGGATGATTTAAATTTAAAATGCTTAACATAAATTCGTGGTTCTTACACAAATTGTTCCTTGAAAAATTTTTTATGTTATTATATGTAGGTCTTATGATTAATCTTTTTCTCTTAACAATTTTTGCACATTTTCCAAAAGTTTTCGATTAAGTTTCATTATTAATTGTTATCTTTATCTAATTGCCATTCGTTTATACTGGCTATTCCGGTATTAAAATATTAACTTGCTCGTAGTGAAAAATCTTAAGTTTTGCATCTGAGTTACCTTCCTCAATCTTAAGGCTAACGTTGTTTTACACTAATGTTTTTTTTTTTACATTACAGATTATACATTTGATTTACCTGTTATGGGTGCTAATCATACATTCGCATTACATCCAATTCTAAAGCTATGGTCACATGAAATAAATTTGAATTTACAATTATAGTTTTAATTATGGAGTACATGAATTCCTAAAGCTACGGTTACATCAAAAGATTTTACATCTGAAAGCTAGTACCTTGGTTTTTACTCTTCATGTATTTAACTTTGAGCGATTTATGTTGATTCTTCGTTGGATATTTTTTCTTAAAGATGCTGTCCCACAGATGACGTCTATACTGGAGTTTATTCCGTTTTTGGAGCGATCGCGTTGGGTGGAGGAGGTGTTATCTTCATAGTATATGTTGTTCTTTCTGCGTCTTCGTTCATGTAACTTTATTGTTATCCGATGGTAGCTGCTTATGGGGCTGAGCACAGTACTGTGACATTGGTTCCCCGACTGGTCTGGTATATTGTCTATCCTAGGCAGTGGGTTTACAATTCCTTCTGTTACTTTTATTCGGCATAGCATCTGGCCATCAGGTCCTTATTTTGGGACTGCTAACAATAACGTGATCTTATGGTTTCTGCTGGTCACTAAGTTATTTTCCTTTTTCTCTCTTCTTGTGTTTGTTGGTATGTCTTTTTTATGATTTTTGTTTTTATTGTTTCAGTTTCTTTTTCCTTATTTAATCCTTGTTTACTTCTATTTAGTTTAATATTTTACTCCGCGTTTAAATTCTCAATTCTCTTTTCTTTATTTTATTCTCTTTATATGTATACATTTTTACCTCCTTTCTGTCCATTGTTTCTTTTTCGCGTTGATTTATTTAGTTGTACCCTTTATATAATCAATTTTTTTTTTTTTTTGTTTTACTTCTTTGGGATGTACTTCCTTGTTTTGTATTGGGCCTGTTTCTCCCCTACAATGTGTTTCTTGGAGCATTTTCACCTACCAAAACGTGCGAGTCTTGGAAGCTTAGGTGACCGTCATATTTGCGAGTATGACGTGGAACTTATTTGGAAACATTTTCACCTACCAAAACGTGCGAGTCTTGGAGCTTAGGTGACTCTTCCCGGCACGCACTGTGACCTTTAATTTCGTGCTCTGTACCTATTTCGAAGAGGTTGCGAAGTTCAGTTTCGAGTTGCTTGACGTCATTGAGGCTCTTTCTTGTCCTCCATGTTTTTCCCATGTACGAAGCTGTAGTACACTTCGCAGTTTGCGAGCCGCGGTAATATAAGTGTCTTACTTCGATGGTCTCACGTTGGGCAGTTATTTCGTCCCTTTGCAATAACGTTTTTACATCATTATGTTGGTAACCTGGCCTTCTACATAAGTATATTTCTAGTTTTACATATATATTTCCCTTTTACATGTATATTTCTCTTTTACATTTATATTTTCTTTTTACATTCATATTTGCCTTTAACATTCAGTTTTTAATAACTATCTTTCTTCTTGTTTTTTGTTTTTTTTTTTTTTTGCTTACATTTTCAGGAATAAATAATTCATTAATTCCATTCTCAAATTCCAAAAATATTAACATCTTAATACATTTTTGAGTTCACTTTCCGTTTATTTAAGTTAGAGTTATTTATATTATTTATTACTAGTTGAACCACATTTTTTGTTATGTTATATATAGTTTTCTTTTTCTACGCTTTGAAGTCCTGTTATATAGCAATATGAATATATATGTCAATCTGTTCTTTTTTCCTTTCTTTTATTTATTTTGATTTAAAAAAAATTTTTTTTTTTTTTTTTTTTTTTTGTTTTGATTTTGGAAATTCATAATTCATTTAGTATCTCCGAAAAGACTTAATCAGATACAATTTACAGTTATCTCTACCGAAATATTAAGAAAGACAATCATATTAATCCTTTACTGTAACATATTCCTTTGCCCACAATGCAAAATTTTTGACAATATTTATGTTAAAAATAATATGAGCTGCAAATCAGTAATGTCTCCTTCCCCCTTTAATTCGCTTTCCCCTGTTTTAGCATCTTCATCTTCAGGTCATCTGTCTCCTGCCAGCTTCCATTTCTGGGTTGCGTCGTGGCTAATGGGTTGTAGGTCCGTGGTTGCGGCTGCGCCAAAATGTTATGATAATTCTACATTTCAACTCTTGAAATGTAGGATTTCATCTAAAATAATTTTTAAAGCAGTTTTGCCTGATAGGTTCTTTCGAACCATGTTCAGGACGCTGGAGGTATGGGGCATTTTGCCCGCTTTACCTCTTCTTTTTGAAGTATAGGCCATTTGGCCGACTTTACTTCATACTGTTGGAGACATAGGGCCTGTGGCCCATGTTATCTCTTGGTGATCATTGTTGCCTGCATGGCTACGAGGCCAAGTCAGGTCTTTAAGGGTACATGGCCTGAAGGCCAAGTTACCCTTGAGTCAAAAAACACACGTTCTATGAGCCGTATATTTCTAGACTAACTTCTGTACATTTTTGGACCTTAATTTATACTTAAATCTAGCTTACTCACTACTTTTCCCTACTTCTTATTTTCCTAGAACTTATTCTGGTGAAATGCAATTTCCGTCGATTGGGTCATTGATCGGGAATTATTGAAACCGATCAATGTTCCAATCGACGTGGACCTAATTTTCATTTTCATAAATTTTCTTGAGTCAGCATTTCTGCTGACCTTGGCGAAAATTCCACTCGCTTAAATTTTTCCGGAGTCAGCGGAAATGCCGACTCGGAAAAATATTTTTCAAAACTGCATTTTTACCTGAGTCAGCAGAAATGCTGACTCAGGTGTAAATATTTTTAAAATATTTGATGACCTTCCCAAGGGTTAATGCCCTTATGGAAGGTCATGGTTCTCTTCAAAGGAACCCAAATTTTGGTTCCTAACAATAATATATGATGAAACATCATAGAAATATGGTCGTCTGTAGGCACCTTAATATGTATTAACTGACGTGTTTACACAACGGCTGGTTTAAGACAATAACCGATCACGCGGATCAATAAAAACGGACAAATAGTTTCAAGGTCTCAAGGTCCACATGTAACGCATGATGTGTTGCTGTGTGTACGTGCCAATCTATACTAATCTGTGGTGCCAATGTTCCGCGCGCGATTACTTGTCAACGGTGGATGGTTCGATTTTATAATAACAAAATGAAGCACGGTGCAAATACGGGACAGAATCAGTGCCGCCGGGACATTTTAATCTATGTCTGAAATCCCGGAAAATACGGGGCGTTTGGCAACGCTAGTCTTGACGGTAATTTGACGCTAGTCTTGACGGTTAACAACTGGCGCAGCCGCATTTAAAAACCTACGTTTGAGGCAAAAATAAAAGTATGGTCAAATAGAAAGACCGTTTGGAAAATTTCAAAAATAGTCTAATTTTTTTTGGAAAATAAACTAAAATCTTTGATTGGCATTTGCACAAAGATCGGAAAATATAAAAACAATTGTTGATGGTACACAAGGGGCATTGAGAAGAGGCAAGAATACAAGAACCTCGAGAAATTTATGTTATAACTTTATGTGTTAATAACCTAAGAGCTTTATTTTGAGAAAAAAGCATGCAAAAAATTGCATAACGATGTTGTATAAATGTTATAACGTAATTGAAACTAGATTGGAATTGTAAATCACATTTTATAGAGAAACTAATGAAATTTGGTTATAAGGCAGAACTGACATTGTATAACGTTAATTAAGTACAAATTTATCTGAATTGTAAAATATAAAGTATAGATAGAACCGCATATGTAATTTGGTTGTGAATGTAGCCGGCTGGAAAGAAAAAATACTTAATAAGACAAAAAAGAAGAAAAAAAAAAAAACACAGTTAAAAGAAAAAATTAAGTGGAAAAAAAGAAGAGAAAAAAAAAAAAAAAAAAAAAAACAAAAAAAAAAGAGAAAAAAAATTTTATGGCACAATCCACACCAAAGTTACCACTCACTGAATCTGTAAGTAGGTTTATGAGAAGACTTGACGCGTTCTACATTAACAACCCAGACCCTGATTTCCCCTGTATTAGCAACGTGGAGGAAACCGCTAACCCAGAAGATCAGCCAAATCAAGACGAAAAGGAATCGCACAACGAACTAGCCGCTAGCCAGGAGGACCAAGTAGGTCAAGACGAGGAGACGTCGCACCACGAACCGGAGTCACCAAAAACGCCGGAGCCAGAACGGGGTGACGAACCCGAAAGCCGCGATTATAGCGAAGCAGTTACTCCAGAGGAGGAATTTCAACCAGACGGAGTAGGACACGGGTACGAGCAAACAAAGGATCAAGAGGAAATAACAAACAAAGCCCATCTAAGACCCGAGGTAGTAGAGCTCAGGGGTGGGAGATACTACGTCAGGACATTTTCCGACCCAGGAAGCTATAACTGTGAACGGAACGGCCCAAAACCAACAGAACAACAAAAGGTACAACCAACAACTAGTGAGGAAGCCACGAAAGATAAGGACAAAAAGATGGCTAACGTGGAGCTAGTGAACAACATCTTGTACAATAATGTACCAATCCTGATTGGAGAGGATAGCCCGCGTAAACAAAGCGAAATCAATGAGTTTGTTAACTGCGCTAGACTAGGCTACGAGACTCTCACAGAAGTACAAGACAAGGTGTTGTTCACCAGGTTGTTGCCAACACGCCTGAGAGGACGAGCTTTAGAGGCAGTACAGGCAGGAGTATGTGACACGCTGGAAAATATTTTCTCCACGTTAAGAGCCAGTTTACTCCAAGGCACCTCGTACATTACTCTAAACACCCAATTGCGGAATGTCCAGCAACTACCCACAGAAACACTACTGGGGTACTATAACCGAGTAAAAGGGTTAATAGAGACCTGCAAGACCGCGGCAGACGTTCAGTATGCTAACGGCGGAGATGGTCTGAAGAGCGAAATCGAAGAAGTTGGGGTGCACTGTTTTAAGATGGGTGTACTAGATTCCAACTACAAGTTCTACTTGTTACAAGATGTGGAAAACACACTAGAGGCCCTAGGATCGAAAGTCAGAAGGTTGGAGCAAACCGAACAATGCATGCGACAACCACCGCACATCGCGGCCAGCACAATGGCGCAAAACCTTCAGGTGCCTGGACCCAACTTGTACATGGGGCATAGCAACACGCAACTCTACTCTCAACAAATTGAGGGGAACATACGGTCACCGCAAAGAGATGACCACGGCACTTACAATAGAAATGGGGGTCAACAATATCAACCACCGCGCAGAGGTAACCAGCAAAACTCCTATAACAACTATAGGAACAGAAACCAGAACACATCACGGGATAGACCAGAGCGGCGTCAAATAAGATGCCATTTTTGTAATAAGATGGGACACGTGATGGCAGAGTGCCGTACAAAGCAGATGACACCTTTCTGCACGGCATGTAGAACGTATGGGCATAATACCCAGAATTGCAACAATAACCGCCAACGGAATCAAACGAATCAATCCAATGAGTACAGACAACGCCAAGTAAACCACACCACTGTGACACCTGCACCGGACCAGTGCAATTTTTGCCTGCAGAACGGACACATAGAAAGTATGTGTTTCCTTAAGGAAAGGTGGGAACGCCTACAACTAGAAGAGCAGGCGCGAACAAGTACTTCGGAAAACTGCGAAGGGACGACCGAACACACCGCGCGTCGTCACTAGAAGAACATGAAAAAAGGTGTGACCAGTACCCTAACATCCCAATAGTGAGCTTACCTCTGGATTTCACTAAAAATAGAAAAAATAAATTCATAATAGACACGGGCGCAGAAATAAGCCTGATAAAGGAAGAGGAAATCAGGAAAGACAAAGAAGAGTTAATAAATAAGAAAGAAATTATCACGATAAACACCATTTCTGGGGAGGTATCATCAGAAGGTACCATAATGGGACAAGTTGAACTAGATCAACCCTATCCATGTAAGTTTCACCTGATAAACTCACTAAATCACACCAACATAACTGGTATACTGGGCAACGACTTCTTATCCAGGCACTGTAACATTGAGGGCCCCGCAAAAAGACTGACATTTACGTCCAAAACTGGCAAGGGAAGAACAACTATAAAGTTTGAAGAGAATTGTAACCATGGTGAAACAGGGACATGCTTTGTCGACGTGATAGCAACGGACGGGAGAAAAACTAAAAGAGACACCCGAGAAACTCACAGTATGGAACCAGTATCTGTTGGGTGGGGTGACAACCTCGATCTCCTGGAGAACTGTCGCGAGGAGGCACATACCAGCCCACAATGGCGAACCGAAACGACAACCATCAACGTCTGTGGGAATAACCCTGATCTACGTATTGACGAGGGGGTAGAATCACCAACGGAGGAGGTAATGGAAGATCTAGCACAACTCTTTGAAGCAGGCACTCAGGACGGAAGTCCGGAAACCATGCGTGCCGGGAAGAGTAAGGATAAGTCCGATCCTGCCCAAGACCATTCTCGAAATTATGAAGACCCTGGGGACAGAAGCCCCGACGAAGAATTAACGACCACGGAGCCCATCGATGTCACAGTACCTGCCAGATGCGTTAAATTCATTAAAGCAATAACCTATGCCCGGGGACAGCAGTTGACCGAAGGAGAAGAAGTACTACCAGGAGTATACGTGAGCAACGCACTGGTCCAACCTAAAGATAGAGAAATAGTGATAAGCATAATGAACATTAATAACGAAAAATTGGAAATTAAGAATTTAAAAGTAAAACTGAGGAGGTACAGTAAGGATATAGACCATGTGAGCTAGGCAGAAAATATAACACAACCACAGGTATATTGCAGTGTAGTAAGTAACGAGGAGCCGGGAAAAAGGGAGATGCAGATTAAAAAGCTAGTCAATATGGACGCCAATCTGAACGCGAAGGAAAAAAAGGAAATGAATAAAATAATCACCGAGTTTCAGGACGTATTCCACCTGCCAGGAGAAAAACTGGGACACACAGCTACGGTGCAGCACGAGATAAGGATAAAACAAGACCAACAGCCAATCAAGTGCAAAATGTACCGACTGCCTGAAACGCACAGGAACGTCATAACAGAAGAGATAAACAGACTATTGGACGAAGACATAGTCGAGCCAAGCTGGAGCCAGTGGAATGCACCCCTGCTAGTAGTCCCAAAGAAACCGGGACCTGATGGACAGAAGCGATGGCGAATTGTGGTCGACTACAGAAAATTAAACGAGGTAACCGAAGGGGACGCGTACCCACTACCCAGGATAGAGGATATCCTGGACCAGTTGGGAAATTCCCGTTACTTCTCTGTACTGGACCTCGCAAGCGGCTACCATCAAATAGCCATGAGACCCGAAGATCGGGATAAGACTGCATTCAGCACCCCGTATGGGCACTACGCTTTCAAACGTATGCCTTTTGGGTTGAAAGGAGCACCAGCAACATTCCAGCGTTTGATGAACCACGTGCTGACAGGCCTGCAAGGTCTACAATGCTTCGTATACCTGGACGACATCGTAATATATGGTAGAAATTTAACCGATCATCAGACAAAGCTACGAGTAATATTAGAACGACTAAGGGAACACCAGTTGAGACTAAACGCAGAAAAATGTAACTTCCTGAAAAGGGAAATCATATATTTAGGGCATAAGTGCACCACAGAAGGAGTGGCACCAGACCCGAGCTTAGTAGAAAGCGTTAGAGAATACCCAACACCCAAGACCATCCGACAAGTGCAGTCTTTCTTGGGACTAGCGAATTATTACAGGAAATTCATATCAGACTTCTCCAAAATAGCGTCCCCCATTAACAACCTTTTGAAAAAAGACGTGAAGTTTAAGTGGGACGAAAATTGTGCAAAGGCATTCAGCACTCTCAAAGAGAAACTAATAAACCCACCGGTGCTAAGGTACCCAAACTTCAAGGAACCCTTCAAATTATATACCGATGCAAGTGGAGAAGCTCTAGGGGCAGTGCTAGCACAGGGACAACCCCCAGAAGAGAAGCCCATCGCCTACGCTAGTCGTACATTGAATGCTGCAGAAAAAAACTACTCAACAATCGAGCGGGAGCTCCTGGCCATAGTCTGGGCAGTGAAGAACTTCAGGTGTTATTTATACGGAAGACCTTTTAAAGTATTCACGGATCACAAGCCACTAAGAGGTGCTATAAGGATCAAAGACCCCACAAGCAGAATACTCCGCCTATGGCACAAACTCTCCGACTATACGTTCGAGATAGAGTACAAAGAGGGGAGGAAGAACAACAATGCCGACGCCCTAAGTAGAATCCCCTACGAAGTTATGGTGACCACCCGCAAGCAAGCAAGGGAGCAACAAGAAAGAACCGAAGAAACGCAACCAAAAACCCCCTCGGAGGATAAAAACGACGAACATGAGGTACAGGGTAATACCCCTGAGCTAGAGAATCCACAGATAAGAGTCCTAACAGACCCCCAGGAGATCGAAATCATCCTACGTGATTGTCACGACGCCCCTCTGGGAGGCCACCAGGGTGTATTCAAAACATTCCAACGATTGAAAAGAGAATTCACTTGGAAAGGGATGATAGGAGATATACGGAAATATATTAAGAGGTGCAAGAAATGCCAATTGAATAAACTAAGCAGGGAACATAAAGAACCCATGATGATAACGGACACCGCAATACTCCCATTCGACAAGGTATATATGGACCTTGTGGGACCATTACCCGAGACTACACGAAGAAACAAATACATCCTGAGTTTTGAGGATGATCTCACACGATTCATGGACGTAGTACCCCTACCCAACATGGAGGCTAAGACGGTAGCCCAAGCGTTCGTAGACGAAATTATAAGTCGCTACAGGATACCCAAGAAGTTGATAACAGACCAAGGAGCGAATTTCACTTCAGAAATGTTTAGAGAAGTCTGTAAATTATTTAAAATTCAGAAACTCGAGACTACGCCGTACCACCCCCAATCCAACGGAGCGTTGGAGAGGTCGCACAAACCGCTGATCGATTATTTAAGAAACTTTGTCGACGACAACCAATCAAATTGGGACGAACACCTGCGAGCGGCGATGTTCGTCAGAAACAATACCATGCACTCAACCACGAAATTAACCCCAATGGACTGTTTATATGGGTTCTCCGCTCCCCTGCCCAACAATTTAAAGAAGGCCCCACAACCAGTCTACGATCATGAAAACTACTACCTACATTTGCCGAATAAATTACAACGGGCATATCAAACCGCTCGAACTAATTTGGAAGAAGGAAAACTCATATCGAAAGAATACTACGACCGAAAAATAAACCCCGTAAAAATCCACGTAGGTGACCAGGTACTCCTCCGAAATGCGGCACGGAAAAACAAACTTATTCAGCATTGGCTAGGACCTTATAAAGTGGTAGCCGTGAATAGCCCGGTTAACAGTACCATTTTGATAAGAAACCGGAAACGGCGCGTCCACAATAATCGGTTGAAATTATTCAACTAAAACCCACACCCTTGTCTTTCCAGAATGGTACCTACATCGATAATAGTCCTAATGGTGGTAGGCCTAACCCAGCAAACACCGGTGGAAATACATCCAATAAAGAATCATGGAGTGCTGTTCGAGCCCCTAAGGAAGGTGCAGACATACCACGACCACTGGATTATCATTACACGCCTACCTAGACCAACGTGGGAGCCACATTTAAATTACATCAATGACTGTGAGGCAGCCATAAATCAACTCTGCACCGACACCAGTAGCCTGGCAGGAGAGGGAAATTGTCACCACTGGCAGGGAGAAATAAAAAGACAGGTGGCGCAGATAAAGGACCTTATAAGTAAAACCAGCTCCACATTACCGTCGCGAAGTCGCGCAAAAAGGGGACTACTGAACCTGGGTGGCAAGATTATGAAAACCGTATTCGGAACAATGGACAGTGAAGACTCGAAAGATATCCATCAAAAGCTGAGGGAATTAGAAGAGGATACTCAAACTAATTTGGACCTGGCCAAGAAACAGGTCACGATAATGAAGACTACGCTGAAGGCCATGAGCGACACCAACAATGAAATGGCCGGACGACACAACAAGCTGGTGCAACGAGTAGAGGACCTTAGAGTAAAAATGAGCGAAATAGCCAACCACTCGGACCAACTCCGGAAAATCCATATAAGATTGGATCTCAACGAACTAACGATATTTATGCTAGGAGAATTACAACAGATCTATTTAGAAATCACGGACCTGTTCATAGCACTAGAAGCCCTAAACAGAAGGGAATTAAGTCCCTTACTGGTACCAACAAAGCAGATCCTAGAGGTTTACACTAACGCCTCTGAGAAATATAACGGAAGAAAAACCACCATGGACCCCATTACCTTACAAAGGATAGCAACAGTAGACTACGAAGGCGGCCAAGGAGGAACGTTGATTCAAATACAAATACCCCTATTAGAAGAACAACCATACACCCTAAACAGGATCTACACCACTCCGATTGAAACGGGTCACGACTCCTACTATGTCTACGACATAGAGAGTACATATTTTTTAAACACCAGTCGATCGCAACACAATTTCGGTTTAACAGAGCTGAATTACCGAATTAAATGCACCCATGTTAACGGTACGTACAGCATCTGCCAACACGGGGACCCATTGCTAACAAAACCTACGCGCACGGACTGCATATCGGCACTGTTCAAAGCAACAGATCAGGCTCCAGTCAGTTGCCGTATACGAATATTGGCGAACGTGAGACCAATAATAACGCCCATGCACCAGGACAACGCTTGGTTATATTGGGTCCTAAAACCAACCCCACTAATAAGCCAATGCGAAAATAATGAACTAACCTACCAATTGACTGGTCTAGGAATAATAGAGTTAAAAAGGAAGTGCATATACCATCTAGCCGAGTACACCCTTCCTTATAAAGTAAATGAGAGGCACCCGTTACACATACACCAGGCAGAAAATATACCGCCACCTAAAATCGACTTCGCAAAATATAAAATACCGTTAGAAAATACGGAAAGACAAAAAGAAAATATAGAGATACTGCTCCCGATCGCCCTAAGTGAGCACTACAAGGAGTATAGCGAGCCGATAGAAGCCCTGGACATCCAGATCAAGGAAACCGAAAAAGCACGTAGTAGTAGAATCCAGCTACACACCACGACAGGTCTATCAGCAGGAGTAGTGATAACAATGGTCATCGCGATTACAGTATGGATCTGTAAAACAAGAATCTCACAGCCAGCGCAACCCTCACGACTAAAGCCGCAACGAGAACCACGAGTTCAGTTCGTGTCAATGCCAATCACAATCCCGAGGAGGGATCAGATAATCAACACCCGAGAAACCCCTGCTACGGTCAAAGAAATCCCTACTACGGCTCGAGAAACCCAGGCACCTTCAGAAACCTAAATGCTAGCAAATAAGTGAAAACGAAAAAAAAAAAAAAAAAAAAAAATAGATAGACAATAATGTAATAATAATAATACTAATAACAATAACAATAAATAAAAATACCCAGAGAGAAGAATAACAATACCAAATAATTACAATTACCAGAATACAAAGATGCCCGCCCCGAACGCGAAAGGTGGACGATTCGGAAGCCAGAATGACTACCCAGAAGTCGACATTCCTGAGGAATCCCCCTGCAAAATAAAAATCAACATGGGTCCGCTTCAAGTTATCATCGAAATCCACAACCTACACGCTGCACGCAGACCAGCAGATGACGGAAGCCGAGTGACACCAACCGCCAGGATACGACGGACCAAGAGCATGTGGGAAGACACCCTTGCATGCTATGCTGGAGACGTGGACAACTTGCGAATGACCAAGAGTATGTGGGAGGACATCCTCGAATCAGCCGACAAGCTGTATCACCATCTCAAACTGGGTGAACCGGAAGAAGACAGACAAGGCCGCCCTGACGAAGAAGAAAAATTTCACAAGAGGGAAGAGGAGATATCTAAAATGATCCGAGAAATGAAATTAGAAAGGAACAGGAAAAAGCAATATACCACCGGATACTCCCACGCTGACCATCACAAGAAAGTAAATATCGGGCCCTCAGCTAAGCATCCACCACCAGGAAGGAAGGAAGGCGACCGCGTGGGGCATAGGCCTTGCTCGAATCAGATCCTTAACACCAAACGAGATAGAACCTGCGACGTAAGTAGGTGGCTAAAAAATATATAGTGTAATAAACAGGAAAATAAGAAAATTTTTAAACATATTAAGTTAAGAGACCTAGTAATAACAATTGTCCAAAACCGTAACTTGTAAGAAAATAAGATTGAATAAAAATTAAAACCTAGTAATAACAATTGTCCAAAACCGTATCTTGTAAGAAAATAAGATTGAAAATATAATAAACATCATATAACACAATGTAAAATCTATTAAAACGCATAGAGCGAAAATTGGAAAGTAGGTTAGGAAAACGGATATTGAACTAATAGCGAATTAAGATGTAACTACCAAGAACGTAGGAATGTAACAAATAATTTGTAAATTACGTGTAAATGACCCATGGAGGTCACTAAGGAATATGTGAAGAATTGTAATTAGCTAGGTGTCGATTAGGTCCAAATTTAACTAATGAAGGTATAACTAACATAGGAACAATTAAGTAAAACACAAAGGTTAGACCTCGGAACAATGCCACACCAATCCCTGCCAAATGCTCCTGACGCCTATGGAAAGAACCGCCGACCCCCAACAACGCTTCTTTTCCTTGGGAGGATCCACTAAAAGGGGGAGGAATGTGATGGTCCTCCTCCAGGATACCTAAAAAGGGACCAAAAACAATAAATAAGTACTAATCAAAATACTTACCACACGTGGATCCAATCTGCAACTGACATCTGTCAACAAAATACACAAGATGACGGGATTATGGATAATTATGGCACCCATACAACAACAATGCGTTTGTAAGCGCAGGTTACTAACAGCCACTAGTAATCACTAGGTGGCACCACCAGGGCGGAAGCGCAATATGGCAACGTGACGATCAATGACAACGACCTTCGGTTGAACATTGATCAGGAAAATTTTGTGTATTCGACACAAAATTTTCCGATAAATAACGGGAAAATTTGGACTACAAATCAGTCTGGAGAAATTACTTCCCGAAGGTGTGTGAATTCCGCGAACCAGGAATATCACCAGGAGCAGCTTGGACTCAACTTTATCCAACGTAATCTTAGCTTGGACTTCAGCTTAGACACAACCACCAGCAATCGAGAAACCGGGAAATTCAAAGGAGGACGTAGCCACTAGAAGCTTGGACTTAGCCGCAAAATCGCCGAGATCCGGAGAAGTTGAGGCTTAGACGCAGCCGCAACCATAAGAAGGTAAATATCAACTATCCTCGCGGAGATCCACTGTCCGAACACGGTTCCTCGGAACCTATCGGCTCCGGATTAGACCAACCGAACACGGTTCCAAGGAACCTATCGGCTCAGGTCTTAAAGAATCCCCACGCGTTCCTCAGAAGTTAAGCCCATGACGACCTTGCCCAGTCACTCGCTGGAAGAGGCCTTAAGGGACCCAAAAGCGGGTCCGCGACCTGTAAGCTTGGAGGAGTACCGGGCCAGACAGCAGGGGCAACGACGAGAAACCAAACCTCCGACAAAAGGAATACCGGTGGCAAAGTACAGATCGGGGGTGGAAGCCAGGTTTAGAAGAGAAATTGAGGCAGTCCGACGCCTATTGCTGATTGCCGTGGGCCAAGAAGAGCGACTACGACTAGGACAAGAGATCCAGCGCCTCCAGAACAGCCGAAAGAAATACCGTCAGCAGAAGAAGCGATCGGCTAATGAGAATAAACTCCGGCAGAGTTCTCTAGTTTCGAACCATAATTAACGTATAGGTTAAGGATAGTGAAATAAATGCTATTATAGTTATGAGAATTGTATTAGGCATAGAATAAATAAAACAAAATTCGTATTGGAACCACCTTTAGATCTTTTACATCCATTTTGGTAAACAAATGGTTTCGACCCGAAGTGTACCCTCAACGTTCAGACATATGCATGGTTTAGCATCACAAAAGAAAAGGTGCTAAAAGCGTGCATAACAACGGCACAATGTAATATGATATACATATTTTTTTTTCTAATGTAGTGTGTTGTTCAAAGCTGTCAAACACAGATTGTATTTCACGGAAAATATAAGTTAGCAAATTGCAAATGAAATGAGTGATGAAAATAAAATAGCGTTTGAAAATTATAAATAAAATATAAAAATTACAATTTATTTTCCTAATTACCGCACTACTTTTTATTGACAAGGAAATCACCTGCTGCATAAATATTATTTTGCTTCGTCACAGACAGAAAAATTGAACCCCAAAACTATTTCCAAAACAAACAGTTACAATTTAAAACTGGCGTCGCTTTTCATCATATATTTCTTTTACTGGACCATCGAAAATGGAAAAGAAAAATATGATATATTTATAATGAAGTGTTCACACGATCATATAATATGACATATTTTTTCGTCATAATATATGATGAAACATCATAGAAATATGGTCGTCTGTAGGCACCTTAATATGTATTAACTGACGTGTTTACACAACGGCTGGTTTAAGACAATAACCGATCACGCGGATCAATAAAAACGGACAAATAGTTTCAAGGTCTCAAGGTCCACATGTAACGCATGATGTGTTGCTGTGTGTACGTGCCAATCTATACTAATCTGTGGTGCCAATGTTCCGCGCGCGATTACTTGTCAACGGTGGATGGTTCGATTTTATAATAACAAAATGAAGCACGGTGCAAATACGGGACAGAATCAGTGCCGCCGGGACATTTTAATCTATGTCTGAAATCCCGGAAAATACGGGGCGTTTGGCAATGCTAGTCTTGACGGTTATTTGCGAATTATGAGCCAGGAATTAGTTAAGGGACTGAAACAAAATACAACCGAAAATAGATCTTTTTCGAATTGTGCATACCTTTTTCCGGTATAATTTAGGGTTCTCGAAGCATACCCAACTACTTTGTTTTCTTGAAACAATGCTGTATCTTGGCCAATTGAAGAAGCGTTACACTCTACAGTTACTGGAGCATTAACATCGAACGACTTTTGACGTTTTAGTAGTGACTACGAAATCCTGTACGTTGTTGTATTCGTCTTCTTCAATTTCTGTCCAGTTCAATACGGTTTTATCTCTGGTAAGTTTTCTTATATTGTCATTTTCAGTTGACAATTTCGGCAAGTATATACCTAGATACGTTAACATTCCAAGGAATCGCATTTACTCTGACCGTAAATGAAACTAGGTTTTTGCTCGTAGCGGCTAAAATGTATGACCGACCCCCACTATTTTGACATTTCCTACCTTCTTTTCATACGTCATTTTTCTCTAAATTGAGGTTTTAAAGATGTGCATTCCAAAGATTGGAAAACTCATAAAATTCAGATTTTGAATTTTAGCCGATTTTTTGCTCCTGGCGGCTGAACGAAGCATCCTACGGGGCTCATATGTATGACCTACCCCCATTATTTTAAAATTTCCTAATATTTTTCAGTACACCTTTTTTCTCCGAATTGAGTTCTTAAAGGTCTGCCCAAACAAAAGTTTTAATTTATGATAAAATTCAGATTGAAATTCGTAAATGCAAAAGCTCGCTTTTTTCGGAAAAATTTTGTAATTTTGCATCTATTGGAGATTCAATTTGCAGGTTTAGAAACCGATGAGTCCTCAACGAGATCAAATCAACGATCCAAAAATCAACAGCCAACCAGGAGGAACAATCCCAAAGCGTTGTGATGACCCTGTCGCTTACTATTAATCCTCAGCTCTAAAGCGATATACCCTGCTAGGACACACAAAAATAGCCCAGAACAACCCAAACCATCACCAAATACAGCTCTAAACAAGGAAGGATGTCACGAAGTCTACAAGACCCAAAAAATCATCAACCGGACAGAATAACACCGAATAGATGGCTACATAAAGGAGTGACGTTATGACCTTGAAGAACGCAGTCCAAATCCCACAAGAAAACTCCAAAACTGTGAAAATCTAAAAAGTTAATAGCCGCGTGGCGTCACGAGGGAATCTCCAGCCTCCGTGACCTTCCCCACATAGCAAACAAAAAAATTCCATCGGGGAGCGCCATTAATGCTGTATCAACAGAAATTGCTGACTGAGCGCAAATGCCAAACAATTAAAAACCCATTCACGCCAATCGACTTTAAACCGCTGACTCAGCAAGTGGGCGGCGTTAACGAAGCTTTTACGAATGGTCTGAGTTAGTGGCCGCTGAAACGATCATAAATACATGGGAATTGAGAGTAAAGTACGAGTAACCTGAATGGAAGGAGCCTATAAACGAATTAACGGCCGGCAAAGTCATAACAAGTACATGTGAATGGCCAGTAAAGTAATAACTGCGGCTGGAAATAAATGGGAGCAGCACGCAAATAGATGAATCACCGCTGGAAGGACGGAAATCGAGCCAACAACAATTGACATTAATTACGATGACCAAATAAATTAATGAAGCCAGTGACCTATTCAGTGAGGACGGAAACAGTCTGGAGCAAGTGACCTCATGAATTCCTACACATTGGTGTGATGACTCAGAAAAACCCCTCCAACGTTCGCCAAAGATCATCCCACAGAGAGACATCGCCAAAAAGACCAAAGAGGGCCTGGAAATCACTCCAAAAGAACCAAAAAAAATAAAAGAAGAAGCCAGAGAAGGCAAGCAAATGACGTCACTGGGAAGCTACGTCACCAGAGATGGATGCTACACTGAAAAAACCCCCACTAAGGCCCGAGAAACCCCAGGCCCTAGTCTAACAGAACCATAGAAACCGCGCTCAAAGAACTTAAGATCAATCATAAATGAAAAAGCAATAAAAAAAATATATATATATATATAATAATAACAATAAAATAAACAATAATAGTAGCCACCAATCATTAATTAACAGAAAATATTAAGATGCTAGCCTTGAACGCGACCGGAAAATGGGGACAACTTTGGAGACAGAGTGAACACTCCGAGTTAGTTATAAACATTGGAGGCAGCCTGGATTCGGTGGAAATAACCGTCGACGACGACAGCCCCTTCGCCAAAACAAGTGTTAGAACCATTCTTGGCTCAGCCGAAGTAACCTTTGAAATCAACAACCTAGATGCAGGACCGGAAAACGGAGACACAAAGATGCCAACCGACAGATTAAAATGGACCACCAGCATGCGGGAGGACATCCTACAATGTTATGCCGGAGAGGAAGACTGCAAAAAACTAAGGAAGCCAGTCGATGAGTTGGAACTGACCACCAGCAGGTGGGAGGACATCCTCGAGTCGGCCGACAAGCTATACCATCAACTCAAATTGGGCGAGCCAGAAGAGGACAGACAGGACCATTCCGACGAGAAGGAGAAATTCTTCAGGAGAGAGGAGGAAATCTCTAAGATGATTAGAGAAATGCATAAGGAAAAATCGCCAGAAAAAGAGGGCAGCAAACACTCAAAGTACACCCTCAACATGAAAAGAAATAGAGTCGTCGACGTAAGTAAATGGTAAATTAAATTTATGGGAAAATAGGATTAAGAGAAAAGTGAATTGTAATGCCGTCCTGGGTAAGACGTTAAACTGCAACCACTAGGATTAAGAAAAAATATTAAAAATGTAAAAGAAACTATAAATACAATGCTATAACATAAATAGAATATTATTTTATGGGAAATGTTATAAAAAATGTTATGAGAATGTTTTATAAGAAATGTTAAGAAAAAAAAATTTAAAGGAAACTATAAGAAATGTAAACAAAACATGTAAAAGAAAGAAGTGTTATAAAAATTGTAATTATAAAATGTAAGAGGAATGTAACAAGAAATGTAGAAGAAACTGTTAGACATCTAATAAGATATGTAAAAGAAAATACTAGAAATATGAAAGAACTTATAGAGGAAAGATAACAAGAAATGTAAAGGAACTTTAGGAAATGTAAAGGGAGCTAAAAATAAAAAGAAGTTATAACTTCTTATACCAAATCACGAAGTAAGTAACTATGACTCTCCCAGCCAAAGTCTAAATACGGTTCTAGTAACCTATCGGACCCCGGTGGACCCAAAAGAAAACGGTTTACATAACCCAGCGGATTAGGTCAGTACGCGACTTATAGATTTTATTATCTTGAGATAATAAAAAATAATTAAATAGAGCAATTTAAACTTTTATATTTTATTTATTTTATTCAACCTTTAGGTTCAATTCCTAAACTTCAACTGCGAAATGCGAATCACCTCTCAATTAATTACAATTCGGTTTTTTGAAATCGAGGTGATTCTGCATTTCCGTTGATTCCAAATTTTGCATTTTAATGACTTTATTGAACTCATTATTCATGAGAACGGAAACGTCATAAGCAAATTTGTGCAGCAGGTTTCCGTTCTCATGCCGAGTTGACACTTTCTTCGATGAGAAAATATGTAGTGTCGATTTATTTCGATTGATTGTATGTATCGATAATACTACTTATTCTCTCATCTGTGTTGGTTACATTTTATGTAACTACACCCTCCCCAGTTCTTGGATTCTCCTGAATCCTATTTTGTATATTAATTTTGTTGCTTTTTCTTTTGTTACATATAAATAGTACAATAAATGTGAGTATAATTAAAGCAAAAATAGGAAGTAAACTATAATTTACAATTTTATGGTATTTTAGTTCTTTAATTCTTTCGATGTTGTTTTCGTTTTCTAGTATTATCTTTTTAAATTCTAAAGGTTTTAAAACCAAAGTTTTATTTTCAAATTTGGGAATAACAAAGTGTTGAGTAAAGGTTCTCAAACTATTTTTAAATTCTCTACTGTTTATCCTTATAGTACAATTGCTAAAATTTATAAGATAATTTCCATTAAAAGATATGATTCTCTCATCACAAGTACTTTTGAGTTTACCAATTCTTATGTTATTAACAATAATGATATGCTCTTCAATAGACAAAATTTCCTCTTCATTATTTTCAATAAACTTGCAGTTTCCCAAACCAACGCAATGTTTGCTCTTTGGTAATTCTTTCAAAGACTTTCCCGGAATATATGTAAGCATTTGGTTATCATGGCGAATGACATATTCATTACTGAAATCAATTTGTTTGTTTTCTGAATTCACAACCGGGACGAGTAAAGATTTGTTCTTGAATAAACTATGGATGGGGATCTTGATGGCAAAAACTAAAGAATTATCTAAGTGTTTGGCCACGGCTAAACGAATGTTTGCTAATTTGTTGAAGTCAATTTCGTACTCATTTATTTCGTCATCAGTCAATATGTTTGGGTGTAAAAGTCCTAGTCTGGCGGATGCAATATTGTCCTGAATATGTTCAATTTGTCTCTCTATATAGTCAAGTTTAAACACTCGTTCTAAAAAACGATTTTCAGAAAGGATCCTCATTTCTGTAATATTAAGTTTGTTTAGTGTCTTTAATATTTCTGTCCGGTCTGTCTCAATGATGCTTTTAATTTGCCTAAATGTTCGATTGAAATTTTCATTTATTTTAATTTGTTGATTGACTGTTTGTATTATGTTATGATTATTTTTGTCCATGATTGTTAAATGGCTTTCAATATCTTGTCGATCGTCGTTGTCCATTAGTCCGAAGATCCATTTAAGAGTATTCCCACCCAAATTTATAAGGCCTCGTTTGATTCGGTGAGGAAGTAGTGTTTTTATCTTATTTTTAATGGTTTTTATTCTACTATCTATCAAATCCCTATGCTTTTCTAATTCTAGTATTTTTAATGTTGCTTCTAAATGACTAACCAGATTCATTATTTCGTCTGGGTAAACTCTGTGTAGGATAATTTCGAATTTGTCAGGTATTTCCACCGTATCAGTTTTTATTTCGGCGTATCCTAACTCTGTCTGGATCTTTTCAATTGTCATCGTTTGATGCGTTATTGTTGGTAGTAAAAGTACCAATGTCCATAGCAGAATTGCCTTCACGGTTGTCTTCTGAAAATTTAAATGGACGTTTTATATTTGTTTCATGAACATTAGCCAAATTGTATTTCCTAAACTTGGGTTCTTCTTTATGCCTTAACGATTTATAATTCTTTATGAACCCAGTGTTTCGCCGTTCCCTGTAGTCTTCCCGGTTTTTGTTTCTCTTATTAATAACCCTTAATTTTGTTTCACTAAGCCTATCCTAAATAACTTTAGCATCCACCTCTTTATTGTGGACGGATAATGGAGTGGTTTTAATTGTCGAGTGGAACGGTTTGTTGTAGAATTCAATTGCTTTAAGTATCTGTATTCTTATAGGTAGCTTATCTTCTAAATTGAGAATTCTAATTTTTTCAGTAATAGTGTTGTTAAGCCTTTCAATGTCTGCATTCCCAGTATGACAATTAGGTTTCGTAACATGGTACTCTATGTCTTCTTCGTTACAAAAGTTCCTAATATGTTGAGAATCAAATTCGTTGTCAAAGACTAATTTTTTCATTTTACCCCTGATCGCTATGATTTGCCTTATTTTTTCTAATAAGGTAATATGTGTCCTGTCTTCCAAATAGAGGCTAACTGCATGCTTTGAAAACTTGTCTATTGCATTGAGAAAATTATGTTTACTGTTTGTATATACATCTATATACACGATTTCATTCACTTCTTTAGGTGTTTCAGTGATTTCAAACTTTTTTTTTATTGGTTTCCTATCGTATTTGGCTCCTGTACAAATTTCGCAGTTGTTTAGTATTTTATAAATAGTTGTTTTCAATTTAGGATTATTAACTCTCTTTTTGAGTCCTTCATAAGTAGGAATTATGCCACTGTGCCCTGATTCTTCTTTATGGAATAATACTATTTGTCTTTTTAAATGCTCTTCATCTTCTATGTCTTTTGCAAAGTGGCTACATTTAACAAATTTGGTTAAATGTCTATTTGGAAATAGTTCAATAAGTTTTTGCTGTAGCCTGTTATAATCCCTATCGCTTAACTCAGTGAAAATACCAACTTTTCCTTTACTAATATGTCTTCTGAGAACATCGGTTTCTAGCTCTAGATCTTGCTTGTCTACAAAAATACGTTTATTGTTAAATATGGATTCATACTCTTTTTCTTTATATTCTACAAAAATAATTTGTTGTTTGAACCTATTTACAACCGTTTCTAATAGGGGAATATGGTCATTAGACTCTCCCTCTTGAGAGTGGACATTTTCCATATTTACCGATTCATTTGCGATGATGCTTAAATTTTCTGCATCAGATTGGGACTCTGAGTTCTCCTCTACATGGTTAATACTCAAATTTTCAGTATTGACCGCATCAGGAATATACAAGTGGGTATTTTTGGGGGTGGAGTCAGTCTCGAGTGAATTTATTTCATTGGTTTCTGTGTTTATACGGCTTAGAAAGTCAGCTACTTTGTTATCCTTACCTTTTATATAATCGATTTTCATATTATATTCTCCCAACTGAATCAACCATCTATGTATACGGGGATTTATGTCTTTCCCAGAATGTTTTACATGCAACCATTGATTGGTTGATGATCTGTTAGAAGATCAAACTCTTTACCGAAAATATATGGTCGGAAGTATTTTACTGCCCATACTACTGCCAATAATTGTTTGTCAAACGGTGCATACTTCTGTTCATGTTCGTTGAGAGTCCTAGAGGCGTAGCAAATGGGATGCCCTTCTTGAGTAAGAACGGCTCCAATTGCATAGTTACTAGCGTCAGTGATGATTTTGAATTTTTTATTAAAGTTGGGGTATCTCAAAATAGGATAACTAGTTATAAGCTCTTTCAATTTTTCAAAGGCTGCGACATAACAGGGATCATTTACGTTAATTTTAGTATTTTTTTTCTGGTATTTAACCATTGGATGTGCTGTTTTCGCATAGTCTTTGACAAATTTGCGATAAATGCCGGTTGTACCTAGAAATGATTTGATTTGCTTATAACTTCTATTCTTGAAGGATTGGGCTTAAGCACCTGTGGAGTCAATATATAGCCAAGAAATTCAGTCTCCTTATTCAGAAACTTGCATTTGTCGACCTTAATTTTTCAAAGATGATCCTAATATTTAATAAATGCTCTTCTCACGAAGTGCTGAAAATAAGAATGTCGTCTAAGTACACAACACATATTTTGTTTATATATTTGCGAAGAACCGCATTCATCAGTCTTTGAAATGTCGATGGCGCATTTTTCAGACCGAATGGCATTCTTAAACATTCATAATGTCCGAAAGGAGTGGAAAATGCAGTTTTCTTTCTATCAGATTCTTTCATAAGAATTTGATGGAATCCTTTGGTCAAATCCAACGTTGTGAAATATTGCGCAGAACCGAGTTTATTCAGAATATTTTCGATGTTGGTTATAGGGAACTTGTCATCTACGGTAATTTCATTTAATTTTCTGTAATCAATAACAATTCGCCACTTTTTTTGCCCAGAATTGCCCGCTTTTTTGGGAACAATCCATAATGGACTATTATATGGAGAATTGCTTTCCTTTATTATCCGCTGCTCTAACATCTCCAGTATTTGGCGCTCTATTTCTTTCTCATGCACCTGGGGATACCTATAAATTTTCGAGAAAACAGGTCTATCGATAGAAGTAATAATTTCATGTTTAATTTCATGAGTTGAAGTGAGTATGTCGCCTTCTTTGAAAAATAAATCTTCGTTCTGTTTTAGAATATTAGTGACACAAGATTCTCTTCTTCATTTAGGTGTCCTAGATTTATTTTTTCAAGGGAGTCATCAGATGACCCGTCAAGTGTACATATTTCATTTAAAACATAAGGGTAGATGGCGTCTTCGAAAAGTATTTTACGACCATTATCTTCTATAAACATAGATTCTAAATTAATTTTCGCTTTGAATGGGACAAGGAATTTTTGACCCATGATAGCGTCATATTTCTTGTCCTTTAGGTCAATAATTTTCCATGAGACAGTGCCAAGAAATTGAAATTCGTTTGGCATGGGAGTTACAACTTTATATGTAACTTGATTGACTACATTAATTGTTGAAAAATAAAGTGGTCTGTGGAGTTTTTCAGGCTTAAATTCTTTTAAAATATTTGGTTTTATAATACTAGTGGCTGAACCAGTGTCGATCAGGCATTTTACTACCTGACTACCAATGGTAATAATTATAATTGGGAGTCTTGGATCCGAGGCTCTTCGTGAAAATTTACGTCCTGATTGGAAGTTACCGATTTCCATTGGCTCCGGTATGGGATTAGTATCTCTGCTTTGTTCAGAATAATCCCTATGAGAAGGCCAATTTTGGTTTCGGTTGCGGAACTGACCTGAACCGTTATTATAATTATTTTTGCGGTTGTTGTTCTGAAAATTATTATTTTGGTGGTTATTTCTTGCATTATTATTATTACCGTTTGTTGGATTATTACCATTACGGAAATTAGAATTATTTCTATTATCACTGCAGTTCGAGGGACTATTTTTATTTTGTCTATTGAAGCTTACATTACCTTGACAAAATTTGTTGTTTTTAGATAAATTCGATTTGTTTTTCTTGCTGTGAAAGTTGACAGCATCTTCATTATCTAATAATTTTAAATTTTCGAATTTATTGAACAATTTTATTATTGTAGCATCCTCAGGTACATTACCTCTTAAGAAATCATGAATTTTGCTACTTATTATGTCAACCAGGTACTTATCATTATTGCTAGGGTGGTATGTAATAGGTGTAGCCTCATCGAACTCATATAGTTCGTTCAACTTATAATTTATTTGCCTAACGTTATTAAAAAGTTCTCTTAACGTACTTATGTGAAGATTCTCCCTCGACTCTATGTGTCGTTGGAGGAGAGGACTTCACAGTAACACTCCTAAGAGAAGAGTACACTCCTGAACACCATTAACTAGTCGGTTGTTAGACAATTTTAATATTTATTTTCTATACATTTACTTTTCTTACTAACTAACAAATACATTCTTTTCTTAAACTAAGCTGGTCCATTAGGGTTTGGTCGCTGGGTTAAACCTGGCCAGCTTCTTTGCTTGGCGATATCGTCGCCGCTCGTTGTAGAGCCGTTGGAGTTCTTGCTCTACCCTTACTCGCTGCTCCCGACCCACAGCCAGAAGGAGTCGACGTCGCGTCTCTTCGAGGTCCGCCCGGAATTGCGCCTCCTTGCCCGTTCGCTTCCTCTGGGGTAACCTCGGTACCTCCGGAGTGGATTTCTGTAGCGTCCGCCCCTTTATCCTTTCCCGGTATTCTTCTATTGTGAGAGGCCGGGGTCCCACCTTGGGGTTACGGAGCTCCTCTTGTAGCTGTTGTTTCTTGTCGCTCACTGGGGGAGAGTTACCCAGTGATTATAATGTTTTTAAGCTCGATAGGTTCAAAGAACCGTGGTCGAGGCTTAAGCGGAGAGGCTAAGAGCTCTCATCCGCTAGTACTTTGTTAACGACGAGTGATTCATACTCACTTCTTATTCGGTTGTACTGGTAGGCTGCCCGTTTGAACTGCTTGGCTGGTCTTCCTGGTGATGGTAGTTGAGTTGCTGGGATGGTCTTCCTGGATAGCTGGCTCTTCCCGACGTCTGCTGGTGATTGACTGCCTAAGGTGTCTGGTTGCCTCCCTGAGAAGGACTGACTGTTCCCTAATTTTTCTAGTCCCTTTATTCTTAGTTTTCCCTGACGCAGCAGTCCCTACTCCGTCATTCTTCGCATTGATTTTTCGACCCAATTTCGAAATTCGCGGCAAGTACATTTTGTCGTTCAAATTCATGTCGAAATTTCGTATTTCGCGCTCACTGCGCATTCCTCAACAAATGGGTCATTTCGCGTCACGTTGCTCGTCACGTTGATCGCTTGCTTCGCCATCTAGCGGTGTCTAGTGGAGACGCCTTTTTTAGTACAGATTTTTACTAGACGATCGCGATTTGTACTAGATTTATACTAGACGATCGCGACTTGTGACATGGCATGGTGACTGACATGTGTCATGGCGTGTGTGGTGTTAGGTGAGTATTTTGACATATTTATTTCTAATCTCCTTTCTTTTTAGGATTCCTCGTCCTGGCCCGGACAATTCATCACATTCCTCCCCTCTCTGGAGAACTCCCCCATGGACAAAAGTGTTGTGGTGGGTGTCGTGATTATTTGTTTTAATTGAAATTGGTGCATGGTGTTACTGAAGGTTAGTAATTCTTTGATGGAGGTTTCCTTTGTTCGAAGTGTTTTGTTTCTTTTTCAGGTGATTTCAATATCTTCTTGGTGTTTACGCGGACTTATGTTGTCGGCAATGCGAGTGGAGTTACATGATTTCCTACTGCTTGGTGGTATCTCTGGTGCAGGACTTTGCGGGTTGTTGCAGGTGTGGCGACGTTCGGTATTACTTATTTCTATCTTAGTTTCACATTAGTGTTAGCTAAATCTCTTCATCCCCTAACTTATTCCTATGTCGTTTTATTTCTCTAACTCCCTAAACTAATCTAATTTAACCTATTCGTTTTACGTGTTAGCATTATCTATTACATTTCTCTTAACTTTCTTGTGGTCATGCGACCTTTATTTACCATTTCATTTATTTTCCTCACATATTTCTGTTACAATTATGTTTATTCGTGTTATCCATTACATTTATTTTTCTTACATCATGTTCTTATTGCTTTAGCAAATGTTTACAATTTTTTTCATTACTCTCTGTTCGATTCTTTTATTTAAATCTACTTTTAACCATATTGGCTTTTTACAAATGTTCTGTTTATAACTACAAATGTTTTGTTTATAAATGTTTATGACTTTAAATGTCTGCTTAAATCTACTTCCCTTTTTTTTACAAATGTTTTGTTCATACTAGAAATGTTTACAATTTTTTAAGTATTTGCTTAAATCTACTTTTTTATCTCTTTTAGTGTTGAGGATGTCGTGTTTCTTGGTGGCTGATTCCGACAAATACTGGTCCGGATCGTCTGATGTCCCTCTCGGCCTTCCTGCTGGATATGGGTAGGTTGGTTTTTCCCATAAATCTGAGTTTTTCCGTACTGGTAACGTTAGTGGTTCTCCGACTAGTGTTTCTCTTGCTAACTTTTTTCTCATTTTAGCAATTTCCGCTTTCAAATATTGGTCGGAACCATGTTGTTTGACCGGTGTTTTGTCTAACTTCAAGTGGTGATACAATTCATCGGCCTCCCGAAGTACGTCATCCCAGCTGGAGGGAGTCAGCCCCAGCTCATCTACCTCGACTTTGGTGGTCGGATCTTCCTCGAGTTTTAGGTTTCCATAATTTTCTATCAGAGTTGTCTGGGTTCCTTTGTTTCTTGTAGGTTGACGATTGATATCACCCTCGATGGACATACCCATGTTACATATTTTGATGCTCATGTATTTTGATGCTCCAAACCACTTTATGTGGATGGAATTGCCTTCGCCGATGTTATTGGCGTTGATTATGATGGTTGTCGCCTCCTTTCTGTCTACACGTCCTGCTCGTCGGTTATTTCCGGACATCGTGGGAACCTGGTAATTAGTAATTAAGGTGTTAGTTAAGTTTTTTTTTTTCATCCTCTCTTTTTTTTCCATTCTCTCTTTTTTTTTTTCTTGGTATATTTGGCTAAGTTACGTATGAGTTTTTTTTTTTTTTTTTTTTTTCTATTGGTCTTAGGGCTTAATTTTTCTTTTGCGTATTCTATCGTCGTAGTTAGGGTTCTCGCGGGTGCGTCTGATTGTCCGCTGGGCTGGTTACTGGGTTGGATGAGTCACCCTGTTCATTTTCTGCGAGGATCTGATCTCTTCTGGGGATCGTTATCGGCATTGATACAATTTGCACTCGCCGTGGGCTAGGTCGTGAGGGTTGAGGTGGCGGTTGACGCCTCCTAATTCTGCAATTCCTGTGGTTGCGTATCACCACGATTAGAGCTATGACTACTACTAACCCTCCCGTTACTCCGGTTGTGGTGTGTAGTTGGACTTTCCGGTACCGATTTTGCTGGGTTTCCGTGATTTTACTGTCCAAGTCGTCTAGCGTCTCACTAATGCCTTTGAAATGGCTATTTACCGCTACTGGATGCAAGATTTCCATCCGCGCTTCCGTTTTTCGGGGTTTAGTCGGTACCCGGTATTTGGAAAAGTCTACGGTCGGCGGTAGAATTTCTCCGGGGTGATGCATGTTTAGTGGCTGTATTTCCGTAATTCGGTATGGTAGCGTGTATTCAGCTAGATGGTACACACATCTATTCTTCAACTCCACTATGCCCAAACCAGTTAGTTGATAGGTCTGTTCTTGGCTCTCACATTGGCTTATGAGTGGTGTCGGTTGTTGTACCCAGTAAAGCCAAGCGTTATCCTGATGCATAGGGACTAGGACGGGTCTTGCGTTTATCAATACGCGTATCTGACAACCAGTCGGTATTTGGTCAGTGGCTCGGAACAATGCTGATGTGCAATCGGTGCGTGTTGGTTTCGCTAGAACTGGATCGCCATGATAACAAACGCTGTAGGTAGTGTTCACTTGGATGCATTGACTTTGATAGTCTAACTCCGTTAATCCGAAGTTCTGTTGGGACCTACTGGTGTTTAAGAAATATGTGGTCCCGATGTCATATACGTAGTATGAGTTGTGCCCTGAATCTATCGGTGTCGTGTATATCCTGTTCAAGGTATATAATTGAGCCTCCAATAACGGTAGTTGGACCTGTATGAGGGTGCCTCCCGGGCTTCGTTCATAATCTACTCTAGCAATCTTTTGTAGCGTGATCTGGTCCATGAATGTTTTTCTTCCCTGTTGGCTTTCAAGGGCCTTGGCGTAAACTTCCAGAATTTCTCTGGTTGGTAGTAACAGTGGGCTCAGTTCCCGTCGGTTTAGTGATTCCATGACTATAAATAAGTCCGTTATTTCTAAATACATCTGCTGTAGTTCCGCCATCATGAGTAGTATTACTTCGTTGAGGTCTAGGCGTACTTGTATTAAATAGATTTGGTCGGAATGCTTGTCTATTTCCCCTATCTTGGAGTTGAAAAGCTCGACCTTTCGCGTCAACTTGTTTTGTCTTACCGTCATCTCTTCGTTGGCTTTACTTATAGCCTTTAGGGTGGTTTTCATAACGGTCACTTGTTGTTTTGCCAAGTCCAGAGTGGTTTTCGTGTTCTCCTCCAACTCTGCTAATTTTTGGTGTATGTGTTCCGAGTCTTCGCTGTCCATAGTTCCGAAGATGCCTTTTATTATTTTTCCCCCTAAATTTATCAGTCCTCGCTTAGTCCGCTCGTGCGATGTCAGCGTATAATCTGCCTTGTCCATAAGCTCGCGTATTTGTTTCGTTCGTTTCCTGATTTCAGTTTGCCAGTGAGAGCAATACTCTTCCCCGACTAGGAGGCCCGTGTTGTCGCAAAGGTGATGGATCGCGATTTCACATTCTGCTAGGTATTTCAGGTGTAGTTCCCACGTTGGTGTTGGCAAACGGGTTACGATGGTCCAATGGTCGTGATAAATCTGTACTTTTCTGAGAGGCTCGAACACTACCCCTTTACGAGTAATCGGATGTATCTCGACCGGTGCTGGTTGAGTTGTGACTCCCAATGTCAGTAGCATGATTAGAAGGAGCATTTCTGGAAAGACAGAGCTGGTTTTAGTGAAACAATTTTAACCGGTTGTTATGAACGCGCCGTTTGCGTTTGCCTATCATTATCGTACTGTTAACCGGACTATTTATGGCTACCACTTTGTATGGTCCTACCCAGTGTTGTATCAACTTATTCTTTCGAGCCGCGTTTCTCAGTAGTACCTGGTCCCCTAGGTGAATTTTCAGCGGGTTGGTCTTTTGATCATAGTACTCCTTCGACTGGAGTTTACCCTCTTCGAGGTTCTTCCGGGCTGTTTGATAGGCTCTTTGGAGCTTGTTTCTTAGGTGTAAATAAAGGTTTTCATGGTCGTACACCGGCTGTGGCTCTTTCTTTAAGTTGTTCGGCAATGTTGCCGAGAACCCGTAGAGACAATCCATGGGAGTTAGCTTCGTGGTGGCATGCATGCTGTTATTTCTGACGAACATGGCTGCCCGCAAGTGCTCATCCCAATCCGTTTGGTTGTCGTCCACGA
Organism: Chrysops caecutiens; assembly: GCA_963971475.1. Taxonomy (NCBI): domain Eukaryota; kingdom Metazoa; phylum Arthropoda; class Insecta; order Diptera; family Tabanidae; genus Chrysops; species Chrysops caecutiens. The sequence goes on along the minus strand of OZ020568.1, from coordinate 31,923,574 downwards.
AATTTCGTAGATGTTCTACCAGTGGCCTGTGGGATCTTTCTAATGCACCGTTCGCTTGTGGGTGATATGGTGTTGTCTCCAGTTTCCGTATTCGGAATAGTTTACATACTTCTCTGAACATCTCAGAAGTGAAGTTAGCCCCTTGATCAGTAATAAGTTTTTTCGGGATCCTATACCGGCTTATAATTTCCTCCACGAAGGCTTGTGCTACTGTCTTCGCCTCCATGTTTGGTAATGGTACCACATCCATGAATCGGGTGAGGTCGTCTTCAAAACTTAATATGTATTTATTTCCGCGGGGTGTCTCGGGTAACGGTCCTACTAAATCCATATAGACCTTGTCGAACGGTTGCCGGGCGGTATCCGTTATGATCATCGGTCTCCTATGTTCTCTGCTCAATTTGTTTAGCTGGCATTTCTTGCATTTTCTTATGTATTTTTTGATGTCTTTCAACATCCCCTTCCAACTAAATTCTCGTTTTAAACGATGGTAGGTCTTAAATACCCCCTGATGGCCTCCTAGTGGTGCATCGTGACAGTCTCGTAATATTGTTTCTATATCCTGAGGATCCGTTAGCGTTCTGATATGTGGTTTTTCTTTTTCCGGTTCAGGTGCTCTGTTTAGTGATGTAAGCTCATTCTGGTCATTCGTTACTGGGTCCTCCCCTTTTTCTTCTCCCAATTGTTCCCTTTGTTCTCTCGCCTGTCTTCGTGTGGTCATTAACACGTCGTAGGGGATTCTACTCAAAGCGTCGGCGTTATTGTTTTTGCGACCCTCCTTGTATTCTATTTCAAACGTGTAATCGGACAATTTGTGCCATAATCGCAATATCCTACTTGTGGGGTCTTTTATTCGTATCGCCCCTTTTAGTGGTTTATGGTCGGTAAAGACTTTGAATGGTCGTCCATACAGGTAACACCTGAAATTCTTTACGGCCCACACTATTGCCAGTAGTTCTCGCTCTATAGTGGAGTAATTTCGTTCGGCCGCATTTAGGGTTCTACTCGCATAGGCTATTGGTTTTTCCTCGGTGAGTGGTCCCTGTGCCAGTACAGCTCCGAGCGCTTCCCCACTGGCGTCCGTGTATAGCTTGAACGGCTCTCTGAAATTTGGGTACCTGAGTACCGGTGGACTTATCAACTTCTCCTTGAGGTGTTCGAACGCTTTTACGCAACTCTCATCCCAAATGAATTTCACGTCCTTCCTTAGGAGTTTGTTGATAGGTGCCGCTATTTTTGAGAAGTCTGATATGAATCGCCTGTAGTAGTTTGCTAGCCCTAGAAACGACTGCACTTGGCGGACGGTTTTGGGCGTCGGGAAATTTCTGACGCTGTCCACTAAACTCGGGTCCGGCTCCACTCTTTCCGTCGTACATTTGTGGCCAAGATATATAATCTCTTTCTTGAGGAAGTTACATTTTTCCACGTTCAATTTGAGGTTATGTGTTCTCAACCGCTGTAATATCGCCCGCAATTTTGTTTGATGGTCTGCTAAGTTTCTACCGTACACGACTATGTCATCCAGGTATACGAAACACTGCAGTCCTTGTAACCCAGTCAACACGTGGTTCATGAGCCGCTGGAACGTTGCTGGAGCTCCTTTAAGCCCGAAAGGCATTCGTTTAAAGGCGTAATGCCCGTAGGGCGTGCTGAACGCAGTTTTATCCCGGTCTTCTGGTTTCATCGCTATCTGATGATAGCCGCTGGCGAGGTCGAGTACCGAAAAATATCGGGAATTCCCTAACTGGTCCAGGATGTCTTCAATCCTGGGCAGTGGGTATGCATCCCCCTCGGTCACTTCATTCAACTTCCTGTAATCGACCACTATCCGCCATCGCTTCTTTCCATCCGGTCCCGGCTTTTTGGGGACTACTAGCAATGGTGCGTTCCATTCACTCCAGCTTGGCTCTACTATATCCTCATCGAGTAATCTTTGTATCTCCTCGGTTATTATATCCCTCTGTGTTTCTGGCAGTCGATACATTTTACACTTGATCGGCTGTTTTCCGGGTTGTATTCGCACTTCGTGCTGTACGGTAATCGTGTGCCCTAGTTTCTCTCCTGGTAAATGGAATACATCTTGAAACTCTTTGATTATCTTATTTATTTCCCTCCTTTCTTCGGTATTCAGGTCCTTTTCCATACTTATGTTTTTCCTAATTCGAGTCTCCCTTTTTTCTTGCTCTGATTCCTCGGCCTTCGTACAGTACACAAGTTTCTGATCAGCGTCCTCACTGTTTTTTCCCCGTGCTGTCGTTTCTTCGTAATGCCTCAGTTTTACTATCACATTATTAATTCTTACTTGGTGATTGTTAACGTTTAGCACGCTCAATTTTACTTTCCCGTTTCTTGCTTGCACGAGCGCATTGCTAACATATACTCCCGGTATTATCTCTTCCCCCTCCGTTAAGTATTCCCCTTCTCTTTCTGTGGTCATTACCACACATTTCACCGTTCTTGCTGGTACTATGATATTTCTGGCATCGGTGGTTACGAATTCCTCATTTGACCCACTTTCTTCTTGATTTCCCTCGTCCTCCACCTTGGTGTGAGTATGGGATGGACTGAGACTTCTCCTCCTGGTACGCATCCTACTCTCGTAGTTTTCATGCTTCGTACCTATCTCGAAGAGTCGTTCCAAGTCACTCAGTATTTCCGCTGTAGGCATTACTTCCCCTGTGCTTCCACATATTTTCGGACAGCTTTGCCTGGCGGTGGTGCTGCTTCCCGATTCCTTTGTCTGTCGCATTTCTTCTGACTGGCCAGCGTTGTCTTTACCCAGTGTTTCAGGTTTCTCTCCACTCCCCATAGCAGTGCTACTTTGGTCATCTCGAGTATTTTCCTCCCTGGTGTGACTACGCTCAAGGCTTGTTCCACCAGCAGCTATTACGTCCACGAAGTGTACGTCATTCCCGTGTTGGTTGCGGTTTTCTTCGAATTTTATGATTGTTCCTCTGCCATTGCTTGTGGGTGGGAACACGAGCTGCTGTGCGGGGCCCTCAATATTGCAATGTTTAGACAGGAAATCGTTACCTAGTAATCCTGTTATGTTCCCATGGTTGACAGTTTCAATGATATGAAACTTGCATGGATAAATCTTATCTAACGTTATGTGTCCTGTTATAGTTCCCTTTGATGAAATTTCCCCTGATATAGTGTTGTGTCGGATAATTTCTTTCCTATTTATATCTTGTTTCCTTTCTTCATTAATTTCTTCTTCTTTTATGAGGCTTATTTCTGCTCCCGTGTCTATTATGAACAAATTTCTACTTCTTTGTGACACATTTAGGGGTAGGCTTACTATAAGTATTTCTGGACACGATCCACACCGCCTTTCTTTATCTTTTAGTGGCGACTCGCGGTGTGTCCAGTCGCCCCCTCGCAGTTTTCCGAGGACCTGTTTATGGTTTGTTTTTCCAGCTGTAATCGTTCCCATCTCTCCTTCAAATAACATCTGCCTTCCGTATGTCCAAGCGCCAGACAGAAGTTACACTTTTCTTCCGTATCGTTTGCCGTGGTGTGATTCACCTGGCGACCCCTATATCCATTTGGACCTGGATTTGTTTGGTTCCTACCGTGCGAGTTGCAGTTTTGTGCTGTGTGACCATAGGCCTTGCAACTTATGCAGAACGGTGTCATTTGTTTTGTGCGACACTCTGCCATTACATATCCCTCGCGGTTGCAGAAATGGCATCTTATCTGTCGGCGATCCGGTCTGCCTCGTGGACTCCCCTGATTCCCACTTCGATAGTTATTCCCAGCCGGTTGGAAACTATTTCTGCGTGTTTGCTGGTACTGTTGACCCCCATTCCTGTAGTTCTGAGGACCTCTCTGATGGTACTCCTGCTTGATAACAAACGGTTGCTGCGGCCGTTGTGCGGGCATGTAAAAGTTGGGTTGGGTTGGTTGTTGCATCGGGCTGGCGACGTCCTGTTGCGGCTGCTGCATACACTGCTCCGTCTGTTCAAGTCTTCTGACCTTAGCCCCTATCGCCTCCAGCGTGTTCTCGACGTCTTGTAAGAGATAGAACTTGTAGTTCGAATTTAGCACCCCCATTTTGAAACAGTGTAGGCCTACTTCCTCTATTTCGGCTTTTAATCCATCTCCTCCATTAAACTAAGCTGGTCCATTAGGGTTTGGTCGCTGGGTTATACCTGGCCAGCTTCTTTGCTTGGCGATATCGTCGCCGGTCGTTGTAGAGCCGTTGGAGTTCTTGCTCTACCCTTACTCGCTGCTCCCGACCCACAGCCAGAAGGAGTCGACGTCGCGTCTCTTCGAGGTCCGCCCGGAATTGCGCCTCCTTGCCCGTTCGCTTCCTCTGGGGTAACCTCGGTACCTCCGGAGTGGATTTCTGTAGCGTCCGCCCCTTTATCCTTTCCCGGTATTCTTCTATTGTGAGAGGCCGGGGTCCCACCTTGGGGTTACGGAGCTCCTCTTGTAGCTGTTGTTTCTTGTCGCTCACTGGGGGAGAGTTACCCAGTGATTATAATGTATTTAAGCTCGATAGGTTCAAAGAACCGTGGTCGAGGCTTAAGCGGAGAGGCTAAGAGCTCTCATCCGCTAGTACTTTGTTAACGACGAGTGATTCATACTCACTTCTTATTCGGTTGTACTGGTAGGCTGCCCGTTTGAACTGCTTGGCTGGTCTTCCTGGTGATGGTAGTTGAGTTGCTGGGATGGTCTTCCTGGATAGCTGGCTCTTCCCGACGTCTGCTGGTGATTGACTGCCTAAGGTGTCTGGTTGCCTCCTTGAGAAGGACTGACTGTTCCCTAATTTTTCTAGTCCCTTTATTCTTAGTTTTCCCTGACGCAGCAGTCCCTACTCCGTCATTCTTCGCATTGATTTTTCGACCCAATTTCGAAATTCGCGGCAAGTGCATTTTGTCGTTCAAATTCATGTCGAAATTTCGTATTTCGCGCTCACTGCGCATTCCTCAACAAATGGGTCATTTCGCGTCACGTTGCTCGTCACGTTGATCGCTTGCTTCGCCATCTAGCGGTGTCTAGTGGAGACGCCTTTTTTAGTACAGATTTGTACTAGACGATCGCGACTTGTACTAGATTTGTACTAGACGATCGCGACTTGTGACATGGCATGGTGACTGACATGTGTCATGGCGTGTGTGGTGTTAGGTGAGTATTTTGACGTATTTATTTCTAATCTCCTTTCTTTTTAGGATTCCTCGTCCTGGCCCGGACAATTCATCACACTTACTCTTAGTGATCTGCATCTGTTGAGCAACTCGGCGTAGTCTTCTCTGGGTCTAAAATGTAGCTACAGTTCCTGTTTTACTGCATCCCAACTGCTGTCGCTTCCTAGTCGCTGAATACATCTTTTGGCTTCTCCTTGAATTTAATTGTTGATGATGACACCCAATGCATATTCTGCTAGGCCTGGAGTATTGTTGCAAAGCTGGAACGTCTGGTCGACTGAGCGTATAAATTCTTGTACTGTAAAATCGTCCTTTCCGTTGAATATCCTCAACTTCTGAATATAGTTAAGGAATTGATCTGTGGACAACACGAACTGTTGCTGTTCCGGCTGGACTATCTGTTGTGCTTGTTGTGCTGCTGCCATTTCTTGGATTCTGGCTTGCAATGCAGCAATCTGTGCTTCTTGTTGTTCAACAACGTTTCTTAGTTGTGCCTCCATGGGATATTCAAAATTTCTATTATTATCGTGTAAAATGTCTCGTCTATTTACCATTAAAAAATTTCGCACAATTTCACAAAAAAATTATCTCTGGCATATATTTCAACTTATACTTTCACTTGGAAATTTGTACTATTTTTCTAAAGTTTTCTATAGTTTTCCTTTTTTGTGCACTTTATTCACTGTCCTTTTCTAGAATTTGTCTTTTTCTTCTTTTTTTCCTTAAATTTTATTATCACTTACTCTGGCATCTACTTCACTTTATACTTTCACTTGGAAAAATTTTTTTTTATATATTTTTTTTCACTTCATTCTTTTTCACTTTCTATAATTTGTTTATTATTTTATTTTATTTAATTTTTTTTTTTTTATATATATAATTTCATTTATTGAGAACAACCCAATGCCAGCCTCAGCATCAGAAAAAGGGATAAAGGCTTGTCCCGTTGTTCCAAATGAAATTGCGAAGAGTAGGTTTAAATCACTGGATTCTTATCTTCGGATGAGAATCCTACCGACTGCGCCACTTATAGATTTTATTACCTTGAGATAATAAAAAATAATTAAATAAAACAATTTAAACTTTTATATTTTATTTATTTTATTCAACCTTAAGGTTCAATTCCTAAACTTCAACTGCGAAATGCGAATCCCCTCTCAATTAATTACAATTCGGTTTTTTGAAATCGAGGTGATTCTGCATTTCCGTTGATTCCAAATTTTGCATTTTAATGATTTTATTGAACTCATTATTCATGAGAACGGAAACGTCTTAAGCAAATTTGTGCAGCAGGTTTCCGTTCTCATGCCGAGTTGACACTTTCTTCGATGAGAAAATAAATAGTGTCGATTTATTTCGATTGATTGTATTTATCGATAATACTACTTATTCTCTCATCTGTGTTGGTTACATTGTATGTAACTCGCGCGGTTTTAATGGTATTCACGTCGGTAGATGCCGGGACCATACGTGAAAGCTCTGGTGGGGGCCCTGAAGAGCGTGGACCCTAGGCCAACAAGCCCAGAGGAATATCGGGCAAGGAAAAAAGGAAGACGTCGGGAAAAAACTCCCCGGTGAAGGAAGCACCAACGCCAGAATATCGGAGTAGAGGCGAAGTTTAGGAGGGCAATAAAGGAGGCCAGGCGTCCACAATTTGTTGCGGTGGGCTAGAGAGAGTGATTACGGCTTAGTCGCGAAATCAAACGGCTCCACAACGATCGGCAAAGCAATAGGAAGGAGAAAAGATCCCCCACCAACAGCGACAAGACCAACTATGTTACATCTTGAAGTAACATAACAATAAGCGTAGAAGTAGTTATAGTTTATAAAAGATTCTTTATGTAACGAGGAAAATAAATTAACACTTAGACCAGATCTTCGGAATTAGAATTCTTATGAATAAACTGTGTGATTCCTCACTTTACGATCGGCGATCAACCGATTGCAGGGAGTAACACCACAAAAAAATAGGTTTTAAAGCTATGCATAACAACTGGCGCAACCCCAGTGAAAAACCTACGTTCAGCGAAAAATTAAATAATAGCCAAATGAAAAAGAAAGAGAAAGTTTAGAAGCACTTTGACAGAACAAACCTATTGAAAAGAAAGAGGAAATTTGTAACGAAAGATTACAGTTTATTAACGGAAGCATATAAAGTTCGGTAAATTGTTGATTATACACAAGAGGTAACTACAAAAGAATTAAGAGCGAATTGTAATAGATCATAACCATTGTAATAGACATGAGAAATTTTGGATTAACATTATGAAACAAACATGTTAATAAAATGATCTCATATATATAAAATGATATCTCTTTGAAAACGTTTGTCGCGGCTAAACTCGGAATCTACTGAGTCAATTTTAATAAAATTTTGCACGAAGATTACTGTCCGGTAGGAGAGAGTTCGCGTAAAGTTTAAAAACAATTGGTTTTGAACTTTTGGAAATATATAGGTTACAAAGTTTTCATGGTTTTCATTTCAAGAGAAAGTGGGCTTTAGTGCTTAAGCTTAAGATCAATAAATGAGGAGAGACCGTGCAATTGAAATATCGCATCGTTAGCGGTTACTCCCTCTGTCTTTAATATGAGACGTATTCGAGAGAACATTTCGGCATTTTGTTGATTGCACGATCTCTCTTCATTTATTTCTCTTAAAGTACACTTCCTCTTGATATGAAAACCATCCATGGATCCATCACCAGGAATGGATGTGATTTCATGTCATGTAGTTTTCGATTGGGAATTGGGGATTGATATATTTTTGGATCTTCTTTTTCCCATCTCGAATACGAAAACGTCAACCTTCACTTGCGTATGAGTGAACCGTTACTTTCACTCTTGCAAATCGGCACAAAAGCTTTCTCTCAAATAATCTCTATCCTTTGACACTCGTGTTAGGAACCAAAATTTGGGTTCCTTTGAGAGAACCATGACCTTCCATAAGGGCATTAACCCTGGGGAAGGTCATCAAATATTTTAAAAATATTTACACCTGAGTCAGCATTTCTGCTAGTTCAGGTGAAAATGTAGTTTTGAAAAATATTTTTCCGAGTCGGCATTTCCGCTGACTCCGGTAAAAAATTAAACGACTCAAGAAAATTTACGATAAATATGGAATTAGGTCAACGTCGATTGGAACATTGATCGGTTTCAATAATTCCCGATCAATGACCCAATCGACGGAAATTGCATTCCACCATCTTCTAGAATAAGTTCTAGGAAAATAAGAAGTAGGAAAAATAAGTGTGTAAGTTAGATTTAAGTATAAATTAAGGTCCCAAAATGTACAGAGGTCAGTCAGAAATAGACTACGAACGAGTGTGTTTCTTTGACTCGGGTAACTTGGCCGTAAGGCCATACACCCTCCACGACCTGACCCGGCCTCGAGGCCTAACAGGCAAAAAATCATCATGAGGTAAAGCGAGCTAAATGGCCCATACCTTCAGCATCCTGAACATGGTTCGGATGAACCTCACAGGCAAAACAACATTAATAAAAATTATTTCAGTTAAAATTTTACATTTCAAGAGGTGAAATGTAGAAAATTTTCATAACATTCGGTATTTCCGTTGATCCGATTTTAATTGTTTTCTACAAACTTTGCTCGGGTGATTCAATACAATTTTGGTTCTTTCAACCCGTAGCAGGTGGATTTATTCAAATTAGTGGAAAATGGTAAATATTTTGATGAATTTCAGATCGTAGGACATCATAGCCACCGGGAATCCCAAGTTTACCAATTTTCTTCCAGTTTTAAGGGTACTTTTCCGGTAAAAATGTGAATTTTCAACGGTTTTTTGCCCGTAGCGGATAAACGAAGCTTCATAGGGGATCATTAGTAGGACCAATACCCATGATTTTTATGTTTCCTATCTATTTTTATAACTCAGTTTAACGAAAAATATTGTATGTTAAAAAGGTTGGTCATAGATAAGAACACCCTAGGATGCTGCGTTTAGCCGCTACGGGCATAAAACCGTCGAAAATTCAAATTTTTACCGGTAAAGTACCCTAAAGCCTGAAGTAAATTGTCCAATTTCTGATCTTCTTGTCCGATGAATCTTTCCTGACGATGATTCAAAACTCATAAACTAAAATAATATTTTTGAAGAACCTGGAGAAATCCACTTGCTACGGTTAGAGTAAACCAAAATAAATTTTCTCTTCAAAGTTTCCGATTCTCCACAGCGAATTGGCGAAAGAGCCTGAAACAACCAGTTGCCTGTGCTGAGATCTTTATGTAAAAGCTCATTCTGGTTCGAGCACGCGAAAACTAATTACCTAAGATCAATACCATAGCTTCATTTATACCAGTAAACTAGCGTTTATTGTTAAAACGACAACGATGTTTTGTCAAAATTGTATTTTGTTTGCCGTATTTTTTGGAATTCTTGGCAAAAAACGCAGTGATCGTGCTTAGTACATAAAATCAAAATTTAGATTGCCATGGCACAAACCATCGTACTAATTTTGGTTCGTTCATCAGAAAAATTGTTAACTAAGAAGCCTACCCCTAGTGATGTTTTTTCGCGAATTTAGTAACAAAAAATAGATGTTAGCACTCACCGCCGAAAATACTATTAGTATGTAAAATGTCAGACCGATTGCTCAAACGGTCTAGGAAGCGTTTGGTTACAAAGGATTCATATTTCGTCGACGCATAAGAGCTTCGCTCGCTCAGCTCAATAAAAAATACTATTACACAAAAATTTCCGTTTTCTACAGAGAAAACAGAAATTTTTGAGTTTATTTACTTGTACGGGAATAAATTTTACTCTCCAATGGTACACATATGAACGATTTAGGTTTGTGTTTGTTTTGCGCAAATTTCAGAAAAGAAAACTTGTACATTGTGTGTACATGTGTGCATTGTGGGTGAAATTTTGTTTCAGCCCCCTTTCCTTTTATTGTCTCATCACTCATTCCCTATTCGACAATCAAACATCAACTAGAAGAAAAATTCGCGCACTGTTTGTTCGTCAAAGGTCCAAGGGCCATACGGCCCATGCATCCTTTGTCTGCTGTTACGTGTGTGATGTTGGAAAAAATTGGGTACAGGGTCACATGGGATCGCAACATCTGGTAAATTATTTTGTCTGTGATTAAAACTTAACTTTTTTTGTAAGTAGAAGAAAGCAATGTTTTTCAACAAATTCGCCGAAAATATATTTACACGACTAACGTGGGTCTTTTGTTGATATGGAGTATCCGATCGGGTTAACCCCTCAAATATTACTGTGCCATAAGAATATATACATTTTCTGAATGTTAAGATAATTTAGATAAGTAGTCGGTACTACTCGAAGTTTATGTAAAAAGTTAACCAGTTGTGTTTAAGTTTCAACTGATATCAAATTCGAAATCAACTAATCGAAATCAAATTTCGATTTCTTATAACTGCTGTATTTCATTTTTGTTTTGTATTTTTAAGGATGATAGGTGTTGTGAGGTGTAGTAATATTTTCAAAATTGGCTCTTTTTGAAAGCATGCTTGGTTAATTGTTTTAAGTTTATTTCTCATTCTCTTATTGAGCACTATTCATACTTGCAATTTATTATCCATTTTACGTCGAAAATTTGTAGCCAAACGTAAATAAAAACCTATTTGAAATAGCCAAAGATTTTTTGGAAGTTTTTGAACTTATGTTACAATCAAAAGATAACTGCTAAGAATCAAAAATCTATAACTAAAGAAAAACATAAAACATATAAAGTATCAACATATAGAGTTTACAGTATACAAAAAATATCCAGTATTACGTAATGCCCAGCAAAGCAGGCGGGTAAAGCCAGTAATTGTGTAAAGTAATTTACAGTAAAATTATAACATTGTATGGACTAAAATTGTATGTAACTTGGTTGTTCGTGTAGCCGTATGAAAAGAACAGTACCAAGTTTCAACAACAGAAAAAACCAAAGAAGAAGATATATATATAGACAAACTCAATAAAAGGAAAATAAAAAATATAAAAGAACAAAATGAAAAGAAGAGAATAAAGGAAACAAAAGGAGTATTGGAAAAAACGTTGGTTGTCTGTAAAGTCGGTTTACGGATGATAATTTTACGTGAAAACGTCATAAGAAAACATTGATGAAAAATTGCCTACTTTTAAGAATTGAATTGAATTATTTTCACTGAATTATCATTATTTTATATAATACAAATTGAAAATGGAGCTAATTGAAAATGTTAATTTATTCAATAAATTTTCTGACTTAAATTATGCAGATTAATTAAAAGTAACAATATGCTATGTATTAACAATTTATTTATTCGCACATACGCGTATAAGTTTGGATTCATGAGAGATTCTTGAATCCACGCTTATACGCGTATGAACGAATCTCTCATGAATCCAATCTCATACGCGTATTAGTTTGGATTCATGAGAGATTCTTCAATCCACAATAATATGCGTATCAACGAATCTCTCATGAATCCAATCTCATACGCGTATTAGTTTGAACGTATTGTACGAATCTCTCATTCGTCCGCTCAGCTCAGGCGGAACGTGACAATGAGTCACGATTTTTCATTTGTGCAGCCGGCCATCGATTTATAAGACGTTATCATGTCAAAAAAGAAGAATTAATGGTTTTATGGCATAATGCACACCAAAAATTCCACTTAATTCAACTTTTAGGCGATTAATGAAAAGAATTGATTTTTTCACGATCGACAACCCAGAGCCAACAAAACCAAGGAGAAATACATCTGAACAGAAGAACTACAGAAGAGCCGGAAAATCGTAATAATAAAAAGACGTGTTCACCGAGTGAAGAGGTGACCGGAAGAACCAGAAAAGGAGCACATGCAAGGAAAAGATCGGAACGCGACCGAAGATAACAGAGAGAACGCTCCAAGGCCAGAAATAGTAGCCCTCAGGCACTGAAGACAATACCTCTGCACGAATTCTAATCCAGGAAGTTGCACCAGTAATCAATATAACATACGGCCAACAGAACATCACGAGGTGCAAGCAACAACTATTAGGGATACTGTTGTAGTTTATGGTAAAAACATGGTTAACGTGACATTAGTCAACAACATCCTGTATAACTATGTACCTATGTTAATAGGAGTAGATAGTTCATTAACTGCGCTCGCCTGGGCTATTAAACCTGACTAAACGGAAGTACAGGACAAGGTGTTGTTCACAATGTTGTTACCAACACACCTGACAGGGCGAGCACTAGAAGTTATACAAGCGAGAGTATGTGACACACTGGAATATATTTTCTCCACGCTGAAAGCAAGTTTACTCCAAGGGACCTCCCACATTACTCTTAACAACAAGCTACAAAACGTACAGCAATTACCAACAGAAATATTGCTGGGTGAAGACAATAATAGACGGCTGCAAAACTGCAGAGGATGTCCAGTACGCCAATGGCGGAGAAGGTCTGAGGGCAGAGGTAGAAGAAGTTGGAGTACACTGTTTCAAAATGGATGTACTAGACTCCAACTACAAATTTTATTCGCTACAAGACGCGGAAAATACCTCTGACGCCCTAGGGCCGAAAGTCAGAAGGCTGGAGAAAACCGAGCAGTGCACGCGACATCCTTAACATCTGGCGGCCAGCCCAATGTTGCAGAACAGACATGCGTGTAGACGTAACTTGTACTCCCAACAATTCGAGAGGAACATACGGCAACCACAAAGGGCTAGCAATGGCACCTACATAAGCGCGTCGTCACCAAGAGACGATGAAAAAAGGTGTGACAAGTACACGAGGACGTCGCCAGCCAATAGGACAGGGGGGACTAGGCGATAGATGGCAGAATATTATGATCTGTAGATAAAATAAATAAAATTTGTAATGTTTTAATTATTTTACTAGGAGAAACAGATGTTCCTCTCATCATATAAGTAAGCGCGAATGTGCCACCATCGTCCCCTTGTTCTAATTAAAACATATTCTCCTGGGGTTACTTATGAATCTCTCGAATACTTTATGAATGAAATCTTTTATGTCTTCATTAATAATCTTTAGATAAACACTCATCGTTGCAGGACCAACGTGGCGACCCTCCACCATTGCACTTCTTAACCAGGTTTTGATGGCGCAGACATGATGTCACCCTCCAGACCGAGTCTTTTTGCAACGGCAGTTCAATTCCCCAAAATTTCATTAGTAACTTTTTCGGGATCATTAAAATGACTCTTAAGTAATCGCAAAATTTGCTCAATGTGATGTGTGATGTAATGGAGACCTTGATCGTGTCTAAAGCTATCGACTGGAGTACGTTTACTACGGGTTCCATTAAAGCTGAGTATTTGGCTATCAATATAAGATTCATAATGAACTTAACTTTGGAAGAAGCGGAATGAAGTTGAGACGGCTTATTTCGGGTCGCATTGTTTCCGTCACGCGATAAAGTTTCTAAGGTCTCAATTATAAACGGAAAGTTTTCTCTAAAATTTCTGATAGATTTGTGTTTTTTATTTTGTTTCGCAGAGCCTGGAAATATGAGGTGTTAACTTCCCTCTCAAAACGGATTCCCGAAGAAATATTCTAATGTGTTTGGTGACTCCCATTGTGTTCCGAATTTCCGTAGAGCATTGAGATCATTGGTCACTTAATTCAGTTTATGCGAAGAACAATGAAAGAGCAAAGCTTTGGTATATATTTGCGCAGGATTGCTTGCACACCACTTTCTTTTACAGATATGGTAGAACAACCATCCAATCCCAATCCAACGCATTTTTCTGGGTTCATTTCTTCTCTTTACTCAAAAATCCATCAATGGTCTGTGCAATAGATTTAGCATCCACGCCTTTCAGCTCAGCGAATCCAACAAATGCTTCGTGGACTTCGCCGTCTTCCTCTGCGAAATATTGCAGTCCAACAGATAACTGTTATTTTCCAGAAATGTCAGCTGTTTCGTACGCTAATATACTATATGCCTCGGCTCTCCTCATGAAAATACGTTTTCATGTGATTTTTCCACTGCGCAAGTAGATCTTTAAAATTACAGAAGGGTCTTACGACATATGAACCTAATACACCTGTCACGGAAATCGGATTTGGTGGAAACAATGTGCAGTATTTACAAAAGGCGCCTTTTGAGCATCGAGAATATACCAACCACGGCGAGTAAATATGTTTCAAACCATCTGAAATTGAATTTTCTCCTTAAATGCTTGGCGTCTTCGGCAAAGTTGTAAGCTTTAGGAGGACTCCAACAATTTTCGAGCAATTGTTTCTTCTCTACGGTTGATAGCATCGACGCCCGTACAAATCGACCAATGTCATTTTCGTTGCAGTCAATTATCGCAGAATCGATAAGAATCGCAACTTAAAAAAATCGCAGTCAATTATCCTGCTCGATTTCAGAAACCTATGAAGACCCTGTGAAGATTTTCCCTCAACTACAATCCGTTGGGAGGAAGCCTCACACCGGTCTCTCCTTTGATCATCAAAAACCAAAATGAATTGTGGACTATTCAGTTAATTCTTAATTTCACATTTATTTACTTCTTTTCTTAGCTTAACTTAATACATCCTTAACCTACTTAGACTCGGCCCGTTTCTTGGTTTGGCGGTAGTGTAGTTTGTCGCTATAGACCCGTTGTACCCCCGCTTCAGTTCTCCTAATTTCTTTCTGAATTGGCCTGTTCGTTTCTTTTGCACGATCTTCGAAGGTTCTGATGACCGAGGTAGTAACGTACCTTTATTTCTGGCCCTCTCAGCCTCGAACGTAATTAGTCGGGGTCCGGCGTCCGGATTTCTTAAAGCTTCTCTCAGACTTTGCGGGGTGTTCATTCCTGAAGAGCGTACACCCCATGTCAACTAATTTGTTTTACTGTCCGAAGCAGCTCGTGAGAACCGTATTCGGGCCCTTAATGGGGAGGCTGTAGACCTCATCCACTTAGAAATGTCTGTTACTTTGGACCATACTCACTTGTGTGTTGATTCGTTCCACTGTTGGGTGACTCGGTCCGTGTAATTGATGTAATATGGTACTGATCTCTAACGTCCTTTTCGGCGGCTCGGGATCGCCTGATTTTTCCCAAATTTCCCCTGTCCATTTGTTCATATTTTTCCCTTACGCCGCAATTTATCCCCTTTCCCCTGTGATTTATCTTTTCTGTCACCGTACCACTCTATATTACCATTGTACAAGAGACATTGTAATTTTATCTCGAAATTTTCACGGAAAATGTACGGTGTGGACATTGACTAGGCCTTTCGGTTTTTCTTTCTCCTGCTCATCGCAGTCACATCTTCCTTCGTCAGGATTTTTTTTCCTTGTACTACCTTAAAAACCAAAGATTTCTGACATAATATTATTATATGTGTTACATATACATATATATTACATATATTATCATTATTTATTGTAGTAAACATAAACATTATTATTCTAAATTAACTATAATATATGTCTATATGTTATATTAAAGGTGACATGCCACAACTTGTCATAAAATACATTAGCTAGAATCTTATTGTTCACGCTTATGCGTCGACGAAATGTGAAACGTTTGTAACCAAAATCCTCCTAGACCGTTTGATCAATCGATCTGAAATTTTACATACTAATAATATTTTCGACGGTGAGTGCTAACATCTATTTTTTGTTACTAAATTCGCGAAAAAAAATCACTAGGGGTAGGCTTCTTAGTTAACAATTTTTCTGATGAACGAACCAAAATTAGTACGAAGGTTTGTGTCATGGAAATCTAAATTTATATTTTATGTATTTGTTGTGAGACGCCGCACCATCTAAAAACAAAAGGGGTTAAAACAGCATAATAATGCAAACGTGAAGCACCTACCATACCCATAACACCGGATAACCTAAAAAAACAAAGTACACAAAAAACACATATAATCATAATCACCATTTCATTCACCAAGAGAAGTGATGTTGTCACGTGCAAAAATTGCTGACAAGCCTCCGGCCCCTCCGGAGGTTGGTGACTCACCCGGCCTATTGCTCACGAAGAAAAGGTCGTGGGTGGGCGCCACTCGTTTTAGGCGAGTCACCTGTGCGATTCGCGGTCAAAGCGAGAAATCCCGCGGTCGCGTTGATTGAAAAAGAATTCTTTCCGTTACTCTACTCACTTAAATTTCCAACTATTGTTCATAGGTGCCGGCTTACAATTTCATACATGTATCTTCTTAAACTAACTATCCTACCCCTACTCTATTCTTAGCGCTTAAGATCACTAACTAACCTTATCTCACCTCACTCCAACCTAATATTAAGTACTTATCTCTAGTGAACCGCTCGTTGTCGTCGCTCCCTTAGCTCCCGCCGTGGCCCCTGCTTCCTCCACTGATGGCTGCGACCTCGCTAACTTGCTGCACAAAATGTCTTCGATTTGTCCTTCAGCACTACTGTTTCAAACAATTAATGAACTCTAAGTAGACTATCTTCATCGTGTCTTTCAGCACTCGCGCTAGATACCCTCGATATTGGGTGAAATGTCTCTAACTTGTCTCTTAATCACTGATCTCAATTTAACGAACTCTAAGTAAACTGTCTTCCCCGTGTCCTTTAGCACTCGCGCTGGATGCCCTCGATATTGGGTGAAATGTCTCTTTTAATCGCTGATCTCAATTCATCTTTTGATCACTGATCTCAATTTGATGAACTCTAAGTAAACTATCCTCCACGTGTCTTTTAGCACTCGCGCTAGATACCCTCGATATTGGGTGAAATGTCTCTAACTTATCTTTTAATCACTGATCTCAATTTAATGAACTCTAAGTAAACTGTCTTCCACGTGTCTTTTAGCACTCGCGCTAGATACCCTCGATATTGGGTGAAATGTCTCTAACTTATCTTTTAATCACTGATCTCAATTTAACGAACTCTAAGTGAACTGTCTTCCACGTGTCTTTTAGCACTCGCGCCAGATACCCTCGATATTGGGTGAAATGTCTCTAACTTATCTCTTAATCACTGATCTCAATTTAATGAACTCTAAGCAACCTATCTTCCACGTGTCTTTTAGCACTCGCGCTAGATACCCTCAATATTGGGTGAAATGTCTCTAACTTATCTTTTAATCACTGATCCCAATTTAACGAACTCTGAGTGAACTGTCTTCCACGTGTCTTTTAGCACTCGCGCCAGATACCCTCGATATTGGGTGAAATGTCTCTAACTTATCTCTTAATCACTGATCTCAATTTAATGAACTCTAAGCAACCTATCTTCCACGTGTCTTTTAGCACTCGCGCTAGATACCCTCAATATTGGGTGAAATGTCTCTAACTTATCTTTTAATCACTGATCTCAATTTAACGAACTCTGAGTGAACTGTCTTCCACGTGTCTTTTAGCACTCGCGCTAGATACCCTCAATATTGGGTGAAATGTCTCTAACTTATCTTTTAATCACTGATCTCAATTTAACGAACTCTAAGTGAACTGTCTTCCACGTGTCTTTTAGCACTCGCGCTAGATACCCTCAATATTGGGTGAAATGTCTCTAACTTATCTCTTAATCACTGATCTCAATTTAATGAACTCTAAGTAAACTGTCTTCCACGTGTCTTTTAATCCTTGTACATATTACCGGCACCTCTCGCGGGTTTCACCATCACCCACTTTTCATAAATACTTTTCTTCACGTAAACTAATCGCGACCACGAATCTCTTTCTTTTTACAATCGCGTGACTCCGTCTTTATGCTCCTGCGATCGCGAATCTTCCGCTGTCGATCAATCGCTCTCCGTCGAGAAGACTAGCCACCCCAAAAAAGCCACGTTTTTCCGTCTGGGGTCCCTTATATCCCCAACCTTTCAACGGGATTGAATGCGCACGACCCCACTCCTTTGCGACGCGCGTGTCCTGGGTTATACGTGTCCTGAGTCACGTACTCCCTTCGCGCACGATCCTCGGTCGTGTTCCCCGGTCGTTCAACTCGGTTGAATGGCTGAATGTCCCTGCTGCAGAGGCTCCACCTCCTCCCCACGCGTCGGGAGGCGTCCTCGTGCAGATGGGTACAAGGTCAACGACCGAATTCCCACGTCGGTCGATGACCCCGATGCTCGTGTCGACTGGTTCCTACGATTCTCAGTCGTACGGCACTCAAAGGGGGCGGGGTCAACTAGCCATTGTTGTTCACCCTTGACTGATGGCCGGCTAGGCGATCAGTCGCTTTAGCGTCGCGACGGCGGGTGGACGTTGATTGACTCCCGATTATGCGCCTTGAGGTAGGCAATCGCTTGCTTCTACGTAATATTTTCTCTGGCCTGCGATTGCCTAACTCTTGGCGTTCCGAACCCGGAAATCGCGACCGTGATATCCCCCCCTTACCTCAAGAGGATCACCCGATCCTGTCTCTCCCTATCGTCCTAATTAGACCTGTCTTGGGGTATCTTAGTTACACCTAACCTGATCGACCTAATCCTAATTCCCTACGAGTGCTTCAAACTGCTGGTTGGTGTATCCTCTCAACTGGTGCTGTTCTGAGTTATTCTGGCGCTAAGGTATGTAGGTCTTGAGGTCTTTCACGTTCCAGACCCCACCTTCCTTGCCTTTTCCGTCTGTAAGCTTGTAGGTGGCCGTGGAGACTTTCTTTTGTATTGTCAATGGGCCTAAATACTCAGGAGCTAACTTCGCGGTGAATCCTTTGCTGGCATCCGATTGGTTGTGATTTCGCCGCCAGACCATGTCGCCCTCTGCAAAATTCGGGGTTCGCTTCCTCATGTCGTAACGTTTGCGTTGTTTTTGTTGGGCTTGCGTCATTCGCGCGTGTATCCTCTTCCGTATCCTCTGGAGTTCCTCAGCGCGTTCTCTCGGATCAATCGTGCCTCCCTCCTTTTCCGGCGGTGTTGGTCCCGCTCTGTTAGTGATCATTTCCCTGCCAAAGTTCATGAAGTAGGGAGTTACTCCCATATTTTCGTGCGTGTATGTCCGTAGGGCGCACCCGATCTTGGCCAAGTCCTTATCCCAATGCTTTTGGTTCGCTCCGACATAGGATCTCAACATTCTCTTTATCTCCTGATTTGTTCGTTCCGCGGGATTGGCTTGTGGGTGATACAGCGCCGTGTAGCACACTTCCGTGCCGTAGTCCTTCGCCAGTTGTTGTAGCTGCTTCGACTTGAATTGTACTCCATTGTCGCAGACTATCTTCAACGGTGCTCCGAACATGAGGTAGACCTCTTCCTCCAGGATTCTTGCTGTTTCGTTTGCCGTGGCTGCTCGCATTGGTTTGACTAGGGCGAACTTGGTGTGGTAATCTACCACTGTTAAAATGTGAGTATAGCCCCGACTCGATCGTGGTAGGGGTCCGATCAGATCTACGCATATAGTCTCCCAGGGTTCAGTGACTCTAGTTGCTCGTGTCACCATTGCGCCCATTGTCGGTTTCCTCTCTACTTTGATTGCTTGGCATATTTTACATTTCCTGACGTATTCTGCGATGTCTTTTGCCATGCCCTTCCAGTAGTATTTTTGCTTTACCCTGTTTAATGTTCGTCGTATCCCCATGTGTCCAGCCTTCGGGTCGTCGTGACACTCCCAGAGTACCCCCTCTCTTTCTTCTTCGGTTGCCATCCTTTTCCACGTCTTGCCCGTCAATTTGGCGTGGCTCCCTTCCGTCTCTTTCCATCTTGGGGGCCCTGCCTCTCGGTTTTTCTTAGTGATAGCGACTTCACTTACCCCTGGTATTGCTCTGGACAGTGCATCTGGTACTACGTTTTCCTTGCCTTTGCGATGTACGACCTCAAAGTCGAATTGTTGCAGTCTTACTGCCCATCTTGCTAATCTGCCATTGGGGTCCTTGAGGTTGTTTAGCCACACCAAGGAGTGATGGTCTGTGATGACCGTGAACTTCGTCCCTTCGATGTATGGCCTGAGTTTCTCCACTGCCCACAGGACGCCCAGACACTCCTTCTCTGTGGTGGAGTATTTGCGCTCTGTTTTCGACAATGATCGACTGAGATAACAAACTGCTCTTTCTCCTGATTGGTCGGACTGGCTAAGTACTGCTCCTATGCCTACGTCTGACGCGTCCGTTTGTATCTTGAACGGTAGTTCGAAGTTTGGGCATGCTAGTACTGGAGGTGTCGTGAGCCTTTCTTTGCAGCTTGCAAAGGCTGTCTCGCACTCATCTGTCCATCTGAATCGCGCACCCTTCTTCAACAGTGCGTTGAGTGGCGCCACCAGCGTTGCGTGGTTTGGTATAAATCTTCTGTACCATGAAACCATCCCCAGAAATTGTCTCACCTGTCGGACGGTCGTGGGGCGCGGAAATTGATGTATGCTTTCGCATTTCTCCGGGTCCGCTTGTAGACCTTCTCTATTCACCACGTACCCCAAGTATTGCAACTGGTCTCTGCAGAATTTGCACTTCTCTCTGGATACCTTCAACCCTGCCTCTCTTAGACGCTTGAAAACCTCCCGCAGTACTTCCAGGTGTTTCTCAAATGTGGAGGTCACGACGATGACGTCATCCAAGTATGTGAACACATTTGGTTCCAGGGTGGCTCCCAGAATGCGATCCATCAGCCTTTGCCACGTTGCCGAGGAATTATGTAGCCCGAATGGCATTCGTCGGAATTGGAAAAGTCCGCGCCCGGGAATGGTGAATGCTGTGTAGGACTTTGAGTTCTCTGCCATTGGTACCTGCCAGAAGGCCGATTTCACATCTAACGAAGATAGGTACTTGGCTTCCCGGAGCTTATCCAATGTTGCATTTACATAGGGCAACGGGTAGGCGTCTTTCTCTGAGACTGCGTTCAGTTTCCGAAAATCCACGCAGAATCGGTATGATCCATCCTTTTTCCTGACTAGCAGGATGGGTGATGACCAGGGGCTGTTGGATGGTTCTACAACCCCCAATTTCAGCATTTCGTCCAATTCTTCATGGATGTGTTGTTGAACCTTGGGGGACACCGGATAGTACCGCTGCTTAATTGGTTGCGCTTCGGTCTTTATTGAGTGCTCGACGAGATTGGTTCGACCCAGACCTTCTCCCAATTGTTCGAACTCTTCTTGTACCAGCGTCTCTAGTTCTCTTTTTTGTTTTGCTGTCAGGTCATCGTTATTCCTCAGTGTCGTATCTTCTTTCGCTCCTAACGTGGCTATCTCCCAGTTGAGCCTTTCCATGTTTAAGGTTAGCCCAAACCTTCTCCAAAAGTCTATGCCTAGTATCAGTTCGTTTGGGATGGAAGTTATGACCAGTAACTCCATTTCTTGAACCTTGCTGCCTACTTGTACGTTCGCCGAGATTTCTCCACCCACTTTGCACAATTCTCCATTCGCCATGCGCACATGTCTTACTCCTTTTGGCTCGCGCATGTTCACCTTGCCTTTAATTTTTCTCCACCCCCCTTCACCGAGTATCGACCTACTCGCCCCTGAGTCCAACAAGCCTATCACTTCTACGCCGTCTACTTTCACCCTCATGTGTGGCCTATTGTCCCCCTCATATACTTCCAGGGCATAGGCCAGTCTTGGGATCTCGGCACCCTCTCGCGACCTGTTGGTTGCACGCGCTCGGTCGCCTAGCGTGTGCCTCCCGCGTTTCCCGAATCCGACCCTGCGTCATGATTCTCGTGCGATCTCGATTTATTTATGTCTGATCTGCGTTCGTTTCGGTTGCAGTTTGGGCACGAAGATCGTATCGCCCCTGGACGACCACAACCGAAGCATCTGCGCGGTTGGTCGCAGTTCCGGGAAGTGTGACCGTCTCGTCTGCAGTTCCAGCATCTTATGTCGCTTCGTGGCTGAATGATGGCTACTGACTCTAGGCCCTCTCTTAGGTAAGCCAAGTCCGGCTCCAAAAGTCCTTTCGTCCTTCTCAATGGTGGTGGTACGTATGCCTCGACCCTGGCTCTGGTTAGTTCCAGACTTCTTCCCCACTGTACGAGGTCAGCGATGGTCTCGAATTTTTGTCTTCCTAATTGTGTTAGGTAAAACGGCGCCAGGTTGCGGGTGAGGGTTTTAAGCCGTTCCTCCTCTGGTGGTGGGGTTGACAGCCGTCGAAACAGACCCTCCATGGATGCCACGTACGTACCCATTGACTCCTCCCGAGCTTGGGTCCTCGCTCTTATTTCCTCCATCAAACGCTCGTTGTAGTCTGGTGGTAAGAATTCCTGCCTTAGCTCAGACACTAATTCTGCCCAATCTCTGAAATTCCCCTTGTTCGCCCTGAACCAGGTGAGTGCACGGCCGGTGAAAAGTTCCACTGCTGACCTGAAAAGTGCCCTCGAATTGATACCTCGCGACGTCCGCAATTCCTCGACTCTTTCTAGAAAGCAGCCCACTGATTCTTGTGCAGTTCCCGCGAATGTTATCCCCCACTTTTGGACTTGTACAGTCTCTACGCATGCCACTCCCGGTTGTCTGGGATTTGACGTGCCATTCTCTCCTTCGCCCGTGTCTTCCGCTTCAGAGGACGTCTCTGCACCATCTATTCTGATCATTAACTGGCCGTAACTCAGACGTAGCTCTGCCTCGATGGATGCTTTAAGCCTTTCTCCATCCGCTGATTTGGTTGGGAGGCGTCCGACTCGCCGTAGCGCAAACGCCACCTTTGTCTCGATTTTATCAATACCCTTCCTTCCCTCCTGCCCAATTCGGAAGGCTTCTACCGCGTCCTTCACTTCTGCCAACGACTCCTGCAGCGCCTTTACCTCCTCTTCGTATGTGAAGGGATACGGTATCGCCGTTGGATTCCCCAAAGCTCTCGCTGCCTTCTCCGCAGCCCTTAATGTCTTTCTCATCTCATCTACCGTACCAGGTTGTAGACCGTGCATCGCCAGTTCGTATGTGAGCTCCTTCTGTGAGAGTCTATCGATGTTTATTTTTATCTTTCCTGCCATTTTTAGGAGGATTCTGGGAGGGATACTTGATTAAATTCAACTACGAAGGTCTATGCATGAGAGGAAAACTGCAAACTCTCCCTGATGCTTGCTCTCCTCCAGGTGAAAAGAGGGAAAAAGAAGAAAGAAAAAAAAAAAAAAAAAAAAAAAAAAATTTTAATATTTTTGTAACCCCGAACAACGAAACAAGTACCCAACGAAGATTAGGAGGAGGAGTGGCGTTAGTCTTTGATTACCCTCTCTACAATGTTACCGAAATTTTGTCTCCACGGCAAAGATTCTTATCCTATCTGTGCCTCCTTGCACAAACAAAAGAAAGAAAAGAAAAAAGAATAAGCTATGATGAGAAGAGAAAAGAAAAACCAATTTAATTTAAATCGCCATGCGCGTCGTCAAACATGCGTGTAAGTGAATTGTTCCCGTATGAATCTAGATAACCCGATTGACGTTAAATCTACGTTAATATTGTCTGCGATTGGTTTATTCGTGCCCCACGTTGGGCGCCATAAATGTCACGTGCAAAAATTGTTGACAAGCCTCCGGCCCCTCCGGAGGTTGGTGACTCACCCGGCCTATTGCTCACGAAGAAAAGGTCGTGGGTGGGCGCCACTCGTTTTAGGCGAGTCACCTGTGCGATTCGCGGTCAAAGCGAGAAATCCCGCGGTCGCGTTGATTGAAAAAGAATTCTTTCCGTTACTCTACTCACTTTAATTTCCAACTATTGTTCATAGGTGCCGGCTTACAATTTCATACATGTATCTTCTTAAACTAACTATCCTACCCCTACTCTATTCTTAGCGCTTAAGATCACTAACTAACCTTATCTCACCTCACTCCAACCTAATATTAAGTACTTATCTCTAGTGAACCGCTCGTTGTCGTCGCTCCCTTAGCTCCCGCCGTGGCCCCTGCTTCCTCCACTGATGGCTGCGACCTCGCTAACTTGCTGCACAAAATGTCTTCGATTTGTCCTTCAGCACTACTGTTTCAAACAATTAATGAACTCTAAGTAGACTATCTTCATCGTGTCTTTCAGCACTCGCGCTAGATACCCTCGATATTGGGTGAAATGTCTCTAACTTGTCTCTTAATCACTGATCTCAATTTAACGAACTCTAAGTAAACTGTCTTCCCCGTGTCCTTTAGCACTCGCGCTGGATGCCCTCGATATTGGGTGAAATGTCTCTTTTAATCGCTGATCTCAATTCATCTTTTGATCACTGATCTCAATTTGATGAACTCTAAGTAAACTATCCTCCACGTGTCTTTTAGCACTCGCGCTAGATACCCTCGATATTGGGTGAAATGTCTCTAACTTATCTTTTAATCACTGATCTCAATTTAATGAACTCTAAGTAAACTGTCTTCCACGTGTCTTTTAGCACTCGCGCTAGATACCCTCGATATTGGGTGAAATGTCTCTAACTTATCTTTTAATCACTGATCTCAATTTAACGAACTCTAAGTGAACTGTCTTCCACGTGTCTTTTAGCACTCGCGCCAGATACCCTCGATATTGGGTGAAATGTCTCTAACTTATCTCTTAATCACTGATCTCAATTTAATGAACTCTAAGCAACCTATCTTCCACGTGTCTTTTAGCACTCGCGCTAGATACCCTCAATATTGGGTGAAATGTCTCTAACTTATCTTTTAATCACTGATCCCAATTTAACGAACTCTGAGTGAACTGTCTTCCACGTGTCTTTTAGCACTCGCGCCAGATACCCTCGATATTGGGTGAAATGTCTCTAACTTATCTCTTAATCACTGATCTCAATTTAATGAACTCTAAGCAACCTATCTTCCACGTGTCTTTTAGCACTCGCGCTAGATACCCTCAATATTGGGTGAAATGTCTCTAACTTATCTTTTAATCACTGATCTCAATTTAACGAACTCTGAGTGAACTGTCTTCCACGTGTCTTTTAGCACTCGCGCTAGATACCCTCAATATTGGGTGAAATGTCTCTAACTTATCTTTTAATCACTGATCTCAATTTAACGAACTCTAATTGAACTGTCTTCCACGTGTCTTTTAGCACTCGCGCTAGATACCCTCAATATTGGGTGAAATGTCTCTAACTTATCTCTTAATCACTGATCTCAATTTAATGAACTCTAAGTAAACTGTCTTCCACGTGTCTTTTAATCCTTGTACATATTACCGGCACCTCTCGCGGGTTTCACCATCACCCACTTTTCATAAATACTTTTCTTCACGTAAACTAATCGCGACCACGAATCTCTTTCTTTTTACAATCGCGTGACTCCGTCTTTATGCTCCTGCGATCGCGAATCTTCCGCTGTCGATCAATCGCTCTCCGTCGAGAAGACTAGCCACCCCAAAAAAGCCACGTTTTTCCGTCTGGGGTCCCTTATATCCCCAACCTTTCAACGGGATTGAATGCGCACGACCCCACTCCTTTGCGACGCGCGTGTCCTGGGTTATACGTGTCCTGAGTCACGTACTCCCTTCGCGCACGATCCTCGGTCGTGTTCCCCGGTCGTTCAACTCGGTTGAATGGCTGAATGTCCCTGCTGCAGAGGCTCCACCTCCTCCCCACGCGTCGGGAGGCGTCCTCGTGCAGATGGGTACAAGGTCAACGACCGAATTCCCACGTCGGTCGATGACCCCGATACTCGTGTCGACTGGTTCCTACGATTCTCAGTCGTACGGCACTCAAAGGGGGCGGGGTCAACTAGCCATTGTTGTTCACCCTTGACTGATGGCCGGCTAGGCGATCAGTCGCTTTAGCGTCGCGACGGCGGGTGGACGTTGATTGACTCCCGATTATGCGCCTTGAGGTAGGCAATCGCTTGCTTCTACGTAATATTTTCTCTGGCCTGCGATTGCCTAACTCTTGGCGTTCCGAACCCGGAAATCGCGACCGTGATAATGTTTATGTTCACGCTGACAATGATAATGCGCAACAGTTCAGCATATGAACATAGCAAAGCATAATGTCATATGTCACCATGGTCACCATCAAACCGTCACCGAAGTGGTTCAAAACAAAACATACCTAGAAGAAATCAAACATCAGATATCAGCTGGTCCCATAAAACTTACCTGAGCATCGCCGTCCACATAAATCTGCATAGAAACACATAAGCGTACATAAAACAAACATAAACAACTGCACACTGTCACTCGCCAAAACCGACTGTCACTTGTCAAAGCCAACCACGTGAGGAAAAGTGAGTTCTAAAAAACTCAACTAGTCACTACATGATGGAGCACCGTACAAGAAGAGGAATTTAGCAACACATGACAACATCGCAATAACGGACGAAATTCCCGGTTTCAAAATATAAAAAGCCGGCGAAAGCTAGGGAAAGCATCAGTTGTCAAAGCTCGACCTGAGGAGAATATCCAAGGAAGGAAAAGTGAGTGCAACTAGCGCCGAAAGCGGTCTGTAAGCCCATCGGTAACCAGAAATTGTGGTTAAAAGAGGTTGAAAAACCAATCATCCCAATTTCAAATTTCTCTACCGAACACGGTTCCAGCAACCTATCGGTCTTTTGGGGGCGTCTAGGCGAAAGTGGTTGTATAAACCCATCGTTTAACGTCCAAACCAACCAACCGAACACGGTTCCTGGAACCTATCGGTTTCTGGGGAATCCCCAAGTTGAAAGTGGTTGATAAGACCCATCAACTAGATTCCAAATCAACCAAACTAATGAGTTGGTCCATTCGTAGTGCCATCATCACCCAAAAAGTCGTTGACGGAGGCTCTGCGTGACTCGGGGGCCGGTCCTAGGCCCATTACTCTGGAGGAGTACCGCGCCCGGAACGCAGCCAGACGGGAGACCACGCAGCCATCCCACCTGCCCAACGTCCGTGCCCCGAAACGCCGTACAGGGAAGGAAGCTAACTTCCGCCGGGCTATAGGGGAGGTCCGGCGTCGCCTGTTGTTGGCCGTAGGTCAGGAGCAACGTCTGCAAATCAGCCGGGAGTTGCAGAAGCTGCAGAACGAGCGGCTCAGGTATCGGTAAGAAAAGAGAGGTGAAAAAAATAAAGGAAAGAAAAATAAATAGAAAAGAGAAAAAAAAAGAAAAACAATAATAAGAGAAAAGAAGAGAATTAGAAAAGAAAAGAGATAAATAAATAAGAACGAACAGATAGAGATACCCTGGAGAACGCGAATTCGAATTCGCCCAACAGTCGGCAATTTTGGCCAAGTACAGCTGTAAGAATTACCCCGTAATATAGGTTTAAAGTCATGAGCGTACGAAAAGAAATTTTGATGGTATAGAGATTTTGAAATAAGGTTTAAGGAGCTATCACGAATTTGGTTTATATAGAGATCTTGTACATTTGGATTGTATAGAGATTTTGAAATAAGGTTTAAGGAGCTATCACGAATTTGGTTTATATAGAGATCTTGTAAATTTGGATTGTATAGAGATTTTGAAATAAGGTTTAAGGAGCTATCACGAATTTGGTTTATATAGAGATCTTGTACATTTGGATTGTATAGAGATTTTGAAATAAGGTTTAAGGAGCTATCACGAATTTGGTTTATATAGAGATCTTGTAAATTTGGATTGTATAGAGATTTTGAAATAAGGTTTAAGGAGCTATCACGAATTTGGTTTATATAGAGATCTTGTAAATTTGGATTGTATAGAGATTTTGAAATAAGGTTTAAGGAGCTATCACGAATTTGGTTTATATAGAGATCTTGTAGATTTGGATTGTATAGAGATTTTGAAATAAGGTTTAAGGAGCTATCACGAATTTGGTTATTATAGAGATCTTGAAAATTTGGATTGTATAGAGATTTTGAAATAAGGTTTAAGGAGCTATCACGAATTTGGTTTATATAGAGATCTTGTAAATTTGGATTGTATAGAGATTTTGAAATAAGGTTTAAGGAGCTATCACGAATTTGGTTTATATAGAGATCTTGTAGATTTGGATTGTATAGAGATTTTGAAATAAGGTTTAAGGAGCTATCACGAATTTGGTTATTATAGAGATCTTGTAAATTTGGATTGCATAGAGATTTTGAAATAAGGTTTAAGGAGCTATCACGAATTTGGTTTATATAGAGATCTTGTAAATTTGGATTGTATAGAGATTTTGAAATAAGGTTTAAGGAGCTATCACGAATTTGGTTTATATAGAGATCTTGTAGATTTGGATTGTATAGAGATTTTGAAATAAGGTTTAAGGAGCTATCACGAATTTGGTTATTATAGAGATCTTGAAAATTTGGATTGTATAGAGATTTTGATATAAGGTTTAAGGAGCTATCACGAATTTGGTTTATATAGAGATCTTGTACATTTGGATTGTATAGAGATTTTGAAATAAGGTTTACGGAGCTATCACGAATTTGGTTTATATAGAGATCTTGTAAATTTGGATTGTATAGAGATTTTGAAATAAGGTTTAAGGAGCTATCACGAATTTGGTTTATATAGAGATCTTGTAAATTTGGATTGTATAGAGATTTTGAAATAAGGTTTAAGGAGCTATCACGAATTTGGTTTATATAGAGATCTTGTAGATTTGGATTGTATAGAGATTTTGAAATAAGGTTTAACGAGCTATCACGAATTTGGTTATTATAGAGATCTTGAAAATTTGGATTGTATAGAGATTTTGAAATAAGGTTTAAGGAGCTATCACGAATTTGGTTTATATAGAGATCTTGTAAATTTGGATTGTATAGAGATTTTGAAATAAGGTTTAAGGGGCTATAGTTTAAAAATAAATTGGAGTATGCTAGAGTTTGTAATAAATTGGCATATGTAAGGAACTAGAATAAGGACTTTGATTTATTAAATGAGTTGTCAACCTTCGACATTTAACTGTAGTGAGTTCAAGAACTTGTTGTTAAAGTGAAGTTTAACAACTGAGTAATTAAACTACAATATATTAAGAACGATCACTGCGTTTTTTTCCAAGAATTTCAAAATATACGACAAACAAAATACAATTTTTACATAAAATCGCTGTCTTTGTAACAATAAACGTTAGTTTTCTTGTATAAAGGAAGCTATGGTATTGATCTTAGGTAATTAGTTTTCGGGTGCTCGAACCAGAATTAGCTTTTACATAAAGATCTAAGCACAGGCACCTGATTGTTTCCGGTGCTTTCGCCAGTTCGCTGTGGGGAATCGGAAACTTTCAAGAAAAATTTTAATTTGGTTTACTCAAACCGTAGCAAGTGGGTTTTTACAGATTCTTGAAAAATAGTATTTTTATTTATGAATTTTGAATCATGGGACAAGACAGATTCCGGGAATCAGAAAATGGACAATATTCTTCAGGTTTTGAGGGTACTTTTCCGTAGCGGCTAAATTATGCACTTAAAGGGTTTCATAAATATGAACGGCCCCCATTTTTTTGTCATTTTCTGCCTTTTTGTCAGACATGGTTTTTCTCTAAATGGAGTTTATAAACGTGTACATACATACAAAAATGGGAAAATTTATAAAATTCAGATTTTGGACATTTAATGGTTTTTGCTAGGCTAAACCAAGCATCCTAGGGAGCTCATATGTATAACCGACCCCCCTTATTTTGACATTTTCTACCTCTCTTTCATATATAATTTTTCTCTGAATTGAGTTTAAAGATGTGCATACAAAAGATGGTGAAAGTGATAAAATTCAAATTTTGAATTTTCAAGAGTTGTTTGCCTGTAGCGGCCAAACGAAGTGTCCCATGGTGTTTATATGTATGACCGACCCCCATTATTTTGACATTTCCCGCATTTTTGTCAAACATAAATTTCCTCTACTGTGAGTTTTTATAAATATGTCCATATCCAAAATTACGATTCTAGCTAATAATTTTGTAAATAATTGAAAGATGAATGAATTATTGAAGAAATCTGATAGTAAAGATGATTGAATGGATTCATATCTTCAATATATACACTTGTAATCATAATAAATATACAAATAGATTCATAAATAATATAAAACACAAAATACTAGAAATCCCATTATAACAAAAAGTCATGATTAATAAGATAAAAAGAAACCATGTGCGTGTCGGACACACATAAGCTAAGGGTTCCGTAGAATGCCGCATAAAGTATTGAGTTAAAGAAATCTTTGTTGGTAGCTTAAAACATCGAATATCTATATAATTAACGGTAAGACTCTTGTTGTTCAAACCAAAAATCGCTTCTACTACCTTTAATTTTTTCTGATTTTTCTGGCCCGTCGTCCAAAAGTTAGAGAGGGGGGACACACTTTTGACGTTTTTAGAAGCGTATATTTCGCGAACGATTAGCTTAAAGGAAAAAACCTTCTAACAACATCATTGTGATTTTTTAAGACCTATCCTCAAAATACCTCACACGGGTATGTGCAATGAAAAAAAGTGCCACCCTTAATAAAACTTTTTTCTTTACTTTCACTACTGCATTTTCTAGTGGTTCAGAGGAGACACCTTACTTCTAAATTTCATTTATATAGTTTCAATAGTTTCCGAATAAAATGGCTCTGACATACGGACAAACGGACATGCCGAAACTATAAGGATTCCGATTTTCTACGGAACCCTAAAAATGACAATTAGAGTAACAGGAATCAAGTAATTTCAAGTTGAGCATTTTTCAGAACAATGAATAGCATAAATTACATCTTTTCTAAATTATTTAACATAAATTACAGAAGCTGAGTAATTCAACAGTGTAGAGGAAATAATAATTTATAAACTATAATTAAATAGGGCTCACAATAGGATTAGAACTAAGATAGAAAATACAGAGAGAGGAATCTCACATTTGGAATACGAACTACCGTATATTTGGAGTTTGATAGGAATAATGACTTTCATGAGCTAACAGAAAATTAGTCTTACGTTTGACGTTTACAAAATGGGACGCTTTACGTTTGAACAAAGTTGGGAACTATTGAAAACTTACTTCAACACTGGGGAGTTTTCTACGGAAACCATAAGAAATTTACGGAAAAAATTTGCCTTCCAATCAGTTGATCAATCAATGAAGCGAGTTTGTGAAACCGGTTCGTTATTGGACAAAACAACCCGTTCCCATTTTCGTCCAAGGCGCACACCCGAAAACATTGCTGCGGTTTCGCACAGTGTGCATGAACATCCATCAACACCAATTCGTCATCGTTCTCAGGAGCTGAACATTTCTCGCACTTTCTGATGATAATTTCGGCTACAAACAAGAGTGCAAGAAATGAAGCCTCATGACCATCTGATGCGTTTTATGTTGGCCTATCGCATCGGATGGGCTGAAGATCGTTTGGTCGAAGATGAACATTTTTACCGTAAAATTATCTTTTCCGATGAAGCTCACTTCCACCGTGGAGGCTATTTCAATAAGCGAAATTGCCGCACTCAGGGTCAATGGTGAGCATTACAGAGCCATGTTAAATGGATTTTAGTTTCCACAAATTGAAGAGTGTCACATGGACGGAATTTGGTTCCAACAGGACGGAATGCGACACAGCCAACGATACAATCGATCTTTTGCGCACCGCTTTTGAACATCGAATAATAAAGCGAAATTCTGAATTCTGATTCTATTAAGGATATTTGTTACGCTTATCATCCAGAGACGAGATTGAGTCCTTGAAACACGAAATTAAAGTTGCCATTCATGAGATTGAAGCCCAAATAATCGAAATATACTGAAAAATTGGATTGATCCGATGGGGAACTGTAAGGCCAGCCTTGGCAGTCATTTGAATGATGTTGTGTTTCACTCGTAAATAGAAATGTTCAATCTTTCTAACAAAGTTATAGTTTTGGACAAATATTCATTAGTTTTTTTTATATCCGATTCAAATTCCAAATCGTATATGGCCCACCCTTTATCTCTTGAGTTTCTCTCACTGAAGGTAATGAAGAGATAGAATAACAAACAAGAAATGGGCAATAAATCAGTGTTTAGGGCTCAAATTGTAATACACATATTTTTTACATTAAAACCAAGTCAACACACATGGTATCGACTTGAACCAATTGCTACCAAATTTTATATTACCACAGTGACTATGAAGCAGAGTGTCTATATCGCGACCGCTCGGCTCAATTTTGTGTGCGACTTCGCGAACGCCACCTAGTACATATTGTTTTCCTTTGGGACCCTTTTATGCGCCAACGAAATATGAAACCTTTGTAACCAAACTCCTCCTAGACCATTTGATCAATCGATCTGAAATTTTACATACTAATAGTATTTTCGACGG
The DNA here is from genome assembly GCA_963971475.1 of Chrysops caecutiens. NCBI lineage: Eukaryota > Metazoa > Arthropoda > Insecta > Diptera > Tabanidae > Chrysops > Chrysops caecutiens. The sequence continues at coordinate 31,891,434 of OZ020568.1, read as the reverse complement.
TTAGTGCTAACATCTATTTGTTGTTACTAAATTCGCGAAAAAAAATCACTAGGGATAGGCTTCTTCGTTAACAATTTTTCGGATGAACGAACCAAAATTAGTACGAATGTTTGTGTCATGGAAACCTAAATTTAGATTTTATGTATTTAGAACGATCACAGCGCTTTTTTCCAAGAATTCCAAAATATACGGCAAACAAAATACAATATTGATAAAAAATCGCTGTCTTTGTAACAATAAACGTTAGTTTTCTTGTATAAATGAAGCTATGGTATTGATCTTAGGTAATTATTTTTCGCGTGCTCGAACCAGAATGAGCTTTTACATGAAGATCTTAGCACAGGCACCTGATTGTTTCCGGGTCTTTCGCCAATTCGCTGTGGGGAATCGGAAAATTTGAAGAGAAAATTTATTTTGGTTTACTCAAACCGTAGCAAGTGGATTTTTACAGGTTCTTGAAAAATAGTATTTTAATTTATGAATTTTGAATCATGGGACACGAAAGATTCCGGGAATCAGAAAATGGACAATATTCTTCAGGTTTTTAGGGTACTTTTCCGGTAAAATTTTGAATTTTCAACGGTTTTTTGCCCGTAGCGGCTAAACGCAGCGTCCAAGTGTGTTCGTATGTATGACCAACGCGCATTATTTTGTCATTTTCTACCTTTTTGTCATACATGATTTTTCTCTAAATTCAGTTCTTAAAGATATACATACAAAAGATCGGAAAACTGATAAAAATCAGATTTTGAATTTTTAACAGTTTTTTGCCCGTAGCGGCCAAACGAAGTGTCCCACGGTGTTTATATGTATGACCGACCCCCATTATTTTGACATTTCCTGCATTTTTGTCAAACAAGAATTTATTCTACTGTGAGTTTTTATAAATGTGTCCATATCCAAAATTACGATTCAAGCTAATTATTTTGTTATTTTGTAAATCATTGAAATCTGATAGTAAAGATGAATGCATTATAGAAAAAATCTGATAGTAAAGATGATTAAATGGATTACTGAAAATTGTTTCATATCTTCAATATATACACTCGTAATCTATATATAAATAGGCGACACGTTTTTTTGTTATCCCTTTTACAGGAAACCAGGTTGACTTACCAAAGTAAAAATTATACCATTCGAAAGATTAGTTTTTCCTTCATGTGCATCACTTAATTTTTTTTTCTTAAATTTAATTATAAATTAGTTTAATTTTAAATTGAAATTAAAATAAATCAATGGGATAGTATGTGTGAATTGAGCACACGTTTAGCGTAGATGCTGCTTTTGGGTAGAATGTGTGCGTGTGATTAATTTGCTTTTTGCCTGGAAATATGCAACCATATGTGAATTTTTGGTTTGTGTCCCTGATAAATTGCAAGTACTAAATTAGTCGAAAATCAAACCAAATGAATCAATCTTCTACTGGGGACACAAACCAAAAGAATTAACATATAATTGCATTCCTCTACGAAATAATCAGAATATAGAGCATACTTATTTAATATTATCATTGGCATAGATCATAGGTTCGACTGAATAACCAACCATTTATGCCAAATACATGCATTCTTTTAACTCAAACCTAATATCTATGTCAATGATAATGTGAGCGGAAAATGCAGCCATATCACAGACAATATTCATTTGTTCATTCTTTTGCTTTTTGCCTGGAAGGAGGCAATCTTTGGCTAATAAAATTGCATTCTTCCAGACAAAAGCCGAAACAATGAACATATGGCCACAGACAATAGTATGGATGCATTACCACAGACAAATTTAAAGATATCGGTTTGTTATACCATTATTTTTTGCTAATTCGATAAAAAAAAATGAAAATCACAATTTTACAGTTATTTCTAGAAAACGCGAGGTTAACTTTCACGAATATTTATTGAAAGCGAGCGAGAGTCTGAATTTTATCATATTTCCTTACTTTTGTATGGACCCACATTTAAAAACATAATTTAGAGAAATATGATATATGGCCAAAAGTTGCGAATGAGAAATTAATGGGGGTTGGACATACCCCTCAGAATGCATGATTTAGCCGCCACGCGCAAAAAACTGTTAAAAATCCAAAATCTGAAATTATAACACATTTCCAAACTTTTGTCTGCACACCTTTAAAACCTCAATTTAGAGAAAAAAGAAAAAGTAGGAAATGAAAGCTCGTTCGTTTGTAAGAAAATTCCAGATATATTTTATTTACAATATACAATGTATTTCCCACAACTTCATAATTTAGTTAAAAACCACATGATCCACGGTTCATGTGGTTTATTAAAATCGTATCCCCGTCTGTATCAGAGATGGTAAATGCAGCAAAAACTTTTCTAAGGACTTTTACAATACAACTCATAACAGTATAACAGTTGACTTTCGTGGCCACTCTGTTGACAGCCGTTATGCTGTTCCATAAAATCCATATCTCTTAGCGAAATTTGATTGCTACTTAAATGTGGAAGTTCTTGGCACAGTTAAGAGCCGAAAATATATGTACAAATATGCTTATGAGGGATACGACTGTGCCTCATTACAGTTTCGAAGAGTTTGAGGCGGAGTTGGAAAAGAAATGGAAAAAACCTCAAAGAGGAAGTAGTAGAGCTATTGCTAGGTTATTTTATGTTTTATGTTGAGTTGTTCCATTTGAGACTATTTTGCTTCATGTTCGAGGTCCCATCAGGATTTGGGTACTGTTGGGAGCATTATTTATTGCACATTTTCAGCACATGCACGACGTATCGCATGAAATGATGGAGAGTAGCGTGAATATGTATTAGAAGTAAAAGAGTGTAAATCCTCTCAGCAGTTAAAAGAGTTATTTGCCATATCCTATTTGTGCTATTAACTTTCCTACAAATGCTTTAGATTTGTGGAATGAATTCAAAATTTTCATTTGCGAAGAATTTTTAAGAAATTCTTCAGAAAATGATTCATATAACCGTGCTTTATTAGCTATTGAGGAAATATTGTTCAGTAAGCGATTCATTTGGTACTTGAATTAAACTTTTTGGAGGTAAGACTATTTTACTCTGTGGAGATTTTTGACGAATATTGCCAGCTATATCTCACGGTACACGTGTACCACTTATTGAGAATTGGCTTACTTCATGGTCCGAATTTTCATAATTCCACAAAATAACTTCTACCCAAAACATGACAGCTTCGTTGAATTTCTTAAATCTCTTGGTAATGGAACTTTACCCACATTTCCAGATTACAGCCAAGATGTTATGAAATTCCTTCCCATTTAGTTAGCTGCAACTTCGTGATTGCAGATACTTATGGCACTGTATCTGAAGCCATAAAGTCTAACGATATTCTCACTTCGGTTATATTAGCACTCAAACATGAAGACTGCACTTTCATCGATACAGAAATCTTTAACAGACAGCCTTATTTGAGTTCCGATCTTGAGTGATGATTATAGAGAGCAAAATAATTTTCCAGTAGAATTTTAAAACTCAGTTGATGTAAGTGGGCTCCCGATCCCACAAATTTATTTTAAAAACCAAATTGCATACTTTTACTTATTCGTTATTTGTGTACAGGACAGGACTTGCTTGGTCAATGGTACACCTATTCGTTTCATTCAACTGCAAAAAAAGTTTTTTGGATTGTGAAATTTTAGTAGGAGTTTTCCGAAACACACGTATTTTGACACGTGTGACGAATTTTTATCTTTTTCCTTTCAAAAAACTCAATTTCCAGTCATTCTGGCTTTTGCGATGACAATTAATAAATCCCAGGGGCAAACGTTTCAAAAATCAGGAATCTTACTCAAACAACCTATATTTTCTCACCGTCAATTTTATGTTGTAGCCAGTAAAGTTACATTGTTTGATCGATTGCGCGTCTATATTATTTCTATGTCTTGCGTATTCTATTGCGTATTTCTGAAACACAAGGCCAAGGTCATTTGGCAGAAGATGAAAGGATTTTTACAAAAAGTATTTTGTATGAGAAATTTTAAGATTTTTTAAGATCTGCAAACGCACCCGCAAGGTTTTCGATAATTATAGATAGGGCCTCATTAGATGTACTTTGACGTGCAAAATGAGCTTAAATGATTGCTACTAAAGTCTGAACTAAATCACCTTTTTACTTATAATTCTACTGTATATATAGCGCCATGCGCGAGCTATTAGAGTGAGCGTAGTGAACCGCGGGGGTTGGCGAGCGTAGCGAGCAGGGGGCGTCCCCCTAGTCATAATAAATATACAAATAGATTCATAAATAATAAAAAACACAAAATACTAGAAATCCCATTATAACAAAAAGTCATGATAAATAAGATAAAAAGAAACCAAGTGCGTGTCGGACACACATAAGCGAAGGGTTCCGTAGAATGCCGCATAAAGTATTGGGTTAAATAAATCTTTGTTGTAGCTTAAAACATCGAATATCATCATAATTAACGGTAAGACTCTTGTTGTTCAAACCAAAAATCGTTAACTGTTCTTATATAGTTCTACTACCTTTAATTTTTTCAGATTTTTCTGGCCCGTCGATCAAAAGTTAGAGAGGGGGGAACACACTTTTGACGTTTTTAGAAGCGTATATTTCGCGAACGATTAGCTTAAAAGGAAAAAAATGTTCTCACAACATCATTGTCGTTTTTAAAGACCTATCCAAAAACACCTCACACGGTTATGTGCAATGAAAAAAAAATCTTGTCCCTCAGACGTATGTATGGAGTGCCACCCTTAATAAAACTTTTTTCTTTACTTTCACTACTGCATTTTCTTGTGGTTCACAGGAGACACCTTACTTCTAAATTTCATTTATATAGTTTCAACAGTTTCCGGATAAAATGGCTGTGACATACGGACAGACGGACATGATGAAACTATAAGGGTTCCGATTTTTCTACGGAACCCTAAAAATGATAATTAGAGTAATATGAATCAAGTCATTTCAAGTTTAGCATTTTTCAGAACAATAAAAAGCATACATTACATCTTTTCTAAATGATTTAACATAAATTAGAGAAGCTGAGTAATTCAACAGTGTAGAGGAAATAATAATTTATAAACTATAATTAAATAGGGCTCACAATAGGATTAGAACTAAGAAAGAAAATACAGGGAGAGGCATCTAACATTTGGAATACGAACTACCGTATATTTGGAGTTTGATAGGCATAATGACTTTCATGAGCTAACAGAAAATTAGTCCTATGTTTGACGTTTACAAAATGGGACGCTTTACGCTTGAAAAAAGTTGGGAACTATTGAAAACTTACTTCAACACTGGTGAGTTTTCTACGGAAACCACAAGAAATTTACGGAAAAAATTTGCATTCCAATCAGTTGATCAATCAGTGAAGCGAGTTTGTGAAACCGGTTCGTTATTGGACAAAACAAGCCGTTCCCGTTTTCGTCCAGTGCACACAGCTGAAAACATTGCCGCGGTTTCGCACAGTGTGCATGAACATCCATCAACACCAATTCGTCATTGTTCTCAGGAACTGAACATTTCTCGCACTTGTCTGATGAGAATTTTGGCTACAAACAAGAGTGCAAGAAATGAAGCCTCATGACCATCTGATGCGTTTTATGTTCGCCTATCGCATCGGATGGGCTGATGATCGTTTGATCGAAGATGAACATTTTTACTGAAAAATTATCTTTTCCGATGAAGCTCATTTCTACCGTGGAGGCTATTTCAAGCGAAATTGCCGCCCTCAGAGCCGCCCTCAGGGTCAATGGCGAGCGTTACAGAGCCATGTTAAATGCCACAAATTGAAGAGTGTTACATGGACGGAATTTGGTTCCAACAGGTCGGGGCTGCGACACAGCCAACGATACAATCGATCTTTTGCGTGAAATTCTGAATTCTGATTCTATTAAGGATATATGTTACGTTTATATTCTAGAGACGATTGAGTCCTTGAAACACGAAATTAAAGTTGCCATTCATGAGATTGAAGCCCAAACAATCGAAATGTACTGAAAAATGCCTTGGCAGTCATTTGATTGATGTTGTGTTTCACTCGTAAATGGAAATGTTCAATCTTTCTAACAAAGTTATAGTTTTGGACAAATATTCATTAGTTTTTTTTATATCCGATTCAAATTCCAAATCGTATATGGCCCACCCTTTATCTCTTGAGTTTTTCTCACTGAAGGTAATGAAGAGATAGAATAACAAACAAGAAATGGCCAATAAATCAGTGTTTAGGGCTAGAATTGTAATACACATATTTTTTACATTAAAACCAAGTCAACATACATGGTAACAACTTGAACCAATTGCTTCCAATTATTACATTACCACAGATGACTATAAAGCAGAGTGTGTATATATCGACCGCTCAGCTCAATTTTGTGTGCGACTTCGCGAAAGCCACCTTAAAAAGAATTAAGGGTAGGCTTCTTAGTTAACAATTTTTCTGATGAACGAACCAAAATTAGTACGAAGGTATTTGTCATGAAAAGCCATATTTAGATTTTATGTATTGAGAACGATCACTGCATTTTTTCCAAGAATTTCAAGATTTTGAAAGCTCTTTTCAGCATTTTTCTCAAATTCGCTGTTGGGAATGTGAAACTATGAAAAGAAAACTCTTTGTGGTTTATTTAATCCGTAGTAAGTGCATTATCGTAGGTTCATTAAAAAAGAACGTGTTTATATAAATTTAAAATCCCAGTTCATGAAAGATTCTGAAAATCAGAAGTTAAACAATTTTCTTCAGGGTACTTTCCCGGTAAAAATTAGAAGTTTCAAAGGTTTTTTGCCCGTAGCGGCTAAACGAAGCATCTTAGAGTATTCATATGTATGGCTGACCCCCGTCATTTTGATATTACCTGCTTTTTGTAATACATGATTTTCCTCTACCAAAAGTTTTTAAAAATGTGTCCATATCCAAATTAGAAAATATGACAAAATTACGAATCTAGCTATTCTACAGAAATAAAAGAAAGGTTTTGTCTGTACATTGCATAGAATCAACTCATTGGAGACGCCAAAACCACCCCTAGAAAAATTTCTGTCTGTATGTCCAGAGAAGTTTTGTCAGCTATAGACTCCACCGTGGCTCATGGTAGAGCTTTGAAATTTTAAGAGTATTTTAGGGAATTCATGGCTTAAAACATTGGCTTTAAATGAAAAAAAAATATTTAGTAGAACCAAAGTTATAGTGCATTATATGCTTCCATGTGAAATGGCACGAGGTGGATCATGACACGTGTTTTATTACTCACATGGAGTACATGAATGACTAAACACGATTTAGCATGATCCGTTTTTGGCATGATTTAGCATGATCCGACCAAGTGTCAAGTAATTTGAGTTCGGCTAATGGAATGAAGATGGCGTACATATTTTTTTTTAATGAAATTTTTACTGCACATTCAAAAAAATTAATTGGGTTTTAAGGTTATATGATCGTTTTTAAAAAAGTGGCATCAACCACACCGTCCTCCGCTGACCAAGCCTGTGAATGTCCTGACCGAATAAAAGAAGTGTTGTGACCCTACATATTATGGCTCATGCAAGGGCCGATGAAAGAAAAGGATGAAAAATATCCCAAAGATCATGTAAAAGACGATAAGGCTCTCAAGAGGTATAACATTAAGAGGTATAAGATTAAGAAAAAAAAAATGTATATGAGTACATAAGCGAAAAAGAAATGTAAGCCTTAATAGCGCGAAGAAAAAAAATGTAATACCGATGTAAGGCAGATATAGACATATATATATATGGAAAATATGTATATGCCTGTATCTACTTTAAATTATAGAAAAAAGCGACAAATGAACTCACCTAACATTAAGAAATAGAAAAGTATCAATAACAAAACATAATAGAATCTACACACATAGTAAATAATTTCCACAACAGAAAAAAAATAATAATAAATATGCAATAATGATAAAACAATAGAACGGTCCTGATTAAACATACATAGTTTTGAACCTCTTTCGAAATTCACGCCATCTAGCCCCGAAATTTTTGTTTTTCCAAGGGGGGTGGAATGTTGCGACGGAGCCTAGGCCCAGTCACACATGTTCCATTTTTTTTCTCTTTCCCCTACCCGCTCCTTTTCCTGTAAACAAAAAGAAAAGAAAAAACCTTTCATGGGAACTCGTCCGTTCCCAGCCCAAAATGCTGACGCCACATTTTGGGTTCCCATGCGCGAAATTCTGTCGCGATCAAGCCTTATCACCAAAATGAAACTTGATCGCGACAGAATAAATAATCATGCGCGATAAATTTCCCGTTGCGATCAAGTTTTATCACTCTGAAGAAAATCGAAGATTTTCAAAAAAAATAAATAGAAAAAGTAGAAAATATTATATATCGAAACAGATTGGAAATAACAAATTAATTGAATAAAAGTGAAAAAAAAGGAATCCTTATTTTGATGAGACCAAATGAAAATTTTAAAACTATAATTTATAAAATAAAAGTTATGCGAATAAAAGTTGAATGAATAAAAAGTAAAATCGAAGATTTTCAAAAAAATAAATACAAACGTAGAAAATATTATATATCGAAACAGATTGGAAATAACAAATTAATTGAATAAAAGTGAAAAAAAAGGAATTCTTATTTTGATGAGACCAAATGAAAATTATAAAACTATAACTTATAAAACAAAGTTCGATTGAATGAAAAGTTGATTGAATAAAAAAATAAATCGAAGATTTTCAAAAAAAATAATAGAAAAAGTAAAAAATATTATATATCGAAACAAACTGGAACTAATAATTAATTGAATGAAAGTGAAAAAAAAATGTGTTTTTACCTTGATGAACAAATTGGATATAATAATTTATTGAATGAAAGTACAAAACAAGGTAGATGAAAAAAAAAATATTATTAAGCTAAAGACTTGACGCAAAAGCTCATCATGAGCTGTATCTTTGTATTCTGCTAGTTCTTAACATATCAATCTTTTATCTTTGCCTTCTAACAAAAGTACTAAAAAACGTAAGGGAATTTTAGTATTTCCTCCAGTGAGGTGCAGGTGAACTTCTCCTTATTTATCCCAAAGACGTTTTTGGGATAAAACAGTCTCATTACTAATTCCAATGGACGAATTCTGCTATATCTGGTCACACTGTTGGACTGTGTAAAGAAACAATTTCTCTTCCTCACACTCGCGTATACGCAATGAACTCGCGCTGATAAGAAATGAAATTGTCCAATCACACACCCCAAAGACATATGTTGATGTATGTTTGGGGTGCGTAGTTCGTTTGCTCATGCTGTTATGAGAGCGTGAGCAATGCATATTCGGGAGCGCGAATAAGAGGAACTATACACCCACGCAGCCAAAGGTGATACATCCATAAGGCCCATAGTCCCGCATATGCATTGCTCACGCTCTGATATGATTCTGGAGTGTGTAAATGGAAAATTTATTTTCCTCACGCTCACGCTCTGATAGGAGCACGAGCAAAAGGAATTGTCGATTTCTCTCTTCGACAATATCCTTACGCTCATGCTCTTACCAGAGCGAGCTCAATGCAATTCCATATGTTTTGGGGGTGCATATATCCAAAAATATTAGTTCCAATTGTTCTTTTAGTGCAGTCGGAATTTTGGAATTTTAAAAAATTTTTTGAAAACTGTTTAATTTCGGTGATCATCATGTGTATTTTCAACTTTGTGCGGTTTTTCTCAAAACAAAGTAAAAACGTTCTAACGAAGTGAAATTTTGGTGAAAGAACCATTAGATTTTTGCTTTCAACGCAATTTATTAGTTTTATCTATTTCAGCTACGTCATTTTTTGGTTTTGGTTATATTTCAGTTCACGATGCCTCGCCGAGTTAGAGTATCCGGCACGGTGGAGCGGCGTAATAGAAGGGATAGTATGAGATCACTGAGGAGTGTAATTGAAAATACGTCAAATGGAAGTGATCCTCAAAATTTAGCTGATTCATATAAAATTGCATTGGTTTATCCAATCTGTGATTTTGTATCTCATAAATGTGGCTCTTTAAATTTGTTTCGTTCACTTCGTGGTGCTAAGCATTTTCAACCGGTAGTTACTCTACGTAACACTCAGGCGTTTACATCATGTCGCCATAAGGGCAAAGTCAATTTACCTACCCCAACTCACAATAGATTTTTTCAGAGCCTTTGTGAAGGATGTGTAATGTAATGTAAGTTGGAAGAGAGGTGGATAAAGGCGAGGCACAAGCCGTCTCAATTCGCCGTTTTGGAATGATGTGTAGGGTATCTTTTCATTAAGGCGAGGCAGGATGCCGTTAGATTCGCCGTCTTGAAATAAGGTGTGATTACTTTCAGGTGTTGAAAGATACTGATTTATTTCATTGATTTTCTCAGGTTTTATAATGAAAAATAATGCAATCTAAGCATATTATCCTCACATCGATTTCAGATACTTAATGCTTTTTTTAAATACATATGAAAAATTAAAGTATAAAAGTGAAATTGTAAATTGACTCGTGCTTTACGTGTGAATCGAAAAATGAAATTTTGCATAAAAATTTTCACGCGAAAAGTAAAATATGAAATTTAATACGTCAGTTCTACGCGACAATTAATTGCAGGTAAGGTCGTTCGCATGTGATTTCGAGGTTAAGTTTTTATGGTTTGTTGACCTCTACACCATCTCCCTTTAGAAAAGGGGTACCCTTTGCTGGTACACTACCAGTGAATCTTTTTAATAGGTTATTGTGGTACATTTTTTTTTTGTTTCTTACTTCTAAAGTTGAGTTATTAGCTAGTTTTTCTATTATCTTGTATGGTCCATGGCAAGGACTTTGACATTTCCTTTTATCTATATTCCTGACTAAAACATAATCTCCTACGCTAAGATTACTTACGTTCGTTTTTATATCATAATTTTTTTTGTTTCTTAGTTTAGCTATACTTAGATATTCCCTAGCTTTACTGAGTGCTAGATTTAGTCTATGTTTTAATTCGTTAACGTAATTGTCTAAATTGTATATTGTACTTGTTGTATTGACTAAGTCATTTGGAAGGTATGGAAGTTTTCCAAACACTAATTCGTATGGGCTGTATTGAGTCTCGACATGTGGTGTCGTGTTATATGCAAAAGTGAAATAAGGAATCCATTTATCCCAATCATATTCATTCGTGTATGCAAGAAGGAATTCATTCAGAAGTCTATGGTTTCTTTCGATAGAGCCTAGTGTTTCGTGGTGGTATGGGGTTGAAAAAATTTGTTTTATTTGGAGTAGATCGCAAATGTGTTTCATTAATTCGTTTTTGAACTCAGTGCCTCTGTCAGATTTTAGTATTTTGAAATGTCCGTATTTCAGAATGAATTGTTCAACTAGCGTGGTTGCTACCGTTTTTGCATCCTTTGCTTCCATTGGATAGGCTGTGACGAATTTAGTGAGCTCGCACTGTATTGTCAGTATATATCGGTAGTCATTAGATATCCTTAAGGGGCCTACTGTGTCTATTGAGATTGTCTCAAAACTCGTACCTGGGGTGTCGGTTATGGTCATTTCGTCTTTTGTGTGTTTGTATTGTTTGTTTAGACAACACTTGGTACAGTTTAGGACAAATTTCTTTACCATTTTATTCATGTTCTTCCAAATGTGTTTTTGTTTTAATTTTAAAAGTGTTTTTCTGATCCCAAAATGACCGCCATGTGGTGAATTGTGAAACTCTTCTATAAGTTTCTTTTATGTTGGTATGTCATCAATTTTTTGGGGTTTTTTGTATATTAATATTTTTATTGATTCATTTTTATCCTTTTTACGTTGCAACGTGTTATAAGCTTCTTTACATTCTTCTTTCTGAACATGTTCAAATATTTCATTTTCTATATTTAGTGCTAATTCTTTTATGTTTGCTTTCTTTAATTTTGATGACAGCTTCTCCAGGATCAATTCTAGGTTGATTGGATTATCACTGCATCGTACTAGTACTTCTTCTGTATTTATATCGATATCTATTTTATATTTGCATGCATTTTGTTTATATTCGCTCATTATGTTGAAATTAAGTTTTCCTACATTTTTGATGTCTGATAGAGAAGTGCAATCCCATATGAAGAGTTGATCAGGCTCTAAGGGTTTGGCAGTTTCTTTGTTGATGTTACTATTATTGATTTTATTTTTCATGGCTCTAGTTAACACTAAAGATTTATGGCAGGATTGGTCATTTGTTGTTGGTATCATACTTTTAAGTAAATCTGAGTCAATTTTTATTCGGGATAAGGCATCAGCATTTGTGTTCATTTTACCCTGTTTGTAGATAATTTCGAAATCAAAGTCACATAAATCCAGGCGTATTCTTGTTAGTTTAGATGATGGGTTTTTGTGTGAAAATAACGAGACTAAGGGTCTATGGTCCGTGACTACTATAAATTTATTGCCAAATAGGTAGGGTTTGAAGAAATTGATACCCCAATGAATTGCTAGTAGTTATTTGTTAATTTCGTGTTTGTTAAGTGATCTATTGGCGTATGATATTGGTAGATCTTGGCCTATGTCACCTTGTGAAAGGACCGCTCCTAAGGCATGGTCGGAGGCGTCAGTCGTTAGGATGAATGTTTCGTTGAAATTAGGGCATTGGAGAATAGGGGGGTTAATAAGTTTTTGTTTTAATAAATCGAAATAATCGCATTCTGTTCTGTAGATGATATATTTAGTTCGTTGAGGAGTTTCTTGAAGCGGTTATTGTCGTCACAATGCCTTTTTGAACTATTTTTTAACATGTAGTAGTCAGAGAGGGGTTCTGTTTCTATTGTCAAGTTGGACATCTTTACTTCTCTTTCGTTTGTATTCAGAAGTTTTATGTGGCAAGTGCCATTCGAGGGGGCTAAAGTATTACTTAGAAAAACGCCGGGTTGTAGCTCTTTGCTGAGGATTACGCTATCTTCCTGTAGTTTTAATTCGATTGGACAGATTATCTCGGATCCTGCTGGGATATTGATGTAATTTTTTTTGAGTGGTTGTGTTTGTATGGGTATTACAACGTCGGTTTCATTTATATTTAGTGTGAGAGTGAGGGTTTCATAGTCTATTTTGCAGAAGTATTTTGTAAGAAAGTCTCTGCCTAGAATGCCGTCTGTCTGTATTGGAAAGTTGTTATCTACTATATGGAAATTATGTTTTGCGGGTTTCTCTAAGAATTCTAAAAGAAGGTTGATGGTTCTTAGTGATTCAATTTCCTCGTTGGTGATCCCTGCAAGTTTGCATGTATTCGAAGTGGAGTATGTTGTTTCGGGTAGTAGTTTGTTGGGCTTACAGATGGAAATGTCGGCTCCGGTGTCTATTAGGAACTTAAGGGGTGCTGATGCATTATCCGAATGTGTTGTTATATAGTTTGTAAGGTTTGAGGATATTCTAAAAATTTTTATTCTTCCCCCGGAGAAATTTCGGCCATCTCCGGGCCTTGGTCGTTTCCCTGGTTGTCTTGGTGGATATAGTGTATTTGTCTGTTTTGATGTTGTGTGTTGTTTGTTCTTCTGTTGTTGTTCTTGTTTTAGTTGTTGTTTTTCCTGTTGTGGTTGTTTTGGTATCCATTGTCGTTATTGTTATTGTTATTATAGTTTCTGTTGTAGTTGTTGTTATAGTCTCTGTTGTAGTTGTTGTTGTTGTTATAGTTTCTGTTGTAGTTGTTGTTGTTATGGCTTCTGTTGTTGTTGTTGTAGTTTCTCTTGTAGTTGTTGTTATTGTTTCTGTTGTAGTTGTGATTGTTGTCACCTTTTTGTCTTAAGGTAAACATTTGGTTCGTTGTTGTCGTATGGTTCGACTGTTCTATCTCAAGACATAAGTTAATAGCTGTGGCCAATTCTTTTGGCTGGGCGGCAAAGACAGTGGCTTTATACTGTTCATTTAGTCCATTCTTGAATACAGTTAACGCGTATTCGTTGTTAATTTTTATTATGGCATTTGCTTGATCTTGTGTTAAATTTATTGTCTGTAGCGAATTTACAAGGTGGGCCATTTAAAGTGGAAGCATTTGTTTCTGAAAAAAATATATGAAAAAAACATTTTTATTTATTTTCATTTCGATTATAATTTATTTTGGTTCAAGGAGATATGATATCGCGTAAATGGCCACCTTTGGCCTTGAGTACAAAATGTGCCCTTTTTTTGGCGTTTTCCATCGTTTTGGCCAATGTATCGGTCGATATGGCGGCGATTTCACGTCTTATGTTGTCTTTGAGTTGAGCTATGGTCCTTGGCTTATCAGCGTATATCTTGGATTTCAAATAGCCTTACAAAAAATAGTCTGGTGGCGTCAAATCGGGTGATCTCGGGGGCCAGTCAAAATCACCGTTTTTCGATATGACTCGTCCGAGGAACAATGGTCGTAACAAATCGATTGTTAGTCGAGCTGTATGGCATGTTGCACCGTCCTGTTGAATCCAGAAGCCATTCAAACCATTTTCACGAACAATGGGCATTACAAATTCATTTATCATGGCTCGATAACGTTCGCCATTAACAGTTTTCGTTGCTCCATCATCGTCTTCGACCAATGACCATATCCGCACAAAGACCACACCAAACTGTAACTTTTTGGTCGTATAGAGGCTGTTCCTCAATTAATTGAGGGTTTTCAGTGGCATATAACCGACAATTTCGCTTATTAACGCTTCCATTTAACGTGAAATGTGCCTCGTCTGACATGATGATTTTTCGCCAAAAGTTGGCCACGTTCTCGGCCATTTCGATGATCCATTTGGCATAATCGACGCGACGCAGATAATCACCAGGGTTCAGTTTATGAGCCAATTGAATTTTGTACGGAGACATCTTCAAATCGACACGAATTATGCGTCATAGAGTGGTCCGAGTGATGCCCAACTCCTGAGAACGACGACGAGATGATGTTGTCGGCTCCTCCTCAACACTGGCTCGTACGGCTTCAATATTTTCATGGGAACGTCTTGTTTGTTGTCTGGATGCATGACTGGCATTACTAACATTACCAGAATTCACAAATTTTGCGTATAAACGTCTTATAGGGTTATCACCGGGACCACTTTTAACTTTATTTTTCGAACGAAACGCACGTTTGGTTTTCACAATTGAGAAGTTATTTTGAATGTAAGGCTGAACAATTTCAGCGCGTTATTTTGGTGTGTACTGTTCCATGGTAAAATTGTCTTGGAATGACGCTTCCAACGCGGTATGTCATTAGTCGATCTGACAATTCCGTCAAAAGTTATTGGGTTGCCGGATGCTTCCACTTTAAATGGCCCACTCTGTAGTTCTCCTATGAGGTTTAATAATTGGTCTTTATATTTTAATATTGGTAGTTTGTTTTGTTTTAAATTTGATAATTTGGTATGTATTTGTGGAGCTGCTAATGGACTCTTGTATCTTTCTTGCAGTTTTATTTTTAATTCTTCGAAGGTACTTATTGTGGAAATAGAGGCAATGGATGTTCGCACATTCGCGTTTAATTTGAGAAAACAGACAAATTCGATTAACGTTTTCTTATCATTATTGGTGAGGGTATTATATATTATTTCAGTTATTTTTAAGAAGCCTGGTAGCTCTTTATAATTCCCGGTGAATATGGGTATGGTCTTGGATGCAGATTCAATATTGAAAGAAGCCATATTGGTTGTTTGATTTTGGTTGTCTATTTCGTTCTTGTTTTTTTGTTCGTTTCCTTCTTGCATATGAATCAATATTTCTGTTGCTTGTTTGAAATCTTTTTCAAATTGTTGTGTTTCTGTTGAGAAGTCTTTATTTTCATTGTTTTTTAAGAATAGATTGAGTCTTTGCCTTAAGTATTCTAGATCTTCAAGCTTGGATGTAATGGTTTCCTGTTTATATGGTTTAGTTATTAATTTTTTTGCATTGTCCAAAATTCTTTTTAGGGAATATAGTATTTCTTCCACATCTTTCTAACAGTTAAAAGTTAATTATTATTTTTATTTTGTCAAACTGATGTGCATTGTGCCCTATTGATTTTTTTGTTAACATACTTTTTCATATAATTATTTAAAGATTTTAATGTGTATATAGTTATTCCTGTTAAAATGATTGACGTCGCTATTATAATTAAAATTAGGTTTCCTAGGCTAAGTTGTTCATTCTTGGCGCTGTTGTTGAGATTTTCATTGATGTTAATTTGTTCTTTAGACTCTGTAGTTCCCATAGTTGGGGTTTTTGTGTTTATGGAACTTCCTTGTCTGATCCAGATGGAGTTTGTCAATCCACTCGTATATTTTGGTGCTCTGGTCCCAAGTTAATGTTGTGTTGTCGTCCCTTACTAGGGCGTAGAGTGCTGCTAGTTCCCGTCTCTGCTTTACAAGTTTACCGCCTCTTCTTCGTTGTTGTCTTGTTTCGCTGGGGGTGGTGTTGGGTGTTGGTATTTGTTTCTCTTCTTCAGCGTGGTGGAAGTTCCTAGGTCGTGGTCCGGCCGTCGGGTCTTCTTGTAGTTTATCCTGGAGTTCCTTTCTTTTCCGTTGGAAATATTCGTCGATTGTAATTTTCTTTTTGACACTTTTTGGGAAGTATGGAGGTGCTGATTGTGTTTCTTCGTTTGTGTGAGGAACGTATTCTTCCTCCATTTATAAACTGGTAGTTTTGTTGAAAGTAACTCCGAAAAAGTTTGTCTCGGAAAATTTGTTGTTTGTAAAATTTGTCTCTTGATGCAGCTATGTCTTCTTAGTCCGTCACGGGCAGGATCGCCATGTAATGTAAGTTGGAAGAGAGGTGGATAAAGGCGAGGCACAAGCCGTCTCAATTCGCCGTTTTGGAATGATGTGTTGGGTATCTTTTCATTAAGGCGAGACAGGATGCCGTTAGATTCGCCGTCTTGAAATAAGGTGTGATTACTTGCAGGTGTTGAAAGATACTGATTTATTTCATTGATTTTCTCAAGTTTTATAATGAAAAATAATGCAATCTAAGCATATTATCCTCATATCGATTTCAGATACTTAATGCTATTTTTAAATACATATGAAAAATTAAAGTATAAAAGTGAAATTGTAAATTGACTCGTGCTTTACGTGTGAATCGAAAAATGAAATTTTGCATAAAAATTTTCACGCGAAAAGTAAAATATGAAATTTAATACGTCAGTTCAACGCGACAATTAATTGCAGGTAAGGTCGTTCGCATGTGATTTCGAGGTTAAGTTTTTATGGTTTGTTGACCTCTACACTCTACTCTTCTGACGTTGCTATTAAACGTCGTTCGAAAAATTATTTTCAGACTTACAAATCTTCATTTGCAATGGTTAGTTCTGAAGCTAAGTTGTCTGATACCGCTTTGAATGGTGTATATCATTTTAAGATTCACGATATTTTTTATCATCACGCTGGTGCATTGGCTTCAAATTATGGTCGTCCACCAATCTATGCACAGCTTTACTTTTTTGATGTTGATACTGCAGTTAAACATAGAATGCGTGTGAGTGCGAATCAGGGATGTCATAGTTAATGCGTTAATTGGGTGTTGAGTTAGATCGTGTGAAGAATTTTATTCGCTCATTCAGATCAATGGCTGAATTTTGTCGACAACCAGAAAATTCAGCTGCCGACGTTTGCATGGTTATTAAAGTCAATCGGAATACGGATCTTCGACGTTTTAATGAGGCTGTACAAACTGATGTCGCTGTTATTTTCAAGAATGATGACGGCGAAACCCAGTTCGAAAGAAATATGGCTGTATTTTCAAAACTGTCTGATTCAGTTCGCAGTATTTCTGTATTAGATTCTTCATTGGATCCTTTGGCCTAGCCCAAACGGTGATACTGGCTGGTATGTTAACATGGCACACAACACACCCTCCACTTCTTCTACTGTTTCACGCAACAAAATTACAATGCTGCAATATGCTTCATATCGACTCGCTATTCGTGATGAATTCAGTATTTTGCACCGTTCGCAAAAATTATTCCTTCAGTGGGTGGTCGATCTATATGTTCGAATTGAAGGTACCAGACTTCATTTCATACGTTTGACTTTGTTCAACAAAATCCAAACGGTGCTGATGGTGTCCATGGAGTAGGCCGTAAAATAATTTTACCATCATCTTTCACTGGCTCACCTAGAAATATGTTTCAAAATTATTTAGATGCGATGTCTATCGTACAACATTTCATTTTTGTTTGTGACCATGACATGTAACCCAAGTTGGCCAGAAATTGTTGAGGTTCTTGGTGAAGCTAACGCCAATTTTCGTCCTGATGTTGTTGTCCGTGTCTTCAAATCCAAACTCAGTGAACTTATCGATTCAATATTGAAAAGGCAAATTTTTGGTAAAGTAGAAGCATTAATCTATACTATTGAATTTCAAAAACGTGGTCTCCCCCATGCACATGTTATGATAACATTGAATAGTGATGATGAAATTTATGGAATAACATCGATCAGTTTGTCTGTGCAGAAATTCCTGATGTTTGTTGTCACCCAAAATTGCATAAATTAGTTAAACAGCACATGATTCATGGACCATGTGGTTTATTAAATCCAAATTCAGTGTGCATGAGAGATGGAAAGTGCCTGAAAAATTGTCCAAAAGGTTTCTGTGATAATACGCGGTATAGCAAACATTGATGTGCGCGGACATTCAGTTGACAATCGATACGTCGTTCCTTATAATCCATATCTTCTGGCAAAGTTCGATTGTCATGTGAATGTTGAAGTTTGTATTAATGTCAAGAGTGTTAAGTACATATACAAGTATGTGTACAAAGGGTATGATTGTGCGTCGCTAGAGTTTGGAGTTGTGAATGGTGAGGTTAATGGTGGTATTCAGATAGATGAAATTCAAAATTTTCTTAATGGACGTTTTGTTGGTTCCACTCAGGCTGCTTGGCGAATATTTGAATATCCAGTGCACTTTCAATCCCATACGATTATACGTCTTGACTGTCACTTGCCAAATCGTCAGAATATTGTTTTCAGAGAAGGAACCGAGCACCAAGCAGTTGCAAATCCTTCAAGGACAAAATTATTGGCATTTTTTGAATTAAATAGGAATGATCTCTCAAAAAATATCACCAAAAGATATTGAATTATTTCACTTACGTTTACTGTTATTGCATGTTCGTGGTCCACAGTCCTTTGACGATTTGCGTACGTACGATTCTATTAATCATTTGACATTTGTTGATGCATGTCACGCACATGGCATTGCATCTAATGATAGTGAATGGCGTGAATGTTTAAATGAACCGAAAGAAACAAAATCACCTCGACAATTGCAACAATTATTTGGATTTATTTGTGGTTTGAATATTCCAGCAAATGCATCGGGATGAATTTAAAATGTTTATGAGTGAAGATTTTCTTAGGGATTGCCGTGTAGAGATTTCTTATAATCGAAGCCTTTTGGAGATAGAGGATATCTTTCTGGCACATAATGTTTCATCTCAACAACTTGGCCTACCAAACCCGATTTATGTGTCTGATAACGTAGATTTAAGTGTAAATGCAAATAGAAACAAATTATTTGGAGGTAAAACTATTTTCCTATCTGGTGACCCGCGCCAAATTTTACCTGTAGTTCCTCACGGATCACGTATTACCATTGTTGAGAATTCTATTACATCTTGGCCTGAATTTTCTAGTTTTCATCACGTTAATTTAACACAAAATATGAGAGCTCTCCCTCATGAACTTGAATTTGTTGATTTTCTTAAATCAATTGGTAATGGTGATCGGACAATCTTCTCATAATTTAATGATAGTATTATTGAAATTCAAACGCATTTGTATTCTTCTCCTGAAAATGTTATAGAAGATATGTTTGGCGATATCTCAGAAACTATTTTTTCTTCGGAAGTCTTGGATTCCGTCATTTTAGCCCCGAAAAATGATGATTGCACTTTCGCCAATTCTGAAATTCTTGGTCGTATGCAAGGAGAAGAAAAAGCATACTTCAGTTTTGATAAAATTATTTGCGATGATGAACAGGAACAAAACAATTATCCAGTTGAATTTTTAAATTCACACACTGCCGCCACATAAGTTTGTATTAAAAGAGAATTGTATTGTGCTATAAATACGTAATTCAAATACAAAAGATGCATTGGTAAATGGGACACGATTGCGTGTAAAACAAATGCATAGAAATTCCATTGATTGTCAACTTTTCCTGTATTGTTTTCTTAGAAAGCCAGAATATATTTGTAGTCGATGTTAATAGTTAATCGAAGGCGAACGGAGCCACGAATGCAGTTTTTTTGCCATTCAATGAAAAAA
This sequence comes from Chrysops caecutiens, assembly GCA_963971475.1. Classification (NCBI taxonomy): domain Eukaryota; kingdom Metazoa; phylum Arthropoda; class Insecta; order Diptera; family Tabanidae; genus Chrysops; species Chrysops caecutiens. Next base: position 31,871,296 of record OZ020568.1, on the reverse strand, counting down.
CAATACGGAGAAAGTTTAGTGGATTTCAATTAAGAATTACTTTTGAAATCTATTATCAAAAAGTAAAAAAACTACTATCAAAATGTTAAGCAGAATTTAGCAGACTATTCGAACATGTAGCATTAGGTTAAATCTAAATCTGGTCACACTGAAAAGAATGGCACACCACAAAAAGCATATCCACTTACGGCTCACCCTCACGCATATGCATTGCTCACGATCTGATAGGAGCATTGAACAGAAATCTGCGATTTTAGCGTTTTGAATAAGTGATGGGACTCGAATCGAAAATGAATATTCGAATCAATTCAACAATTCGAATGTTTCATTCCGCGGCAAACTTACCTCATCTTTGAGACAATAAGTATACCTTACTACAAGAACTATTGTATAACAGAAAAGTAATAAACAGTGAATTAATTTTTCACCATACGCCTACATGAATGTAGCGAAATGGCCAAGCCGCATATTGTGACTAAGGTGTAGAGTTTGTGAAGTTTGGAATTGTAGACTTAGGGCGTGTAGAGTTAGAAGCTTGGCTCTACATGAGCTCTGACAACTTTTTGAAAGTGCGAGTCATTTGGTGTCGTCTTGGCAACATTTTACATGAATATGTTTTTGGTGGGATTTCATTTCTTTTTGTAACTTGTTTGTATCAGAATTTTTTTTTTTTTAATAATAAGTTATAATAACAAGGAGTACCTATACCTGTAAATATATATATCTGGGGGCATCAATTTTCAGATCGGATCAGACCTCTAGCGTTAAAATTGCAGGTCTCATACAAATTCCCATCCCCTAGTTTAAGGGGTTGGGGGACAAGAGTTACAAGTTTTATAATTTTTTTGTTGTTTGTGTACCTATACTAGCTTACATACAAAATTTCAGCTTTGTAGGACGTTAGGAAATACCCTAAGAATTTTGATGATCATCAGTGAGTCAGTGACGAAATCAGGGGTCTTTAGATATCAATATAATCTAAAGTATAGGAGCTATGCAATTAAAACTTTACATAATTAATAAGTCTGGCAATAAGTCTAGTGGCAACATATCCCGAAAATTTTGTTGATCTGGCATAATCCAAACCCAAGTTATAAGGGTTCAAAAAAACGACGAAACGGGGATTAAGAGGCCATCCTTCCAGACATCAGGAACCATGCCTGTTTTTAGAGAGAGGTTGAATAATTGGGATAACAGTCCGGAAAGATAGTTGGCACATATTTTAAGTAGAAACGGGAGTAGACCATCTGGACCAGAGGAGAGGTCGTCATGGAGACTAAGTAGGAGCGAGGAGACATTTTCTTCACTGATAGTGAGGTTGTGAAAGTCCAGTTCCGAAAGGGTCGAGGTAGGCTTAAGTAGTGAGAAATATTCTTTATCAGGAACAGAGGCATCATCCTGGAATGTGGAGGAAAAGAATTTGGCAAATGCGTTTGCACTAGAGTTAGGGTTGTCCAACTCCTTACCGAGATGCGTAAGGGATTGCGCATAAATGTCCCTTTTACACTTCCTTTTCGGGTTAACGAAGGAGGAAAATTCTCGGGGATTTGACAGAAGGTTGGACTTAACCGTCGGTAGGTACTTACTGTACAGTGAGTTTACCTTGGACGAGAACTCACTATAAGAAGCATGGAATTTGTCATAGTCGACACGACTGCCAGTGACTAGGTATCTATTCCAAATGGAGTTTCGATTTTTCCTCAAAGTTTTTAGTTCCTTAGTGTACCAGCAGGGAGAGAGTCAGTAGGGGAGGTGCGAATAAAGGCGTCGAGGAGGAGATGCACCCGTAGAGAGCGTTGTAAGACTCAGCGGTACAGTTATTAATGTTATCCACATGTTGGTCACGGTCCAGATGTTGATAAGCGTTATGCATATGAGAGTTAAGGTGGCAGTAGTTGGCTCGGCGTAAATTAAACCGAGGGGAGGGGGAATCATTTCGAACGTTGAGGGCATCGGCGAAGAATACGCTTATATTTAGAGGAGAGTTGTGGGGGTCGACGTTGCAGAGAAAAACTTCGCTGGTAATAACCTGTGCATTTAGGTGGTCATTAGAAGAAACAAGGCCCAATTGCGCCAGAGAGTAGACAATTTCCGTTAGGAGAACATAGGCGGATTCATTGGATCGAGGTGGGATGTAGCAAGTAAGAACGATGAACTACATCTTCGGAAGGTGAACACGAATAGCAAGGAGTTCTAAGGGTTCAGGAGAACGGGTTTGGATAAGGGAGGCGTCAAGAGAGGAGCTCTAATAACAACAACATCACGTACGTAGCACTCGCCTGTTTACCACCATCATACCCAAATTCCAGCGAAACACCCAGACAGAATCATTGTTAACAATCATTGCTCATTTGCAATGAGCCCGGCGGAATATTCGTGCAAACTTGTAGTGGCAGGACGAATATCGTTTGCGATGCTTTTCATTACAATATCGTCTTGTCACTCCGGTATTGGCAGTACGGTGTCAATCATCAGAGCGTGCGGTGGATAATATCGAGACATAACCTCCTCATAATTTTTACTAAAATCAAACGATTGTATTTTTTGCAGTGAATACTAAAAGTCAATCATCGCGTGTTTTATTGAGGTCACGCAGTACCCCAGAAGCATGAATAACAAATAAAATGTAAGCCTTAAGAGGCGACAAAAAACAGGAAAGAAGGGGGAATAAATAATAAATAATACAGGTAATAATAAGAATACAATGTAAACACAAAATGTAAGGCAGATACAAACATATATATATGAAAAGAAAAATAATAGTAAGGTATATATCTGTCATAAGTAATAGGAAAAAAAAGAACGAAGTGTGTGTCGAACACGCATAAGCTCAGGGTTCCGTAGCATGCCGGTATGGAATTGAGTTAAAATTCATTTTATGAAGGGCAGCTATTAGACAGCGATCTAATAAAATCGTGTAAGCATTTTGTTCGAAGTCATCTTCTTTGATTTGTTTGTTTATTTGTCGAGCTGGATCACCTACAGTATCTCGAGCCGTGAGCGAATTGGCAAATGCGAAACTAGATATTTTGAAATTCTAGCATTTAATACACAATTTCATTGCCCTACATAAGTCAGTAGTTTTATTAATGTACTCGAGCCCATATAGGTCTGTGATAACTAACTAAAGAGTAATAAACCCCAGCTTCACAAGTAAAATTTCCAAAAACATTATCAAGATGTGTTCCTCCTCGTGTTGTGACACAAGGTTGCAGTAAAGGCGTGTATCCTTCATTCTGCATAAATGTATAAATGTTATTATCACTAACGAAATTTTCGTTAAAATCTCCGAAAACTAATGTGGGACAAATATTGTCATGAACTATGTTTTTACTGACAAACTCTTTGAAGGTTTTATTGGAGCACCTAGGAGATCTATATATAATCTCGTTTTGTTAATGTGGCCTTAATGTGGCCTGAAATGCTGCTTGATTTCTGGAAGTAACTTCTTTGAGGTGAGATTACTAAGCCCTGTTTTACCCATGATGAAATTCCAAAACCACGATTTGAAGAAGCTTGATTTGGCCCGTTGATTCTAACTACTTCTACAAAAGCAGCTTAGGAGACAGAGTCCACTATGCAACTCTTTCTCTGATGCAAAATAAATATCTGAAGATAGCACTGGCGGATCACTGGCTATGTCCGGTAAGTAATTTTTCAAAGACTGGACGTTGTGGAACAAAATTTGAGAGCAGTCGCGGGATTCTCTAAGGGATCGGTATATCGAAATCCTTAGAATTTGTCGCAGTTTTGCCATTTCTTTCCCTATAGATCTTGATTATTGGGTGAACGAGGTGGTTTAAATGAATCTGTCACTATAAACAAGTCTTATGCTGTGGTTGCACGAGAATAAGCTGCGTACATCATTGACCTTTGAATTGTTGGTTTTAAATGCACAATCACTCGCTCTAACGATATCCCCTGACTTTTATAAATCGTTATCGCTTCCGCTGGTACAATTGGATACTGACTTCGGCGACCTCTAACTTTGATGATTTATACCTTTTTATTGTGTATGTGTCTGGATCTAGTGGAGTCCAATTCTGATCTAACCTACTTTTGTAACGGTTGAGTGTACTTGAAGCCTCAGTTCTTCTTGTTTTTCCTTTTCTTTTATCATCAAAACACAACCAAATACCTAACGGCCGTTTTTCACCTGATCTCCTGTTGATGTCGAATGCAATGGCTGTTATGCAATGGCCAATAGAACCGTTGGTGAGGCCATCAGCTGTATCTATGTTGACTGTAGCCATGTATTTTGCACCTATATTCAATAATAAACTGTTTGGAAGTCCATAGGTTTGCTGAGTTGACAGTTTCGAAACTATTTCTAAGGCTTTTTCTTTCATTGTGGCGTTCGGTTCAACGCAAACAGTGTCTATTGCTTTCGAAATTGCTCCATCATAGCCGAAAGGACTTGGTTATTATGATCGTCTACCTCTGTATTACTAGCAAATAAATTGAAAGTTGCTCGGGCATCTTCACGTAATGTAGACCTAGTGAAACAACGACTATTCTTCATCAGTCTTGAGTCGTATGTCTTCATCAGTCATAGTTCCACTTGCCATATTATTTATAGCTGGAGAAAAAGCAATATGGTCCCTTTGTCGCAGTTTTTGTTACCGTTCTGTTAAGACAAAGAGATCCCAAATGGGCGTTCCTGATAATTTAGCAAGAGGATGTCGTGAATTGACTTGAAATACCAAATTATCACCAACTGGTGGTAGTTGTCTTCAATCACCCACAACTATGACTGATATTCCAGCAAATATATGGGACGGATGAAATATTTACTTTAATCGGCGATTGATCTGATGAAACGTTCTGGATACCAGGATGTAAGTTTCATCAATAATAATAAGGCGTAATTGTGATAATTTTGTGGCAAGTGTATTAGCTACACTTGGTGAAAGTTCAGGTTAGATACTTCCTGCTTGTGAAACTGGTAGTCCTAGAGTGTTGTGTACTGTTTGACCATTGATACCAAACGCAGCTTTGTCAGTAGATGCTGTGGACAATTATCGTTTTTTTTACAGCCGAAAATGAGAGTGAAATTGTGGTGGAAAACGCAACTTTGAACTTCAACATCCGCCATTTCTCGGAAATTCCAAATTTTTCAAATCCCTTTGCTCATCTGGAGCAATATGTGATTAGCTAATGATTCCTTTTTGCTTTTTTGATTTGTGATGATTCAGTGACAAGATACAGTGATCACCGCAAACCATATATTTTGTTGGACCGCTAGAAAATTTGCTGTTTCTCCGACATTTTTCACTATTTTCTGATAAGCAGTTTAGAATAGCTTTTCCATATATACATCTTTCATGAAAAAGGAGATTTTTTATTAATTGATTGATTGTGTGCCCAAAAAAAATTTCTAAAAAACAGCTATCTTTCGACGTTCCAACTAGGTCTACCCCCCTAAGACTTCGAATGTCTAATGACCGGTAAGACTGTTATTGTTCAAACTAAAAATCGTTTACTGATTTTATATAGTTCTACCACCTTAAATTTGTTTAAATTTTTCCGCCCCGTGGTTCAAAAGTTGGAGAGGAGGAGACGACACACCTCTGACGCATATAGAAGCGCATATCTCACGAACTATTAGCGTAAATAAAGAAAACTTCTGACAACATCACCTCCATTTTTAAAGATGAATCCAAAAAAATCCGACACATTTCTGTGCACTAGGGGGATGCCCCTTGCTCACTACGCTCGCCAACCCCCGCCGTTCGCTACGCTCAATCTAATAGCTCGCGCATGGCGCTATATATACAGTAACATTGTAAGTAAAAAGGCTTTTTAGTTCAGACTGTAGTAGCAATCATTTCAGCTCATTTTGCACGTCAAAGAACATCTATATTGAATGAGGCCCTATCTATAGTTATCGAAAACCTTGAGTAAGATAGGTAGTTTGAGTAAGATTCCCTCTTTTTGAAACGTTTGGGATTTATGGGATTTATCAATTGTCATCGCAAAAGCCAGAATAACGGGAAATTGAGTTTTTTGAAAGGAAAAAGACAGAAGTGTACTTGTATAATTAAGGTTTATTTGTGGTCTCAAAATACGTGTGTTTCTGAAAACTCCAGCTAAAATCTCACAATCCAAACACTTTTCTTTTGCATTTGAACTAAACGAATAGGTGTACCATCGACCAAACAAGTCATGTCCTGTACCCAAATAACGAATAAGTAAAAGTATGCAATTTGGTTTTGAAAATAAATTTATGGAATCGGGAGCCCACTTACATCAACTGAGTTTAAAAATTCTACTGGAAAATTATTTTGCTCTCTATAATCATCACTCAAGATGTAATCGGAACTCAAATATATTCGTTCCTCTCCGGGCAGACTGTTAAAGATTTCTGTATCGATGAAAGTGCAGTTTTCATATTCGGGTGCTAATATAACCGAATTGAGAACATCGTTAGACTTTGTGGTTTCAGATATATTGCCATAAGTATCTGCAATGGCGAAGTTGCTAGCTAAATGGGAAGGAATTTCAATAAGATCTTGGCTCTAATCTGGAAATGTGGGTAAAGTTCCATTACCAAGAGATTTAAGAAATTCAACGAATTCAATCTCATGAGGTGAATCTCTCATGTTTTGGGTAAAAGTTATTTTGTGGAATTTTGAAAATTCGGACCATGAAGTAAGGCAATTCTCAATAAGTGGTACACGTGTACCGAGAGTAATAGCTGGCAGTATTCGTCAAAAATCTCCACATAGTAAAATAGTCTTACCTCCGAAAAGTTTAGTCGAAGTACCGAATGAATCGTTTACCGAACAAAATTTCGTCAATAGCTAATAAAGCACGGTTATATAAATCATTTTCTGAAGAATTTCTTAAAAATTCTTCACACATGAAAATTTTGAATTCATTCCACAAATTTAAAGCATTTGTAGGAAAGTTCATACCACAAATAGGATATGGCAAATAAGTCTCTTAACTGCTGAGAGGACTTACACTCTTTTACTTCTAATAAATATTCACGCCACTCTCCATCATTGCGATACGTCGTGCATGTGCTGCAGTAAATAATGTTCCCAACATTACCCAAATCCTGATGGGACCTCGAACATGAAGCAAAATAGTCTCAAATGGAACAACTCAACATAAAACATAAAATAATGTATCAATAGCTCTACTACTTCCTCTTTGAGGTTTTTTTGTATATTTCTTTTCTTTATCTACCTTAAAATAATGCACCGGCGTCTCTGTATATAGAAACTCGGACGAACTAATTCGATTGATTTCATAGAATGCAGTCAATTTTGTTCTTCTGTGATTTTTAAAGCTTGCTGAACATTTCCTTCCCTAAAGACTACATTTTGCCGGTGAAGCAAGTAACATTCAAGTCGAACTATAATATATTACGTGACTGGTAATGCATTGGATACTCATTTATGCGCCAACTATCTTCCGTAGATCAAACATAATGACCGGACAAATAGCTATTCATCAATATAAAATCTGCCATCAACTCCACCTCAAACTCTTCCGAACTCTATTTGTACATATATTTTAGGCTCTTTACTGTGCCAAGAACTTCCACATTTAAGTAGCAATCAAATTAAGCTAAATGATATGGATTTTAAGGAACAGCATAACGGTTGAGAAAGTCGACTGTAGCGCTTAAGCTTAAGAATAATAAATGAAGAGAGATCGTGCAGTTATCGCATGGTTAGCGGTTACTCCCTCTCTCTTTAATATGAGACGTATTCAAGCGAACATTCTGGCATTTTGTTGATTGCACGATCTCTTTTCATTTATTTTTCTTAAGAAGCAAAGTACACTTTTTCTTGATATGAAATCCATCCATGGATTCATACTAGAGATAGATGCGACTTCATGTCATGTGGTTTTCGATTAGGAAATGGGGATTGATTTATTTTTGGATCTTCTTATGCCCATCTCGAATACGAAAACGTCAACCTTTACTTGCGTATTAGGGAACCGTTACATTTCGCTTTTGCAAACCGGAACAAAAGCTCTCTCTCAAGAATTCTCTATGATTTGACACTCTGTATTTCTGTAGAGCCGGTTTTAATTGTTTTCTACAAATTTTACTCGGGTTATTCAATACAATTTTGGTTCATTAAAACCGTAGCAGATAGATTTGTTCAAATTGGTGGAAAATGGTAAATATTTTTTTGAATTTCAGATCGTAGGACATCATAGTTTCCGGGAATCCCAAGTCGACTAATTTTCTTCCGGTTTGAAGGGTTCTTTTCCGGTAAAAATTTGAATTTTTAACGGTTTTTTGCCCGTAGCGGCTAAACGAAGCATCCTACGGGATTCATACGTATGACCGACTCCCATTTTTTTCAATTTCCTAAATTTTTCAATACATCTTTTTTCTCTGAATTGAATTTTTAAAAGTATGTCCAAACAAAAGTTATGATATGTGATAAAATTCAGGTTAAAATTCGTAAACGCAAAATCTCGCGTTTTTCGGAAAAATTTTCTTATATTTTATTATTGGAAACTCAACTTGTATATTTTTTGTATAGAAAATACTATTACACAGAAAACAGACATTTTTGAGTAAATTTTACTCTCCAATGGTACACATTTTTATTTGTGTTTGTTTTGTGCAAATTTCAGAACATCAAAGTTGTGTGCATTGTGTGTACATGCACATTGTGTTCCATCCGCGAAATTTTGTTTCAGCCCCCTTTCCTATTATTGTGATCACTCATTCCCTATTTGGCAATCAAACATCAACATCAATTCGCGCACTGTCTGTTCTTTAAACGTTAAAGACGGTCAAAGGCGCATACGGCCCATGGATCTTTTGTCTGCTGTAACGTGTGTGATGTTGGAAAAAAATGGGTAGAGAGTCACATGGGATCGCGACATCTGGTAAATTATTTTGTCTGTGATTAAACCTTAACTTTTTTTGTAAGAAGAAGAAAGCAATATTTTTCAACAAATTCGCCGAAAATAAATTTACACGGCTAACGTGGGCGTATTGTTGATGTGGCCGATCGGATCGGATTAACCTCTCAAATATTACTGTGCCATAAAAAATTTACATTCGGTACTAATCGAAGTTTAAGTAAAAACTTAACCAGTTGTGTTTGAGTTTCAACCGGCAATCTATAAATCCTCATTTGTTTCATTGTTGTCACCGAACATAGCATAAATTTCGAATTCTTATAACTACTATATTTCAATGTTTTCGAAACTTTAAAATTAATAGGTGCTGTAAGGTTTAGTAATAATTCCAAAATTGGCTCTTTTTGAAAGAGTGCTTGAATAGTTGTTTTAAGCTTATTTGTCATTTTCTTATTAAGCACTATTCATACTTTCGATTTATTATCCATTTTACGGCGAAAATTTGTAGCCAAACGTTAATAAAAACTTTGTTGAAAAAGTCAAAGATTTCTTGGAAGTTTTTGAACTTATGTTACAATCAAAAGATAACTGCCAAGAATCAAAAATCTATAACTAAAGAAAAACAAAACATATGTAGTATCAACATAAACAGTATACAAAAAATATCCAGTATTACGTAATGCCCAGCACAGCGGGCGGGTACAGCTAGTTGTAAATAGAATATATCTGGAATTTCCGTAAAAACGAACCAACTTTCATTTCCTGCCTTTTCTTTTTTCTATAAATTGGGGTTTTAAAGGTGTGCAGATAAAAGTTTGGAAATATGATATAATTTCAGATTTTGAATTTTTAACTGTTTTTTGCTCGTGGCGGCTAAATCCAGCATTCTAGGGGGTATGACCAACCCCCATTATTTTTTCATTTCCCAACTTTTGGCCATATATCATATTTCTCTAAATTATGTTTTTAAATGTGGGTCCATACAAAAGTTGGGAAATATGATAAAATTCAGACTTTCGCTCGCTTTCCATAAATAATCGTGAAAATTAACCTTGCGTTTTCTAGAAATAACTATAAAATTGTGATTTTCCATATTTTTTAAAATAAAATTTGCATATAATTTTATCAAATTAGCAAAAAACAATGGTATAAATAAACGATGGCTTTAAATTTGTCTGTGGTAAGCCATATGTTCATTGTTTCGGCTTTTGTCTGGTACAATGCAATTTTATGAGCCAAAGATTGCCTCCTTCCAAGCAAAAAGCAAAAGAATGAACATATGAATATTGTCTGTGATATGGCTGCATTCGCCGCTCACATTATCGTTGACATAGATATTAGGTTTGAGTGAAAAGAATGCATGTATTTGGCATAAATGGTTGGTTATTCAGTCGAACGTATGATCTATGCAAATGATAATGTTAAATAAGTATGTTCTATATTTTGATTTTTTCGTAGAGGAATGCAATCACATGAAATTATATGTTAATTCTTTTGGTTTGTGTCCCCAGTAGAAGATTGATCCATTTGGTTTGATTTTCGGCTAATTTAGTACTTGCCATTTATCGGGGACACAAACCAAAAAATTCATATGGTTGCATATTTCCAGGCAAAAAGCAAAACAATCACTCGCATACATTCTTCCCAAAAGCATCATCTACGCTATTCACACATACTATCCCATTGAATTTTTTAATTTCAATTTAAAATTAAACTTATTTATAATTAAATTTAAGAAAAAAAATTAGATGATGCACAAAAAGGAAAAACTAATCATTCGAATGGTATAATTTTTATCCTGGTAAGTCCACCTGGTTTCCTGTAAAAGGGATAACAAAAAAACATGTCGCCTATTTATATATAGATTAAAAAAAATTTTTGTCTCTCAGATACTTATTGTAACAAATTTTTTTGCGTGGTGGTGCTGCTGGTACTTTCCCGGTGCGTTGAGTTTGCCGAGCGGTAGCGAAACTTCTTTCTGGCACCGGAACCTGATGGGGCTGAGTCCACTTCGCTTGCCGTTCTTAAATGCCTTCGTTTTTGTTGAATTCGCACTCGATTTATATCAGTGTAACCGATTTTCCGCGTGTTTTTTTTCTTTCGATCCCGTACTACCTTTTTATTGACAGCTCTCTCCAAAACAAAAACTAGTCCACCTAGTAACTAACGGTCGTTACTTGGTTTTCTTTTTCACCAAACAGCCGTGTTGCCATACACAAGTTTGCCCTTTTCGCGCGGGATCTACGAGATGGCGTGTTGTGTCCGTTCTCATAGCTCGTGCATGGCAATGTCGCGTTACACTGCCCCCGTCTTTTAAAGGTCAAAGTTCCGACTGACCCGCTTCAAATTGGTGGTTAGGCTGTTGTTTTACTGCTCATCCTCTTCGGACACATACGGCATAAGCCGGTCTCGGTGGACGGTGATGATTTTCGTCCCGTTGCGTTTCTTTATCTGGTAGATCACGTCTCCTAGCTTTTCCAAGACTTCATATGGCCCGTCCCAGTCCCGTTGTAATTTGGGACACCTTCCTTTCTTCCTCTTGGGGGTGTACAGCCAGACCACGCTTCCCATCGGTAGCGTCGATGTATTTGCCTTTAAATCGTAGCGGTCTTTCCTTCTGCGGCTTAACGCCCGGAGTGCGAGGCGATTATGATCATGGATGGTTTGCAGGCGGTCGGTGAATTCTCTTAAGTACCGGCTTGTGGAGAACTGGGTTCTTGGGGGGGTAGCCGTAAGACAATCCAGTCGGCATCCTTAACTCCCTGCCGAAGAGAAGCATGGCTGGGGTTTGTTTCGTGGACTCGTGCACTGCTGTCCGATAGGACATCAGAAGTAAGGGTAGACATATATCCCAATTCGTCTGATGTTCATCCACGAATTTCGATAGATAGTTGAGGATGGTCCGGTTGAAACGCTCTACCATGCCGTCAGACTGGGGGTGTAGCGGAGTCGTACGTGTGTTGTCAATGCCAAACAGACGCATCACTTCAAGGAAGACGGACGACTCAAAATTTCTACCCTGGTCGGAATGTAGTTGGAGGGGTGCTCCGAATCGAGTAAAGACCTCTTGAGTGCTTCTGCTACTGTCTCTGCTGTCTGATTGGGAATCGCTACAGCTTCCGGCCATTTAGTGAAATAATCCATCAGCACCAAGATGTATCGATTACTTCTCTCCGTTGTTGGTAATGGGCCCAATACGTCGATGGCGACCCGTTCGAATGGTGCTCCTACGTCGTGCGTTTGGAGTCGCGATCGTTGCTTCCTCCTTGGTCCATTCCGTGCCTGGCACGTAGTACAGCATTGTCAGTAGTTCTCGACGTCGCGAGTACAATCGACCCAGTAAAATTGCTGCTTCACCTTTTGTAGTGTTTTTAGCACCCCAAAGTGGCCACCGGTAGGACTGTTGTGGGCCAGCTCGATGACATCCTTAACACGCCCTCGTGGCACCAACAATTGGTGATGGTCGTCTAGCGTCTGGGATACGTGTCGGCACACCTTGCCGCTGCAGAGGAACAAAGTGGACCACATACTCCCGTAGGCTTTGAGAGGGGGAGCCAATCCGCAAACAGCTTCGCGGTCCGGTCGTTCGTTGCGTGCAAGCCATTGGTAGATTACTCCCAAAACAGGATCCGTCCGTTGTTCAACTGAGAAACTCTCTTCAATGCCCACGAGACGTACGCGGATAGCGTCTTTTTCTTCTAGTCGACCACAATAGCGGCATTCCGAAGAGCTGCAAGGCCTCCGTGAGAGCGCGTCCGCGTTAACATGTTTCGCGCCGGGACGGTGGGTGACATCAAAATCGTATTCCTGGAGTCGCTGTATCCACCTGGCTACCTGGCCTTCTGGTTCCCGAAAATTCATCAACCACTTTAGGGAGGCATGGTCGGTGCGTAGCACGAAATGTCTGCCTAACAGGTATGGTTGAAAGTGTTTGACTGCCTTAACTACAGCCAGAAGCTCCCTCCGGGTGACGCAATAGTTCCGTTCCGCTTTACTGAACGTTTTGCTGTAGTATTCGATAACACGTTCTCCGTCTTCAGAGTTCTGAGAGAGCACTGCCCCCATCGCATGTTGGCTGGCATCGGTATCTACAAGGAATGGCAGGTCCAAACGTGGTTGACACAAGATTGGGGCAGCTACCAGCTGACTTTTTAGTTTTTGGAAGGCATCATCGCAGTCTTCAGTCCATAGGAACTTCCTGCCCTTCTCCGTGAGTTGATGGAGAGGTCGTGCAATTCGAGAGAAGTCACAAATAAAGCATCGATAATACCCACATAGACCAATGAATGCCTGGACGTCGCGTTGATTCAGTGGTGTTGGCCATTCGCTTACTGCCGAGACTCTGGTCGGGTCTGGTTCTATGCCCGCTGGGGATATCACGTGTCCAAGGTACTTGACGGATTTCTGGCACAACTCACACTTCGCTGGGGACAGTTTAAGACCGGCTGTCCGCAGTCTTTCGAAAACCAACGTAAGTCGGCTTAGAAGTTCTTCAAACGTTTTCGCGTGCACCAGAACGTCGTCCAAGTAAACCAAGCAGACTTCATAGGGGATGTCGTGTAGGATTCGTTCCATCAGCCGTTGAAACGTTGCTGGTGCATTGCATAGACCAAAGGGCATCACTTTGAACTCATTAAGCCCCCGTCCGAAACTGAATGCTGTCTTCTCCCGCGCAGTTTCTTCTAGCTCCACCTGCCAATAGCCGGATTGTAGATCGAGAGTGGCAAACAATTCAGAATCGCCTAACGCTTCCAAGATCAGGTCAATACGTGGAAGGGGGTAGGAGTCCTTTTTTGTGACCTCGTTAAGTTGTCGATAGTCCACACAGAATCTTAATTTGCCGGTCTTCTTTCTCACTAGGCCGACTGGTGAGCACCAAGGGCTTTCGGACGGTGTAACAACGCCGTGCTCTTACATCTCTCGTAATAGGTTTTCGGCCTCCTCTCGACGGGCGTACGGTAGTCTTCGCGGCGGCAGCTTGATGGGTGTTGCGTCTCCAGTATCGATCCGGTGTTGATGGCGAGACGTGCGGCCTAAATCGGTTGGCGATGACGAGAAAACATCCTCATTAGAAACGAGAACCTCCAACAACTTCGCTTGCTGTTCCCCGTCCAAATTCTGCGCACTTCGTAGGGAGAGCTCTTTGACCTCCTTGTTGGTGAATTCCCCCGCTTTTCCGTTGGCCAGCCGGGTAGTTGCACATAATACGGCTCCTTGCTGCTGAGTTGATAAGTCGACGAAGTTGACCTCAGTACCCTTCACTTTTAACACTCCTTTCGCAAAGTCGATGCAGTAGTGGTTTTTCTGTAAAAAGTCCATACCAAGTAGGCAATTGTGGTCGATATTCGCGACGTACATGGCATGGCGTAAGGTGAGCTTTCGTAGGTGGATCGTGACCTTTAGTATGCCTACTACGGACGATAACTCCCCGGTCACACTGCGAATCATGGCCCCACTTGGTTCGATGGACTTCATTAACATGTTCTTGGGGAGGGCGTTCGGGTGGACGATTGAGTGAGTGGCTCCTGTGTCGACGAGCATGCGCGCTGGGACTCCGTTGAGCTTGCCCTGGACGCACAATTCGAGCGGTGCGGACCTCGTGAGGCGGATGAGGATGGGGCAGTTGTCTTCCGTTGGCCCTGGCCCCGTGGGGCCAACGGGCAGCTGTTTTCCGACGAGTTCTTTTCTTCTTGGAACGGCAACAGTACATGGTCGTCCGATTCTTCAATTTGCGGGCAGGTGGGTGAATCAGTTACTTGTCGTTGAAATCGCTGGCGTCTACTGAGGTTCTTTTGTGGAGCGCGTCCTTTCTTCCGGGGTTTCGTTCGTCTTCCAGATCGTCGGTTTGCTGGCCGTTCATCCTTGTGGCCTCGCTGAGAAGCGAGCCGGCTGCCGCGTAAACGTGTACCGTTTAGCCCAGTGACATTGACCGCCATTTTCTTCTGCCCATACTGTTTAATTGCAAACTCGACTTCCTCACCTGCACTAAGAGATGGTATTCCGTGGTTCCAACTCCAGTTTCGTAGGGAGCTCTGGGGTACGTAGACATCTTTTCCACCATCCGCCCTCTGGATGAATCCGTACTTACGTGTAGTGTTATACCACACGACGGTGCCGCTGTATCTTGATGTCATGGGAGCCTTGGGTTCGGTGGTCTTGATCAACTTGGGCTCCTCTAAGCTGATCGAAAGGCGTTTCCCGACTGGCTGGTGTTTTGGGACGCGGCAGGTGTATCGGGTCGTCTGAGTTGGGAGTCTTCTGCATCTATCGTGGCGACGGAAGTCCGCAATATCCTCTGAGCACTTCTCGTTGCTGCACGGTGGTCCAAATACGTCTGACCAAAGTAACAGGCTTCCGCGGTCGTCTTTGGTGTTCAGGTGCGAATGGCTAGTTGTACTTCTCCATCCGCTATGCCGTCTAGGAACTGCTCTAAGGCAAGGCGGTCGGTAATCGAGTCAGGCCAATCAGGGTAGGCCAAATGCGTCAGCCTCACTATCTCTTTGGCATATGCGTCCAACGACTCCCCGGTGCGTTGACTCCTTCGCCGTAACTCACTATGCGCCGTCTGTTTATTCCTCTGCGTGCCAAACCGATTTCTTAATAGGTACGTGAGCTGCCGATAATTATTCCGAGTGTTTGGTCCTAAGGCGGCGACAAAACTGAGTGCTGGACCCCGCAACTTAGGGATCAGTCGCGCAGCAGTCATCTCTTCGCTCCACGCATTCAATAGGGACACAGATTCAAGGTGAACTTGGAACTCCGGCCACGGGACACTGCCGTCGTACTCCATGAGCACTTCCTCCTGTGCGTTCCAAGGGACGAATGGCTTGGGGCTCGATGTCGTGGGTGGCAGTCGGGAGGGTCCAGCCATCAAAAGCGTCCTCGGTTGACGGTTCGTCGTAGTGCGCGGTACTCCAAAGAGTTCCCCGTTCGAATGTGTTGTTGGTTGCTGGTGCGTTGTAATTGGATCCAACGTTGAAAGCGGAGGTGGTGGTTCGATCACTGATGGACTTCCAAGATGTTCCAAGTCATTCCTCAGGTTTCGCAGTATCTCGGTATGCCTGCCGCGGCTCGTCGGTAAGCCGGTCGCTACGGTTGGCGACGGGATTTCGTTCCACAAACAAGCCGGCTGGGCTGGTAGTCCTGAGTTCGCTCCAGTAGATCGTAGGTCTGTCACATTTTCCAAGGTAGGTGCAGCTGTGGATATCGCAGGTCGCTCTTCTCGAGCCGTTATGGTTCCCGGTGGTGGTATCGTACAGGAATTTTCCCTTCCTGTCGGGGTCTGCATCAAGGCTAGTGCTTCCAGGCGGCGTCGAAATACTTCTTCGTCACTGTGTTCCACGTTGGCCACTCGTTCGCTCAAACCATTTATGTCACTTCTCATCCCAGTCATCGATGTCGCTAGATCTTTCACTGCCTGCTGTATTTGTTGCAGGGTCTCACCAATCATGTTAGTGGGCGCGAGGTCAGCCCCTTGTATGTTACGTGTTGAGTTCGGTGACGTTGCCATCACTTTCCAATGTACCCCACACCTGACACCAGTGTAACAAATTTTTTTGCGTGGTGGTGCTGCTGGTACTTTCCCGGTGCGTTGAGTTTGCCGAGCGGTAGCGAAACTTCTTTCTGGCACCGGAACCTGATGGGGCTGAGTCCACTTCGCTTGCCGTTCTTAAATGCCTTCGTTTTTGTTGAATTCGCACTCGATTTATATCAGTGTAACCGATTTTCCGCGTGTTTTTTTTCTTTCGATCCCGTACTACCTTTTTATTGACAGCTCTCTCCAAAACAAAAACTAGTCCACCTAGTAACTAACGGTCGTTACTTGGTTTTCTTTTTCACCAAACAGCCGTGTTGCCATACACAAGTTTGCCCTTTTCGCGCGGGATCTACGAGATGGCGTGTTGTGTCCGTTCTCATAGCTCGTGCATGGCAATGTCGCGTTACAATATAGATCTAGTAGATAGTTAGATAATAGATCTAATAGTCTCCGAATAAAAGGCTGTGACATACGGACAGACGGACATGGCGAAACTATAAGGGATTCATTTTTTGTCACTCGGCTTCGGAACCACAAAACGGGATACATGTACGCTAATATCTTAATATAATAAAATCCTAATGGTCGTGAAGCAAAAAAAGGGGTAATTTTCTCACAATTTTCCGTTTCGTACGGGAACGCAAATCGCTCAATTCAGTAAATATCAGTAAGTACTGAAGCAGAAAAAGGGGAATGGGCTTCACGCTCTGAAAGCAGAGACAATTCATTTTAAAAGAATGAATTTCTCCCTGCTTTCTGGTTGTAAGTCTCATTCACCAGAGAATGGGATCATTCTGATTTTTTTGGGGAAGTGCCTGTGCGAGTAGTTTCCTCCATGCGGGAACGCAAAACTCTTAAGTTCAGAAAAAATCAGAATGATCCCATTCTCTGGTGAATGAGACTTACATCCAGAAAGCAGAGAGAAATTCATTCTTTTAAAACGAATTGTCTCTGCTTTCAGAGCGTGAAGCCCATTCCCCTTTTTCTGCTTCAGTACTTACTGATATTTACTGAATTGAGCGATTTGCGTTCCCGTACGAAACGGAAAATTGTGAGAAAATTATTCGCGCCAGCGAAAATCATACTGATTTTTACTGAAATTGAGAGTTGGCGTTCCCGCGCGGAGCGGAAAACAGAGGAAGTGCCTGTGCGAGAAGTTTTCTCAAAATTTTCTGTTCCGCGCGGGAGTGCAAAACTCTCAAGTTCAGTAAATATCAGTAAGTACTGATTTTTACTGAACTTGAGAGATTTGCGTTCCCGTACGAAACGGAAAATTGTGAGAAAATTATTCGCACCAGCGAAAATCATACTGATTTTTACTGAAATTGAGAGGTGGCGTTCCGGCGCGGAAAACAGGGAAAGTGCCTGTGCGAGAAGTTTTCTCAAAATTTTCTGTTCCGCGCGGGAGTGCAAAACTCTCAAGTTCAGTAAATATCAGTAAGTACTGATTTTTACTGAACTTGAGAGATTTGCGTACCCGTACGAAACGAATAATTCTGAGAAAATTATTCGCACCTGCGAAAATCATACTGATTTTTAACTGAAATTGAGAGTTGGCGTTCCCGCGCGGAGCGGAAAACAGGGGAAGTGCCTGTGCGAGAAGTTTTCTCAAAATGTTCCGTTCCGCGCAGGAACGCGAAACGTACGGAGCGGAAAATCGTGAGAAATTCCCCTGTTTTCCGTTCCACGCGGGAATGCAAAACTCTCAAGTTCAGTAAAAAACAGTACTTATTGATATACTGAACTTGAGAGTTTTGCTTGAAAATAAGGAATAAAATTGCGAAAAGATTGCTCGCACGAGCATTTCCCCTCCTTACTTATTCACCCTCTGAAAGCAGAATAACTGTTCTCTACCTCACGGTCAATCTCTTAAAGCGAGGAAAATCCGTTCTCCACCTCAGGGGATGTGTCTCCTTCCTTTTTGGGAATGAAACCCATTCCCCAGAGAATTGAACCGTGAGTAAAAACGTTCATTAATTTTTTACTTAGTTCCTTTGCGAGCATTGATCACACGCACATTTTTCAAAGCATATACTTTGCGATACAAAAATATTTCGTTGTGGATACAAAAATTTCTTCTTTTTACTTTATCTTCTATTTTTAAATTTATTTTATATTCAATAATATTTACTTTTGAAAATTTTTATATTCCTTTCTTGAGTTTAGGATTTCTTTTCGTTTCTTCTTCTTGATTGCTTTAAGAACTAACGGATTTTAGAATGCATGGGCGGCCTAGATTAACCGACACGGAACAAGTTGCGTCCAAACGAAGAAGAATTGAGCTTCAACGGATAGTACGACAACAAGGAAAGGCAGACCTTTAATGAGCATCGTAGATCCCAGGAAACCAACGAGACCCGCGAAAATCGAAACATTAGACGCACACAGGGGCGAGGAGCAGAACAAAGAAATAATGTACTGGATATTACTGCGAATTTCAATGAATTGAATGTATTAGAGTTCACATGCGGTGCAATGAATATTGAATGCAGTTCATGTAAAGAAAAGCACTTTTTAAATGAGTTACCGCAAGACAAACGCTTTACAGAGTGTTGTCAGAAGGGAAAGGTTGTTTTGGATTCAATACCCATACCACCAATTCTTAAGGCATTGATTAACAATATACGATCAATCAACAGTTCTTTGGCATTTGCTTCAATGGGTGCTAATATTGCTCCACCACCAGGACATGGTCCTTATTGTTTCCGTATACATGGACAAGTTTATCATAGAGCAGGAGCTCTGCATCCGGAAAATGGAGGCCAAAGGAAATTTGCACAGCTGTATGTTCTGGAACCAGAAGCAGCTTTGGAACAGCGAATGGGAATGCCAGAAAATGTAAAGTGTAATCCTAATTTCATGCGTGAGTTAAGTACTTTCATGGCTACCATAAATCCTTTTGGTAGATATTTCAAAATGCTTTATGAAGTAGAACAGGAATCAATTTTTGATGCTGCAGTAAATAATTTGGAACCGCTAATAATTAGCATGGCAATAGTACATGACCGAAGATCTGATCAACGTACATAGATATAATGCACCTAGATCAAACGAAATTGCATATATTTTTCAGAATGCTGATGGCGAACCACCACTTGAACGTGATCTTATAATTTATTGTCGAGAAAACAGAACTAACTCAAATTCACGTAAAACTGAACGAATTAGCGTCCTTGATCCTAATTTAGAGCCAATGGTATACCCTTTGTTCTTTCCGTTTGGAAACCAAAGTTGGGTGGAAGATTTGCCTCTATTTCAACCTCCTACACTATTAAATTTGAGAAATATGCAAACTCGAAATCCAAGGACTAGAATTACCCAAATGCAATACTACGGATATCGGTTATCTGTTCGTGAGGAATTCAATGCCTTTCTTTGTGGTGGTAAGTTAACTCAACAATATTTTGTTGATGCGTATATAAAAACCGAAGCAAATCGACTAAATTACATTCGCCAAAATCAAAGTAAACTACGAGCTGAAAAATATACTGGCTTAATGGATTACCTCCAAAGTGAGGCTGTTAAACAAGGCTTACTCCCTGGAACTGCAATAATTCTTCCATCATCTTTTCAAGGCAGTCCCAGAAATATGGCCCAGAATTATCAGGATGGTATGGCCATAGTAAGAAAATATGGTAAACCGGATTTTTTTATTACCATGACATGTAATCCTAAATGGATTGAAATCAACTACAATTTATTAGACGGACAGTCGTCTGTATATAGACCTGATTTGGTAGCGCGCGTGTTCAAAATAAAACTGGCGGAACTAATAAAAGATATTTCCAATAAACACATTTTTGGTACTTTGCTTGCGACTGTTTATGTGATTGAATTCCAAAAACGAGGACTTCCACACGCACATATTCTCTTCATTGTTAAAAACGAGGATAAACCAAACGATACAGCATCACTCGATAAAGTAATATCAGCGGAGATACCGGACGTTAATACTTGCCCAAGACTTCATGCTATAGTGAACAAACACATGTTACATGGACCATGTGGAGAAAAGAACCAAGGGACGCCCTGCATGGTCAATGGCAAGTGTAGCAAAAACTTTCCCAAATCCTTCCAGAATGAAACAATAGCAAACAGTGATGGTTACCCTAAATACAGGAGGCGTAATACTGGTACTACTACAGTCAGTGGAAGCATTGTAGACAATGGATGGATTGTACCATACAATTCGTATTTGTGTCTCAAGTATAATTGCCATATAAATGTTGAAAGCTGCGCATCTATTCAAAGTGTGAAATACTTATTTAAGTATGTGTATAAGGGCCATGATTGTGCTAATGTAACAATAGCTCAGCATAGTAGCTTAAACCATGATGAAATAAAAACATTCATGGATGCGAGGTACGTTAGTGCTCCTGAAGCTGCTTGGCGTCTCATCGGTTTTAAAATGCATGAGTAATCGCACAACATCATAAGGCTGTTGTATGTTACAAACATATGTTGTTATATGCATGCATTAGTAGTTATAAACATAAGTTAAGTTGTTACATGTTTATTTTCTCCCTGTTACAATATGTTCTCGTTCATTCGAGTCTCATTCGAGTCAGTTAAATGTTGAAGGTTTACAATATAAATTGACTTAACAACTCTAGTATAAACAATTTTTGTACATTCCAATCTTAAAACTCTATTGCGTATAAACTTTATATAAACCAACTTTATAACTCTAGTATAAACAATTTTTGTACATTTCAATCTTAAAACTCCATTGCGTGTAAACTTTATATAAACCAACTCTATAACTCTAGTATAAACAACTTTTGTACATTTCAAAACTCTATTGCGTATAAACTTTATATAAACCAACTCTATAACTCTAGTATAAACAATTTTTGTACATTTCAATCTTAAAACTCTATTGCGTATAAACTTTATATAAACCAACTTTATAACTCTAGTATAAACAATTTTTGTACATTTCAATCTTAAAACTCCATTGCGTATAAACTTTATATAAACCAACTTTATAACTCTAGTATAAACAATTTTTGTACACTCCAATCTTAAAACTCTATTGCGTATAAACTTTATATAAACCAACTCTATAACTCTAGTATAAACAATTTTTGTACATTTCAATCTTAAAACTCCATTGCGTATAAACTTTATATAAACCAACTTGGGTAATTCTAGTAAGACCTATCGTTATGCAAGCTGAACTAATTAACTCTAATGGTTACGAAATCTCCATCCCAGATTACACTACTGTCGCGCTACGATAATGCAGGTTTACGGGCGGTTTCATAGACCGCGGTGCGGCATGGATTGCCGACTGTGAGGCTGATGTCAAAATCCGTGCAAATTGTTAATTTCAATATTTATTTTCCTTTCTTCTTCTTCTCTCTTTATTTATTCACTAACTATTTATTTTTTAATATTTTTATTGGTTTGGCGCTTCTCTCGGCGATATTTGAGCCGCTCGTTGTGGAGCCTTTGCAGCTCCCTGCTGATCTCCAGCCTCTGTTTTTGTCCAACGGCTAACAGCAGGCGACGCCGGACCTCCTCAATCTTCCTTCGGAAGTTGGCCTCAACTCCTGTGCGTCGTTTGATGGTTACGTTGATCGGAGGGGTTGGACGGTTCGCCTCTAGTTTGGCAGAGTTCCTGGCGCGGTACTCTTCAATAGTGATTGGCCTAGGACCTGCCCCCGAGTCACGCAGCGCCTCTGTCAGCGTCTTCTTACTGGCTTCTGACACTGGGGATAGACCAGAAGGTTATTACGGTGAAAAAGGGGCCTAGTTGATGGGTTTAGACAACCACTTTCAACTCGGGAGTTCCCCAAAAAAACCGATAGGTTCCAGGAACCGTGTTCGGGTGGGACGATAAACGATGGGTTTACTATCCACTTTCGTTTGGGACGTCCCCAAAATGCCGATAAGTTTCTGGAACCTTGTTCGGCTCAAAAATTAGAAATTTTTGGTGATGGGTTATGTAACCACTTTCACCCTGATTTCTGGGTTTCACCGATGGGCTTTACTAACCGCTTTCGGTTCCAGTCGTACTCACTTTTCCTGTTGGTTAGGTGTAGTTTTCCAAACTGAATGCTGTCCTTAGCATTTCGTTGGCTTTTTATATTTGACAACCGGGACTTTCGTCCGTTAACGCGCGGTTGCCATATTGCACGAAATATCTTCCACTGTACGGTGGCTCCATCGGGTGGTGAGCATTTAAGTTTTTTAGAACTTACGTTCCCACTTGTGTTTGGCTCTGTGACATGTTAGTCAAGTGACAGTCGATAAGCGTGCGCGTTTGTTTACATTTCGTTTAGGTGTTCTTATGTGTTTTTATGTGGATTTATGTGGATTTATGTGGATTTATGTGGATTGCGATGTTGTGGTAAGTATTACAGAACCAGTTTACTATATTTTGATTTTTTCCAGCGTTGTTTTGTGTTGAACGCTTCGGGCTGGTGTTGTTTGTTGGTGACACGTGCCTTTTGTTTTCTCCGGTGCCGTATGCTTTTATGCTGGTTGTTGGTGAGCGCATAGTACTCTTGGTGAGTACCTACTGGTTATGTTGTTATGTTTTTTGTGAATTTGTTTTGTAGGTTCCGGTACCCTAGGTATGGTGAGTGTCTTATGTTGACTTTATTTTGTTGTGCTAATCTATTTTATTTTTTAGTGGTCTGACGTCTCACAACATTCCTCCCCCTTTTAGAAGTTCCCCCCCAGGGTGAATGGTATTTCCCGGGGTAACAAGGACGAGTACCATTTTTGTATTGCGGAGTGTGACGGTTTCTGTGGTAAGGGTGGTTTATGCTTAGTATTAGTTCGTAGTTCTAAGTAATAGGCGTCTAGGGGGTTCGCGCGATTTAAGTTTAAGTATAGTGTTATTGTTATAATTAGGGTAATTTTAATCTTAGGTGGCTAGTTTCATAGCTTTTGTATCCGGTAGTTTCCTTTTATTTCGTTTTGTAATTTACATGTGCGTTTCGTCTTAAATTAGTTGCGTCGGGTTTTCCGCCTTGGGTTTCGTCCGCGAATGTTTTTCGCTCTCTGCTGGGGCTGGTAGTATTTCGGGTCCTCGGTTTCAGGCTCGTCCAGTTGTAGTTGTTGAGACATCTGGTCCGTCTCTCGCAGGGTGATGTTAGCTTGAATCTGCTGATACAGCTGGTCCGCTTCCTGTAGGATGTTGTCCCACTCGGCCTTGGTCAGTCCTAGGTCATCGACTTCAACGGGTGTAGTGTTTTGGTCCATTTTGAAACTAGTAATTATTAACGATAAAGTATAATTATTAACGATGGTCGGTCTATAGTGGTTGTGAGGAGGCGTTCTAATGTTAGTTATACAGTTTTAAACGGTTGTTATGTACGCGACGTTTCTTATTTTTTATTAGAATAGTGGTGTTGACCGGGGTATTTACTGCCGTGACTCGGTAGGGCCCTGTCCAATGTTGAATCAGTTTGTTTCGTCGGGCCGTATTTCTTAGAAGCACTTGATCTCCAACATGGATTTTGATTGGATTTGTCTTCAAGTCATAATATTCTTTAGACTGGATCTTACTCTCTTCCAAATTTCTTCGCGCGGTTTGATATGCTCTCTGGAGTTTATTTCTTAGTTGCAGGAAATAATTCTCGTGATCGTACACTGGTTGGGGAGCTTTCTTTAGATTGTTGGGAAGGGGGGCTGAGAAGCCGTATAAGCAATCCATAGGCGTTAATTTTGTAGTTGTGTGCATACTATTGTTCCTGACGAACATTGCTGCTCGCAGATGCTCATCCCAGTTAGTTTGGTTGTCATCTACAAAATTTCTTAGATACTCAATTAGAGGCCTATGTGATCTCTCTAATGCTCCGTTGGATTGAGGATGGTATGGTGTTGTTTCGATCTTCCGTATCTTAAAAAACTTACACACTTCCCTGAACATTTCGGAAGTGAAGTTGGCTCCTTGGTCGGTGATTAGTTTTGCTGGTATTCTGTATCGACTAATTATTTCTTCTACAAAAGCCTGTGCCACAGTTTTCGCCTCCATATTTTGGAGTGGTATCACGTCCATGAAGCGCGTCAAATCGTCTTCGAAACTTAAGATATATTTGTTTCCGCGTGGTGTTTCGGGGAGCGGACCCACTATGTCCATGTAGACCTTGTCGAATGGTTTTTTGGCGGTGTCTGTAATGACCATCGGTTCTCTGTGCTCTCTACTTAATTTATTTATTTGACATTTTCTACATTTTCGTATATATTTTTTAATATCCTTCATCATTCCCTTCCAGTAGAACTCTCTCTTTAAGCGGTGATATGTCTTAAGAACTCCTTGGTGTCCTCCCAGAGGGGCGTCATGACAGTCGCGTAGTATGGTCTCGATGTCCTGAGGGTCTTTCAAGATTCTTACTTGTGGTTTTTCTTGTACGGATGGGTCGTCCAGTGAATTCTGTTCCGTGGACTCTTTTCCTGGAGCAATCTCCTCCCCGTTTTCTGAGGTTTGTTCTTGTTGTTCTCGTGCCTGTTTCCGTGTGGTGACCATCACCTCGTATGGAATTCTGCTAAGGGCGTCTGCGTTACTGTTTTTCTTGCCTTCCTTGTACTCGATTTCGAAGGTGTAGTCGGACAGCTTGTGCCACAACCGAAGTATTCGGCTTGTCGGGTCTTTGATTCTAATCGCTCCTTTTAGGGGTTTGTGGTCGGTGAATACTTTGAACGGTCTGCCGTATAAGTAACACCTGAAATTCTTAACTGCCCATACTATGGCCAAGAGTTCCCGCTCTATTGTAGAATAGTTTCTTTCTGCTGCGTTTAATGTCCTACTAGCATAAGCTATGGGTTTCTCTTCTTTATCCGGGCCTTGTGCTAGAACTGCGCCAAGTGCTCCTCCGCTCGCATCCGTGTACAGCTTGAATGGTTCTTTAAAGTTTGGGTATCTAAGTACTGGTGGGCTTATTAATTTCTGTTTGAGAGTGTTGAAGGCGTTCACACAACTTTCATCCCATTTGAATTTCACATCCTTCTTCAAGAGATTATTTATTGGTGCTGCTATCTTGGAGAAGTCCGATATAAATTTCCTGTAGTAATTGGCTAGTCCTAAGAAGGACTGTACTTGACGGATTGTTCTAGGTGTCGGGAAATTTCTTACGCTATCTACCAAGCTCGGATCCGGTTCTACTCCTGCTGTCGTGCACTTGTGTCCAAGGTATATAACTTCTCTTTTGAGGAAATTGCATTTCTCCGCGTTCAACTTCAGGTTGTGTGCTCTCAGTCGTTGTAATATGGTTCGTAGCTTCGTTTGATGATCCATTAGGTTTCTACCGTATATTACTATGTCATCCAGGTATACGAAGCATTGTAGACCCTGTAATCCGGTCAGCACGTGATTCATGAGACGCTGGAACGTCGCTGGTGCTCCCTTTAGGCCGAAAGGCATACGCTTAAAGGCGTAATGTCCATACGGGGTACTAAACGCCGTTTTGTCGCGATCCTCCGGTTTCATAGCTATTTGGTGATATCCACTGGCGAGGTCGAGTACCGAGAAGTACCGAGAATTTCCTAGTTGGTCCAGGATATCCTCAATCCTGGGTAGTGGATAAGCGTCCCCTTCGGTGACTTCATTTAGTTTCCTATAATCGACCACTATTCGCCATCGCTTCTGTCCATCGGGGCCGGGTTTCTTGGGGACAACTAGTAGTGGTGCGTTCCATTGACTCCAACTCGGCTCGACTATGTCTTCGTCCAGCAATCTCTCTATTTCTTCCGTGATTATCTCTCTTTGCGTCTCCGGCAGCCGGTACATCTTGCACTTGATAGGTTGTTTCCCTTGTTGTATCTGTATCTCATGCTGCACTGTAGCTGTGTGTCCCAGTTTCTCTCCCGGTAAATGAAAAACGTCTTGGAATTCTCCGATTATTTTATGCATTTCCCTCCTCTCTTCAGTGTTCAAGTTAGTTTCTAGATTTATTAGTTTTCTAATCTGGATTTCTCTTTTTCCTGGTTCCCATTCCTTGGTGCCAATACAGTTGACTAATTTTTCTTCAGATTTATTGGTTGCGTTTTCGTTTGGTACTGTCGTTTCCTCGTATTTGCTTAATCTCACTGTCATATTGTTTGCTTCTACTTTATGATTGTTGATATTTAACACACTCAGTTTGATTTTGCCCTTTGTTGACTGCACGAGCGCATTACTAATATATACGCCTGGTTTTATCTCCTCTCCTTCGGTTACATACTGTCCTTCTTGATCCATGATCATTTCCACCCATTTCACTGTCCTTGCCGGTATTATGACGTTCCTGGGCTCTGTGGTTATAAATTCCGCCGTTAGGCAACCATTTGCGCAGCTTTCTTTGTTTTCTCCATACGTGCGAGTATGACTTGAAAAACATTGCAGATTACTTCCCCCGGTACGCATCCCACTCGCGTAGCTTTCATGCGTTATACCTGTCTCGAAGAGTTTTCCCAGATCTTTCAACACTTCCGCCGTAGGCATTATTCCCCCTGTGTAATCACATGTTTTCGGACTTTGCCTGACTTTGGTGATGTTCCCTGGTTTCTCCGCTTGTCGGGATTCCTTTGGCTGCTCTGCGTAATCTTTTTCCAGTATTGCAGGTTTTGCATCACCCCCCATAGTAGTTTTACTTTGGAATTCTCGGGTGTTTTCCTCCCTGGCATGACTACGCTCATGATTTGCTTTTTCGGCTGCTATGACGTCCACAAAATAAACATCATTCGTACTTCGATTTTGGTTGTCCTCGAATTTGATAACCGTTCTTTGTCCATTACTTGTGGGCAAGAACACGAGCTTCTTCGCGGGGCCCTCGATGTTGCAATGTCTGGACAAGAAGTCATTGCCCAGCAGGCCCGTTATGCTACTTTCGTTGACAGTTTCGATGATATGGAATTTACATGGATATAACTTCTCTAAACTTATGTGTCCTGTGATGGTCCCTTTAGTGGAAATCTCCCCTGAAATGGTGTTTAATCTGATTATCTCCTCCCTATTTATGTCCTTTTTTATTGATTCCTTAATTTCTTCTTCCTTTATTAGACTTATTTCGGCGCCTGTGTCCACTATGAATTTATTCCTGCTACTTCTTGCAATGTTTAGGGGTAGATTTACTATCGGAACGTCTGGACATGTTTCACACCGCTTCCCATTTCTTATTAGCGACGACTCGCGGTGTGCCCGGTCGTCTCCTCGTAGTTTTCCGGCTGTATGTGTGCTGCTTGTTTTTCTCGTTGTATTCGTTCCCACCTTTCCCTTAAAAAGCACCGGTCTTCTGTATGTCCTCCTTCCAAACAGAAGTTACATTTCTCGTTTGCTATGTTTGCGGTGGTGTGATTCACCTGACGCCCGCTATATCCATTTGAAGGTAGGTTTTGTTGGTTTCTGCCGTGCGCGTTACAGTTCTGGGTCGTGTGTCCATACGTCTTACAGTTCGTGCAGAATGGTGTCATTTGCCTTGTACGACACTCGGCTATTACATGTCCTGGTCTTCCACAAAAATGACATTTTATCTGCCGTTTATCCTGTTTCTCCCGGGGTGTATTGGTGTTGTAGTTTCTTGGCGTCTCTTGGTACCCATTATAGTTTCTCGCCGACTGGTATTGTGGTTGTGGTTGATTTTGCGCAAACGTTCGAGGTTCTCTTTTCACTTGATTGTGAATCTGGTTCCTAGCCGCGTCCATCGTGGGTAATCCTGGGATTACGGGTTGCTGACTAGCTAGGTGTTGATTCATACATTGCTCGGTCTGCTCAAGCCTTGCTATTTTCCTCCCCAAGGATTCTACGTTGTTATCGCAATCTTGGAGAAGGTAGAACTTGTAGTTAGAGTTTGTTATTCCTAACTTGAAGCAATGTAAGCCCACTTCCTCGATTTCTATTTTTAGCCCCTCACCACCGTTGGCGTATTGTTGTTCTGCTGCGTTCTTGCAAGCATTTATTAACGATTTAACTCTATTGAAATAACCCATCAGTGTTTCCATAGGTAATTGCTGCACGTTTCTTAATTGGGTGTTCAGTGTTATGTACGAGGTGGTCTGGATTAGGTTTGATTTGAGGTTGTTGAATATGTCTTCGAGTGTATTGTTGACTCCAGCTTGTGCAACTTCTAGGGCTCTTCCTCTTAGTCGTGTCGGTAACAATCTTATAAAAAGCGCCTTATCTTGTGCTTCAGTGAGCGTCTCGTATCCTAGGCGTGCGCAGCTAATGAACTCATTCACTTCGTTTTGTTTTCGGGGGCCGTCTTCCCCTATTAGCATGGGTACGTTGTTGTGTAGTACGTTATTTACCAATTGTATGTTGGCCATTTTCTTGCTTTCTATTTCTTTTGTTTCCCCAATTTCTTTCTTTTCGATTTCTGTTCGTGTGTTTGCTGTTGGCCCCTGTTGGTTGCTGGCGTGGTCGTCTTTTCCTTGGTCCGAGTTTGTCTTACAATACCTTCTCCCGTGTCTCAGCTGCACTATGTCTGTTTCTGGCTCTTCTGGTGTTTGTTGTATATCTTCTGTTTCTATATTTCCTTCTATCTGATTTTCTATTCCCGGTTCTGTTATCTGATCAGTTTCCTGGTTGCTTGACATGAATACGTAAGTTTTGTTATTTGTTCCTTCCTCGTTGTCCTTCTTTTCGTTAGATTCTTCACCTGTGTGGGTTTCCTCAGTGCTTGTAGAGAATTCCGGTTCCGGATTATCAATTGAGAAGTATTCTAGAAACCTCGAAAATCTAGTTATAGATGATTTCAGAGACGATTTCGGGGTTGACTGGGCCATACATTGTTTCTTAACATTATCTTATGCCTATCTTATTATTATTGTTCTTATTGATATTGTTTTTATTATTGTGCTATATATATGATTTTTTTTTTTTTTTTTTTTTTTTTTTTTTTTTTTGTCTTTTTATTTAATCTGTTTTTCTTTCCTAAAATTCTTTTTTCTTCTTTTCTTGTATCTTTATATTTTTTCTATATTTTATTCTTTTATTGTATCTTTTTTAATTTCGAGTTTTTTTTTTTTTTTTTTTTTTTTTTTTTCAAGTTGTTCAATTTGTATTACAAATATTTCTTAATAAATAAATTATACAAACAATCCTTGTTTTATTTTCGACCCTTCAACATTCACCTTATTTAAATTAAATTGGATTTTGAGCACTATGGTTCTTAAATGCGGCTGCGCCAGTTGTTGTATGTTACAACTATATGTTGTTATATGCATGCATTAGTAGTTATAAACATAAGTTAAGTTGTTACATGTTTATTTTCTCCCTGTTACAATATGTTCTCGTTCATTCGAGTCTCATTCGAGTCAGTTAAATGTTGAAGGTTTACAATATAAATTGACTTAACAACTCTAGTATAAACAATTTTTGTACATTCCAATCTTAAAACTCTATTGCGTATAAACTTTATATAAACCAACTTTATAACTCTAGTATAAACAATTTTTGTACATTTCAATCTTAAAACTCCATTGCGTGTAAACTTTATATAAACCAACTCTATAACTCTAGTATAAACAACTTTTGTACATTTCAAAACTCTATTGCGTATAAACTTTATATAAACCAACTCTATAACTCTAGTATAAACAATTTTTGTACATTTCAATCTTAAAACTCTATTGCGTATAAACTTTATATAAACCAACTTTATAACTCTAGTATAAACAATTTTTGTACACTCCAATCTTAAAACTCTATTGCGTATAAACTTTATATAAACCAACTCTATAACTCTAGTATAAACAATTTTTGTACATTTCAATCTTAAAACTCCATTGCGTATAAACTTTATATAAACCAACTTGGGTAATTCTAGTAAGACCTATCGTTATGCAAGCTGAACTAATTAACTCTAATGGTTACGAAATCTCCATCCCAGATTACACTACTGTCGCGCTACGATAATGCAGGTTTACGGGCGGTTTCATAGACCGCGGTGCGGCATGGATTGCCGACTGTGAGGCTGATGTCAAAATCCGTGCAAATTGTTAATTTCAATATTTATTTTCCTTTCTTCTTCTTCTCTCTTTATTTATTCACTAACTATTTATTTTTTAATATTTTTATTGGTTTGGCGCTTCTCTCGGCGATATTTGAGCCGCTCGTTGTGGAGCCTTTGCAGCTCCCTGCTGATCTCCAGCCTCTGTTTTTGTCCAACGGCTAACAGCAGGCGACGCCGGACCTCCTCAATCTTCCTTCGGAAGTTGGCCTCAACTCCTGTGCGTCGTTTGATGGTTACGTTGATCGGAGGGGTTGGACGGTTCGCCTCTAGTTTGGCAGAGTTCCTGGCGCGGTACTCTTCAATAGTGATTGGCCTAGGACCTGCCCCCGAGTCACGCAGCGCCTCTGTCAGCGTCTTCTTACTGGCTTCTGACACTGGGGATAGACCAGAAGGTTATTACGGTGAAAAAGGGGCCTAGTTGATGGGTTTAGACAACCACTTTCAACTCGGGAGTTCCCCAAAAAAACCGATAGGTTCCAGGAACCGTGTTCGGGTGGGACGATAAACGATGGGTTTACTATCCACTTTCGTTTGGGACGTCCCCAAAATGCCGATAAGTTTCTGGAACCTTGTTCGGCTCAAAAATTAGAAATTTTTGGTGATGGGTTATGTAACCACTTTCACCCTGATTTCTGGGTTTCACCGATGGGCTTTACTAACCGCTTTCGGTTCCAGTCGTACTCACTTTTCCTGTTGGTTAGGTGTAGTTTTCCAAACTGAATGCTGTCCTTAGCATTTCGTTGGCTTTTTATATTTGACAACCGGGACTTTCGTCCGTTAACGCGCGGTTGCCATATTGCACGAAATATCTTCCACTGTACGGTGGCTCCATCGGGTGGTGAGCATTTAAGTTTTTTAGAACTTACGTTCCCACTTGTGTTTGGCTCTGTGACATGTTAGTCAAGTGACAGTCGATAAGCGTGCGCGTTTGTTTACATTTCGTTTAGGTGTTCTTATGTGTTTTTATGTGGATTTATGTGGATTTATGTGGATTTATGTGGATTGCGATGTTGTGGTAAGTATTACAGAACCAGTTTACTATATTTTGATTTTTTCCAGCGTTGTTTTGTGTTGAACGCTTCGGGCTGGTGTTGTTTGTTGGTGACACGTGCCTTTTGTTTTCTCCGGTGCCGTATGCTTTTATGCTGGTTGTTGGTGAGCGCATAGTACTCTTGGTGAGTACCTACTGGTTATGTTGTTATGTTTTTTGTGAATTTGTTTTGTAGGTTCCGGTACCCTAGGTATGGTGAGTGTCTTATGTTGACTTTATTTTGTTGTGCTAATCTATTTTATTTTTTAGTGGTCTGACGTCTCACAACAAGGCTGCCAATCCATCTCCCTGATGAACAAACAATTATATTTACAGAAGAAAACATTCAAGAAAGAATTGGCCAAGCCGCAGCAAGAGACA
This sequence comes from Chrysops caecutiens, assembly GCA_963971475.1. NCBI lineage: Eukaryota > Metazoa > Arthropoda > Insecta > Diptera > Tabanidae > Chrysops > Chrysops caecutiens. Next base: position 31,839,564 of record OZ020568.1, on the reverse strand, counting down.
CAATGCTGACAGCGTTCTTTAAGCTTAATCAAATTGATGAAAATGCAAATGCTCTCCTTTATCATGATTTACCAAACAAGTACGTATTTGATAAAAATGCAGGCACACGGAAAGCTCGAAAAAGAGGTGGTAATAGTGAATGAATGAAACTGGAAGATTTTGCTTACGATTATTACTTCTTCATGTCCCAGGAGTTAAATCTTTCGATGACCTGAAAACGTGTGGAAGTCATACAAGCTCAACATATAAAGAAGCAGCGCAACGACGTGGTTTATTTAATGATGCAACCTGGGATAGTTCCCTGGCAGATGCAATAGTTGTGAGCATGCCACGTCAGCTAAGAGATTTGTTTGCATATATTTGTATATTTGCATCTCCATCTAATGCAGCTCATCTTTTTGACAAATATAAAAACGAACTATGTGAAGATTTTATGCATCGGCACGTACATCATAATGACAACTGTTCACAGTGTGAAATGTTTGCCCTCAGGGATATTCAAGACACTCTTCAACTCCATGGTAAAAAGTGTTCCGATTTTGAACTTCCATGTCCCCCAAATAATTTAGGAGTTTCAATTCAACACTACGATGCATCTCTCGAAAAACAAAACGGTCAAGCTTTGGCTTTATCGTTAAACCAGGACCAAAAAATTGTTTTTGATACCATTATGAATGCTGTTAATAATGATTCCCATTTGCCAAAGTGTTATTTTGTTGATGGTCCAGGAGGTGCAGGAAAAACATATTTGTACAAAAAATTACTTTGTTCAATTCGTGGAGAATCAAACATTTCTTTAGCTGTGGCTTCAACAGGAATTGCAGCAAATCTTCTTGACGGAGGCCGAAGTTATCATTCCCAATTTAAATTACCTGTACCAACATTAGACACTTCCACATCTTCTATGAGAATGACATCCAAGGACGCTGAGTTAATACGAAAATGCAAACTTATAAAATGGGATGAATCAACTATGGCCCCAGGGGTTGCCCTGAAAGCAGTTGACAAATTATTAAAGGAGATAATGAGGAATGATCGCCCCTTTGGAGGTAAACCCATACTTCTTGGAGGAGATTTCAGGCAGACACTTCCAGTTGTAGTTCATGGAAATCAAGCTGCAATTGTCGAACAAAGCATAAAATTTTCAAGTTTGTGGGAAACATTTGAAATATTAAAGCTACATAATAATGTAAGATCCATTGATTTAGAATATAGCGATCGGTTGATCAAACTAGGTGATGGGACATTAACAAACGAATATGGATTATCTACCGACATAATAGAAATTCATATGAATCTTATATGCAAAGATTCAATCATAACAGAAATTTTCGGCGAAACATTATCTCCTAATGAAGTCAATAGATATTCTAAAATTGCAATTTTATCCCCAAAGAACTCAGATGTCGATAAAGTAAATGAAGAGGTTTTGATGCGTTTCACAGGAGAGTGCTGTACTTATTTTAGTTCTGACTCAATTGACGATGCAAATGATGAGGATAAACAAAATTACCCCATCTAATTTCTTAATGAACTTCAACGGTCCTGTATGCCGCTCCATAAGCTCAATCTATGCATTGGAAGTATTGTGATCTTATTAAGAAATCTTAATACTAAACGTGGTTTTTGTAATGGAACAAGATTGGCGGTTAAGGAACTGAAACCTAATTTAGTGATTGCAGAAGTGCTTACAGGCAACTTGGCACCGGTAAATCCTGATTTGCCTTTCGTTTTGCGAAGAAGACAATTCCCAATTAAATTGGCTTTTGCCATGACCATCAATAAAGCACAAGGGCAAACCCTTGAAAAAGTTGGATTGTTTTTACCGGAGCCTGTATTTGCTCATGGCCAATTATATATAGCACTGTCAAGAGTACGAAAATCTTCGTGTGTTAAAATCAAAATATTAAACGGACCACATCAAGGCAACCTCATACCTGGATCTGAAGCAGTCTTCACTAGAAACATTGTGTACAAGGAAATATTTTCCTAACAAGGACGAATTTATAAAAATTTATAAAAATTTAAGTTGAATTTTAAAAAAATATATGATGAAATCAAGATATTAAATGGACCACATCAAGGCAAACTCATACCAGGATCTGAAGCAGTCTTCACATCAAACATTGCATACAAGGAAATATTTTCAAAATAAGGATGGATTTATAAAAACTTATAAAAAGTAAAGTTGAATTTAAAAAAAATATATGATAAAATCAAGATATTAAATGGACCACATCAAGGCAAACTCATACCAGGATCTGAAGCTGTCTTCACACCAAACATTGCATTTAAGGAAATATTTTCAAAATAAGGATGGATTTATAAAAACTTATAAAAAGTAAAGTTGAATTTTAAAAAAATAAATGATAAAATCAAGATATTACATGGACCACATCAAGGCAAACTCATACCAGGATCTGAAGCAGTCTTCACACCAAACATTGCATACAAGGAAATATTTTCAAAATAAAGACGGATTTATAAAAACTTATAAAAAGTAAAGTTGAATTTAAAAAAAATATATGATAAAATCAACATATTACATGGACCATATCAAGGCAAACTCATACCAGGATCTGAAGCAGTCTTCACACCAAACATTGCGTACAAAAAAATATATCCCAAATAAGGACGGATTTTTGAAAACTTATACAAATTAAAGTTGAATTCCAAGAAAATATAAAAAGAGAATTATGGGGCAGTATGCGAAAAGGGGTCCCCGTCCCTTGCCCTGGGAGATAGCGACGCTTTCGGCCAACGTTTTTGCGAAAACTTCTTATACATATTAGCAACGCAGTCTTCACACGAAACATTGTGTACAAGGAAATATTTTCCAAATAAGAACGAATTTATAAAAACTTATAATAATTTAAATTGAATTTTAAAAAAATACATGATAAAATCAAGATATAACATGGACCACATTAATGGAAACTCATACCAGGATCTGAAGCAGTCTTCACACCAAACATTGCATACAAGGAAATATTTTCAAAATAAAGACGGATTTATAAAAACATATAAAAAGTAAAGTTGAATTTTAAAAAAATATATGATAAAATCAAGATATTACATGGACCACATCAAGGCAAACTCATACCAGGATCTGAAGCAGTCTTCACACCAAACATTGCGTACAAGAAAATATTTTCCAACAAGGACGCATTTTTGAAAACTTATACAAATTAAAGTTGAATTCCAAGAAAATATAAAAAGAGAATTATGGGGAAACATGCGAAAAAACATTTAAGTAGCAATCAAATTAAGCTAAATGATATGGATTTTAAGGAACAGCATAACGGTTGAGAAAGTCGACTGTAGCGCTTAAGCTTAAGAATAATAAATGAAGAGAGATCGTGCAGTTATCGCATGGTTAGCGGTTACTCCCTCTCTCTTTAATATGAGACGTATTCAAGCGAACATTCCGGCATTTTGTTGATTGCACGATCTCTTTTCATTTATTTTTCTTAAGAAGCAAAGTACACTTTTTCTTGATATGAAATCCATCCATGGATTCATACTAGAGATAGATGCGACTTCATGTCATGTGGTTTTCGATTAGGAAATGGGGATTGATTTATTTTTGGATCTTCTTATGCCCATCTCGAATACGAAAACGTCAACCTTTACTTGCGTATTAGGGAACCGTTACATTTCGCTTTTGCAAACCGGAACAAAAGCTCTCTCTCAAGAATTCTCTATGATTTGACACTCTGTATTTCTGTAGAGCCGGTTTTAATTGTTTTCTACAAATTTTACTCGGGTTATTCAATACAATTTTGGTTCATTAAAACCGTAGCAGATAGATTTGTTCAAATTGGTGGAAAATGGTAAATATTTTTTTGAATTTCAGATCGTAGGACATCATAGTTTCCGGGAATCCCAAGTCGACTAATTTTCTTCCGGTTTGAAGGGTTCTTTTCCGGTAAAAATTTGAATTTTTAACGGTTTTTTGCCCGTAGCGGCTAAACGAAGCGTCCTACGGGATTCATACGTATGACCGACTCCCATTTTTTCCAATTTCCTAAATTTTTCAATACATCTTTTTTCTCTGAATTGAATTTTTAAAAGTATGTCCAAACAAAAGTTATGATATGTGATAAAATTCAGGTTAAAATTCGTAAACGCAAAATCTCGCGTTTTTCGGAAAAATTTTCTTATATTTTATTATTGGAAACTCAACTTGTATATTTTTTGTATAGAAAATACTATTACACAGAAAACAGACATTTTTGAGTAAATTTTACTCTCCAATGGTACACATTTTTATTTGTGTTTGTTTTGTGCAAATTTCAGAACATCAAAGTTGTGTGCATTGTGTGTACATGCACATTGTGTTCCATCCGCGAAATTTTGTTTCAGCCCCCTTTCCTATTATTGTGATCACTCATTCCCTATTTGGCAATCAAACATCAACATCAATTCGCGCACTGTCTGTTCTTTAAACGTTAAAGACGGTCAAAGGCGCATACGGCCCATGGATCTTTTGTCTGCTGTAACGTGTGTGATGTTGGAAAAAAATGGGTAGAGAGTCACATGGGATCGCGACATCTGGTAAATTATTTTGTCTGTGATTAAACCTTAACTTTTTTTGTAAGAAGAAGAAAGCAATATTTTTCAACAAATTCGCCGAAAATAAATTTACACGGCTAACGTGGGCGTATTGTTGATGTGGCCGATCGGATCGGATTAACCTCTCAAATATTACTGTGCCATAAAAAATTTACATTCGGTACTAATCGAAGTTTAAGTAAAAACTTAACCAGTTGTGTTTGAGTTTCAACCGGCAATCTATAAATCCTCATTTGTTTCATTGTTGTCACCGAACATAGCATAAATTTCGAATTCTTATAACTACTATATTTCAATGTTTTCGAAACTTTAAAATTAATAGGTGCTGTAAGGTTTAGTAATAATTCCAAAATTGGCTCTTTTTGAAAGAGTGCTTGAATAGTTGTTTTAAGCTTATTTGTCATTTTCTTATTAAGCACTATTCATACTTTCGATTTATTATCCATTTTACGGCGAAAATTTGTAGCCAAACGTTAATAAAAACTTTGTTGAAAAAGTCAAAGATTTCTTGGAAGTTTTTGAACTTATGTTACAATCAAAAGATAACTGCCAAGAATCAAAAATCTATAACTAAAGAAAAACAAAACATATGTAGTATCAACATAAACAGTATACAAAAAATATCCAGTATTACGTAATGCCCAGCACAGCGGGCGGGTACAGCTAGTTGTAAATAGAATATATCTGGAATTTCCGTAAAAACGAACCAACTTTCATTTCCTGCCTTTTCTTTTTTCTATAAATTGGGGTTTTAAAGGTGTGCAGATAAAAGTTTGGAAATATGATATAATTTCAGATTTTGAATTTTTAACTGTTTTTTGCTCGTGGCGGCTAAATCCAGCATTCTAGGGGGTATGACCAACCCCCATTATTTTTTCATTTCCCAACTTTTGGCCATATATCATATTTCTCTAAATTATGTTTTTAAATGTGGGTCCATACAAAAGTTGGGAAATATGATAAAATTCAGACTTTCGCTCGCTTTCCATAAATAATCGTGAAAATTAACCTTGCGTTTTCTAGAAATAACTATAAAATTGTGATTTTCCATATTTTTTAAAATAAAATTTGCATATAATTTTATCAAATTAGCAAAAAACAATGGTATAAATAAACGATGGCTTTAAATTTGTCTGTGGTAAGCCATATGTTCATTGTTTCGGCTTTTGTCTGGTACAATGCAATTTTATGAGCCAAAGATTGCCTCCTTCCAAGCAAAAAGCAAAAGAATGAACATATGAATATTGTCTGTGATATGGCTGCATTCGCCGCTCACATTATCGTTGACATAGATATTAGGTTTGAGTGAAAAGAATGCATGTATTTGGCATAAATGGTTGGTTATTCAGTCGAACGTATGATCTATGCAAATGATAATGTTAAATAAGTATGTTCTATATTTTGATTTTTTCGTAGAGGAATGCAATCACATGAAATTATATGTTAATTCTTTTGGTTTGTGTCCCCAGTAGAAGATTGATCCATTTGGTTTGATTTTCGGCTAATTTAGTACTTGCCATTTATCGGGGACACAAACCAAAAAATTCATATGGTTGCATATTTCCAGGCAAAAAGCAAAACAATCACTCGCATACATTCTTCCCAAAAGCATCATCTACGCTATTCACACATACTATCCCATTGAATTTTTTAATTTCAATTTAAAATTAAACTTATTTATAATTAAATTTAAGAAAAAAAATTAGATGATGCACAAAAAGGAAAAACTAATCATTCGAATGGTATAATTTTTATCCTGGTAAGTCCACCTGGTTTCCTGTAAAAGGGATAACAAAAAAACATGTCGCCTATTTATATATAGATTAAAAAAAATTTTTGTCTCTCAGATACATATTGTAACAAATTTTTTTGCGTGGTGGTGCTGCTGGTACTTTCCCGGTGCGTTGAGTTTGCCGAGCGGTAGCGAAACTTCTTTCTGGCACCGGAACCTGATGGGGCTGAGTCCACTTCGCTTGCCGTTCTTAAATGCCTTCGTTTTTGTTGAATTCGCACTCGATTTATATTAGTGTAACCGATTTTCCGCGTGTTTTTTTTCTTTCGATCCCGTACTACCTTTTTATTGACAGCTCTCTCCAAAACAAAAACTAGTCCACCTAGTAACTAACGGTCGTTACTTGGTTTTCTTTTTCACCAAACAGCCGTGTTGCCATACACAAGTTTGCCCTTTTCGCGCGGGATCTACGAGATGGCGTGTTGTGTCCGTTCTCATAGCTCGTGCATGGCAATGTCGCGTTACACTGCCCCCGTCTTTTAAAGGTCAAAGTTCCGACTGACCCGCTTCAAATTGGTGGTTAGGCTGTTGTTTTACTGCTCATCCTCTTCGGACACATACGGCATAAGCCGGTCTCGGTGGACGGTGATGATTTTCGTCCCGTTGCGTTTCTTTATCTGGTAGATCACGTCTCCTAGCTTTTCCAAGACTTCATATGGCCCGTCCCAGTCCCGTTGTAATTTGGGACACCTTCCTTTCTTCCTCTTGGGGGTGTACAGCCAGACCACGCTTCCCATCGGTAGCGTCGATGTATTTGCCTTTAAATCGTAGCGGTCTTTCCTTCTGCGGCTTGACGCCCGGAGTGCGAGGCGATTATGATCATGGATGGTTTGCAGGCGGTCGGTGAATTCTCTTAAGTACCGGCTTGTGGAGAACTGGGTTCTTGGGGGGGTAGCCGTAAGACAATCCAGTCGGCATCCTTAACTCCCTGCCGAAGAGAAGCATGGCTGGGGTTTGTTTCGTGGACTCGTGCACTGCTGTCCGATAGGACATCAGAAGTAAGGGTAGACATATATCCCAATTCGTCTGATGTTCATCCACGAATTTCGATAGATAGTTGAGGATGGTCCGGTTGAAACGCTCTACCATGCCGTCAGACTGGGGGTGTAGCGGAGTCGTACGTGTGTTGTCAATGCCAAACAGACGCATCACTTCAAGGAAGACGGACGACTCAAAATTTCTACCCTGGTCGGAATGTAGTTGGAGGGGTGCTCCGAATCGAGTAAAGACCTCTTGAACAAGTGCTTCTGCTACTGTCTCTCCTGTCTGATTGGGAATCGCTACAGCTTCCGGCCATTTAGTGAAATAATCCATCAGCACCAAGATGTATCGATTACTTCTCTCCGTTGTTGGTAATGGGCCCAATACGTCGATGGCGACCCGTTCGAATGGTGCTCCTACGTCGTGCGTTTGGAGTCGCGATCGTTGCTTCCTCCTTGGTCCATTCCGTGCCTGGCACGTAGTACAGCATTGTCAGTAGTTCTCGACGTCGCGAGTACAATCGACCCAGTAAAATTGCTGCTTCACCTTTTGTAGTGTTTTTAGCACCCCAAAGTGGCCACCGGTAGGACTGTTGTGGGCCAGCTCGATGACATCCTTAACACGCCCTCGTGGCACCAACAATTGGTGATGGTCGTCTAGCGTCTGGGATACGTGTCGGCACACCTTGCCGCTGCAGAGGAACAAAGTGGACCACATACTCCCGTAGGCTTTGAGAGGGGGAGCCAATCCGCAAACAGCTTCGCGGTCCGGTCGTTCGTTGCGTGCAAGCCATTGGTAGATTACTCCCAAAACAGGATCCGTCCGTTGTTCAGCTGAGAAACTCTCTTCAATGCCCACGAGACGTACGCGGATAGCGTCTTTTTCTTCTAGTCGACCACAATAGCGGCATTCCGAAGAGCTGCAAGGCCTCCGTGAGAGCGCGTCCGCGTTAACATGTTTCGCGCCGGGACGGTGGGTGACATCAAAATCGTATTCCTGGAGTCGCTGTATCCACCTGGCTACCTGGCCTTCTGGTTCCCGAAAATTCATCAACCACTTTAGGGAGGCGTGGTCGGTGCGTAGCACGAAATGTCTGCCTAACAGGTATGGTTGAAAGTGTTTGACTGCCTTAACTACAGCCAGAAGCTCCCTCCGGGTGACGCAATAGTTCCGTTCCGCTTTACTGAACGTTTTGCTGTAGTATTCGATAACACGTTCTCCGTCTTCAGAGTTCTGAGAGAGCACTGCCCCCATCGCATGTTGGCTGGCATCGGTATCTACAAGGAATGGCAGGTCCAAACGTGGTTGACACAAGATTGGGGCAGCTACCAGCTGACTTTTTAGTTTTTGGAAGGCATCATCGCAGTCTTCAGTCCATAGGAACTTCCTGCCCTTCTCCGTGAGTTGATGGAGAGGTCGTGCAATTCGAGAGAAGTCACAAATAAAGCATCGATAATACCCACATAGACCAATGAATGCCTGGACGTCGCGTTGATTCAGTGGTGTTGGCCATTCGCTTACTGCCGAGACTCTGGTCGGGTCTGGTTCTATGCCCGCTGGGGATATCACGTGTCCAAGGTACTTGACGGATTTCTGGCACAACTCACACTTCGCTGGGGACAGTTTAAGACCGGCTGTCCGCAGTCTTTCGAAAACCAACGTAAGTCGGCTTAGAAGTTCTTCAAACGTTTTCGCGTGCACCAGAACGTCGTCCAAGTAAACCAAGCAGACTTCATAGGGGATGTCGTGTAGGATTCGTTCCATCAGCCGTTGAAACGTTGCTGGTGCATTGCATAGACCAAAGGGCATCACTTTGAACTCATTAAGCCCCCGTCCGAAACTGAATGCTGTCTTCTCCCGCGCAGTTTCTTCTAGCTCCACCTGCCAATAGCCGGATTGTAGATCGAGAGTGGCAAACAATTCAGAATCGCCTAACGCTTCCAAGATCAGGTCAATACGTGGAAGGGGGTAGGAGTCCTTTTTTGTGACCTCGTTAAGTTGTCGATAGTCCACACAGAATCTTAATTTGCCGGTCTTCTTTCTCACTAGGCCGACTGGTGAGCACCAAGGGCTTTCGGACGGTGTAACAACGCCGTGCTCTTACATCTCTCGTAATAGGTTTTCGGCCTCCTCTCGACGGGCGTACGGTAGTCTTCGCGGCGGCAGCTTGATGGGTGTTGCGTCTCCAGTATCGATCCGGTGTTGATGGCGAGACGTGCGGCCTAAATCGGTTGGCGATGACGAGAAAACATCCTCATTAGAAACGAGAACCTCCAACAACTTCGCTTGCTGTTCCCCGTCCAAATTCTGCGCACTTCGTAGGGAGAGCTCTTTGACCTCCTTGTTGGTGAATTCCCCCGCTTTTCCGTTGGCCAGCCGGGTAGTTGCACATAATACGGCTCCTTGCTGCTGAGTTGATAAGTCGACGAAGTTGACCTCAGTACCCTTCACTTTTAACACTCCTTTCGCAAAGTCGATGCAGTAGTGGTTTTTCTGTAAAAAGTCCATACCAAGTAGGCAATTGTGGTCGATATTCGCGACGTACATGGCATGGCGTAAGGTGAGCTTTCGTAGGTGGATCGTGACCTTTAGTATGCCTACTACGGACGATAACTCCCCGGTCACACTGCGAATCATGGCCCCACTTGGTTCGATGGACTTCATTAACATGTTCTTGGGGAGGGCGTTCGGGTGGACGATTGAGTGAGTGGCTCCTGTGTCGACGAACATGCGCGCTGGGACTCCGTTGAGCTTGCCCTGGACGCACAATTCGAGCGGTGCGGACCTCGTGAGGCGGATGAGGATGGGGCAGTTGTCTTCCGTTGGCCCTGGCCCCGTGGGGCCAACGGGCAGCTGTTTTCCGACGAGTTCTTTTCTTCTTGGAACGGCAACAGTACATGGTCGTCCGATTCTTCAATTTGCGGGCAGGTGGGTGAATCAGTTACTTGTCGTTGAAATCGCTGGCGTCTACTGAGGTTCTTTTGTGGAGCGCGTCCTTTCTTCCGGGGTTTCGTTCGTCTTCCAGATCGTCGGTTTGCTGGCCGTTCATCCTTGTGGCCTCGCTGAGAAGCGAGCCGGCTGCCGCGTAAACGTGTACCGTTTAGCCCAGTGACATTGACCGCCATTTTCTTCTGCCCATACTGTTTAATTGCAAACTCGACTTCCTCACCTGCACTAAGAGATGGTATTCCGTGGTTCCAACTCCAGTTTCGTAGGGAGCTCTGGGGTACGTAGACATCTTTTCCACCATCCGCCCTCTGGATGAATCCGTACTTACGTGTAGTGTTATACCACACGACGGTGCCGCTGTATCTTGATGTCATGGGAGCCTTGGGTTCGGTGGTCTTGATCAACTTGGGCTCCTCTAAGCTGATCGAAAGGCGTTTCCCGACTGGCTGGTGTTTTGGGACGCGGCAGGTGTATCGGGTCGTCTGAGTTGGGAGTCTTCTGCATCTATCGTGGCGACGGAAGTCCGCAATATCCTCTGAGCACTTCTCGTTGCTGCACGGTGGTCCAAATACGTCTGACCAAAGTAACAGGCTTCCGCGGTCGTCTTTGGTGTTCAGGTGCGAATGGCTAGTTGTACTTCTCCATCCGCTATGCCGTCTAGGAACTGCTCTAAGGCAAGGCGGTCGGTAATCGAGTCAGGCCAATCAGGGTAGGCCAAATGCGTCAGCCTCACTATCTCTCTGGCATATGCGTCCAACGACTCCCCGGTGCGTTGACTCCTTCGCCGTAACTCACTATGCGCCGTCTGTTTATTCCTCTGCGTGCCAAACCGATTTCTTAATAGGTACGTGAGCTGCCGATAATTATTCCGAGTGTTTGGTCCTAAGGCGGCGACAAAACTGAGTGCTGGACCCCGCAACTTAGGGATCAGTCGCGCAGCAGTCATCTCTTCGCTCCACGCATTCAATAGGGACACAGATTCAAGGTGAACTTGGAACTCCGGCCACGGGACACTGCCGTCGTACTCCATGAGCACTTCCTCCTGTGCGTTCCAAGGGACGAATGGCTTGGGGCTCGATGTCGTGGGTGGCAGTCGGGAGGGTCCAGCCATCAAAAGCGTCCTCGGTTGACGGTTCGTCGTAGTGCGCGGTACTCCAAAGAGTTCCCCGTTCGAATGTGTTGTTGGTTGCTGGTGCGTTGTAATTGGATCCAACGTTGAAAGCGGAGGTGGTGGTTCGATCACTGATGGACTTCCAAGATGTTCCAAGTCATTCCTCAGGTTTCGCAGTATCTCGGTATGCCTGCCGCGGCTCGTCGGTAAGCCGGTCGCTACGGTTGGCGACGGGATTTCGTTCCACAAACAAGCCGGCTGGGCTGGTAGTCCTGAGTTCGCTCCAGTAGATCGTAGGTCTGTCACATTTTCCAAGGTAGGTGCAGCTGTGGATATCGCAGGTCGCTCTTCTCGAGCCGTTATGGTTCCCGGTGGTGGTATCGTACAGGAATTTTCCCTTCCTGTCGGGGTCTGCATCAAGGCTAGTGCTTCCAGGCGGCGTCGAAATACTTCTTCGTCACTGTGTTCCACGTTGGCCACTCGTTCGCTCAAACCATTTATGTCACTTCTCATCCCAGTCATCGATGTCGCTAGATCTTTCACTGCCTGCTGTATTTGTTGCAGGGTCTCACCAATCATGTTAGTGGGCGCGAGGTCAGCCCCTTGTATGTTACGTGTTGAGTTCGGTGACGTTGCCATCACTTTCCAATGTACCCCACACCTGACACCAGTGTAACAAATTTTTTTGCGTGGTGGTGCTGCTGGTACTTTCCCGGTGCGTTGAGTTTGCCGAGCGGTAGCGAAACTTCTTTCTGGCACCGGAACCTGATGGGGCTGAGTCCACTTCGCTTGCCGTTCTTAAATGCCTTCGTTTTTGTTGAATTCGCACTCGATTTATATCAGTGTAACCGATTTTCCGCGTGTTTTTTTTCTTTCGATCCCGTACTACCTTTTTATTGACAGCTCTCTCCAAAACAAAAACTAGTCCACCTAGTAACTAACGGTCGTTACTTGGTTTTCTTTTTCACCAAACAGCCGTGTTGCCATACACAAGTTTGCCCTTTTCGCGCGGGATCTACGAGATGGCGTGTTGTGTCCGTTCTCATAGCTCGTGCATGGCAATGTCGCGTTACAATATAGATCTAATAGATAGTTAGATAATAGATCTAATAGTCTCCGAATAAAAGGCTGTGACATACGGACAGACGGACATGGCGAAACTATAAGGGATTCATTTTTTGTCACTCGGCTTCGGAACCACAAAACGGGATACATGTACGCTAATATCTTAATATAATAAAATCCTAATGGTCGTGAAGCAAAAAAAGGGGTAATTTTCTCACAATTTTCCGTTTCGTACGGGAACGCAAATCGCTCAATTCAGTAAATATCAGTAAGTACTGAAGCAGAAAAAGGGGAATGGGCTTCACGCTCTGAAAGCAGAGACAATTCATTTTAAAAGAATGAATTTCTCCCTGCTTTCTGGTTGTAAGTCTCATTCACCAGAGAATGGGATCATTCTGATTTTTTTGGGGAAGTGCCTGTGCGAGTAGTTTCCTCCATGCGGGAACGCAAAACTCTTAAGTTCAGAAAAAATCAGAATGATCCCATTCTCTGGTGAATGAGACTTACATCCAGAAAGCAGAGAGAAATTCATTCTTTTAAAACGAATTGTCTCTGCTTTCAGAGCGTGAAGCCCATTCCCCTTTTTCTGCTTCAGTACTTACTGATATTTACTGAATTGAGCGATTTGCGTTCCCGTACGAAACGGAAAATTGTGAGAAAATTATTCGCGCCAGCGAAAATCATACTGATTTTTACTGAAATTGAGAGTTGGCGTTCCCGCGCGGAGCGGAAAACAGAGGAAGTGCCTGTGCGAGAAGTTTTCTCAAAATTTTCTGTTCCGCGCGGGAGTGCAAAACTCTCAAGTTCAGTAAATATCAGTAAGTACTGATTTTTACTGAACTTGAGAGATTTGCGTTCCCGTACGAAACGGAAAATTGTGAGAAAATTATTCGCACCAGCGAAAATTATACTGATTTTTACTGAAATTGAGAGGTGGCGTTCCGGCGCGGAGCGGAAAACAGGGAAAGTGCCTGTGCGAGAAGTTTTCTCAAAATTTTCTGTTCCGCGCGGGAGTGCAAAACTCTCAAGTTCAGTAAATATCAGTAAGTACTGATTTTTACTGAACTTGAGAGATTTGCGTACCCGTACGAAACGAATAATTCTGAGAAAATTATTCGCACCTGCGAAAATCATACTGATTTTTAACTGAAATTGAGAGTTGGCGTTCCCGCGCGGAGCGGAAAACAGGGGAAGTGCCTGTGCGAGAAGTTTTCTCAAAATTTTCCGTTCCGCGCAGGAACGCGAAACGTACGGAGCGGAAAATCGTGAGAAATTCCCCTGTTTTCCGTTCCACGCGGGAATGCAAAACTCTCAAGTTCAGTAAAAAACAGTACTTATTGATATACTGAACTTGAGAGTTTTGCTTGAAAATAAGGAATAAAATTGCGAAAAGATTGCTCGCACGAGCATTTCCCCTCCTTACTTATTCACCCTCTGAAAGCAGAATAACTGTTCTCTACCTCACGGTCAATCTCTTAAAGCGAGGAAAATCCGTTCTCCACCTCAGGGGATGTGTCTCCTTCCTTTTTGGGAATGAAACCCATTCCCCAGAGAATTGAACCGTGAGTAAAAACGTTCATTAATTTTTTACTTAGTTCCTTTGCGAGCATTGATCACACGCACATTTTTCAAAGCATATACTTTGCGATACAAAAATATTTCGTTGTGGATACAAAAATTTCTTCTTTTTACTTTATCTTCTATTTTTAAATTTATTTTATATTCAATAATATTTACTTTTGAAAATTTTTATATTCCTTTCTTGAGTCTAGGATTTCTTTTCGTTTCTTCTTCTTGATTGCTTTAAGAACTAACGGATTTTAGAATGCATGGGCGGCCTAGATTAACCGACACGGAACAAGTTGCGTCCAAACGAAGAAGAATTGAGCTTCAACGGATAGTACGACAACAAGGAAAGGCAGACCTTTAATGAGCATCGTAGATCCCAGGAAACCAACGAGACCCGCGAAAATCGAAACAGTAGACGCACACAGGGGCGAGGAGCAGAACAAAGAAATAATGTACTGGATATTACTGCGAATTTCAATGAATTGAATGTATTAGAGTTCACATGCGGTGCAATGAATATTGAATGCAGTTCATGTAAAGAAAAGCACTTTTTAAATGAGTTACCGCAAGACAAACGCTTTACAGAGTGTTGTCAGAAGGGAAAGGTTGTTTTGGATTCAATACCCATACCACCAATTCTTAAGGCATTGATTAACAATATACGATCAATCAACAGTTCTTTGGCATTTGCGTCAATGGGTGCTAATATTGCTCCACCACCAGGACATGGTCCTTATTGTTTCCGTATACATGGACAAGTTTATCATAGAGCAGGAGCTCTGCATCCGGAAAATGGAGGCCAAAGGAAATTTGCACAGCTGTATGTTCTGGAACCAGAAGCAGCTTTGGAACAGCGAATGGGAATGCCAGAAAATGTAAAGTGTAATCCTAATTTCATGCGTGAGTTAAGTACTTTCATGGCTACCATAAATCCTTTTGGTAGATATTTCAAAATGCTTTATGAAGTAGAACAGGAATCAATTTTTGATGCTGCAGTAAATAATTTGGAACCGCTAATAATTAGCATGGCAATAGTACATGACCGAAGATCTGATCAACGTACATAGATATAATGCACCTAGATCAAACGAAATTGCATATATTTTTCAGAATGCTGATGGCGAACCACCACTTGAACGTGATCTTATAATTTATTGTCGAGAAAACAGAACTAACTCAAATTCACGTAAAACTGAACGAATTAGCGTCCTTGATCCTAATTTAGAGCCAATGGTATACCCTTTGTTCTTTCCGTTTGGAAACCAAAGTTGGGTGGAAGATTTGCCTCTATTTCAACCTCCTACACTATTAAATTTGAGAAATATGCAAACTCGAAATCCAAGGACTAGAATTACCCAAATGCAATACTACGGATATCGGTTATCTGTTCGTGAGGAATTCAATGCCTTTCTTTGTGGTGGTAAGTTAACTCAACAATATTTTGTTGATGCGTATATAAAAACCGAAGCAAATCGACTAAATTACATTCGCCAAAATCAAAGTAAACTACGAGCTGAAAAATATACTGGCTTAATGGATTACCTCCAAAGTGAGGCTGTTAAACAAGGCTTACTCCCTGGAACTGCAATAATTCTTCCATCATCTTTTCAAGGCAGTCCCAGAAATATGGCCCAGAATTATCAGGATGGTATGGCCATAGTAAGAAAATATGGTAAACCGGATTTTTTTATTACCATGACATGTAATCCTAAATGGATTGAAATCAACTACAATTTATTAGACGGACAGTCGTCTGTATATAGACCTGATTTGGTAGCGCGCGTGTTCAAAATAAAACTGGCGGAACTAATAAAAGATATTTCCAATAAACACATTTTTGGTACTTTGCTTGCGACTGTTTATGTGATTGAATTCCAAAAACGAGGACTTCCACACGCACATATTCTCTTCATTGTTAAAAACGAGGATAAACCAAACGATACAGCATCACTCGATAAAGTAATATCAGCGGAGATACCGGACGTTAATACTTGCCCAAGACTTCATGCTATAGTGAACAAACACATGTTACATGGACCATGTGGAGAAAAGAACCAAGGGACGCCCTGCATGGTCAATGGCAAGTGTAGCAAAAACTTTCCCAAATCCTTCCAGAATGAAACAATAGCAAACAGTGATGGTTACCCTAAATACAGGAGGCGTAATACTGGTACTACTACAGTCAGTGGAAGCATTGTAGACAATGGATGGATTGTACCATACAATTCGTATTTGTGTCTCAAGTATAATTGCCATATAAATGTTGAAAGCTGCGCATCTATTCAAAGTGTGAAATACTTATTTAAGTATGTGTATAAGGGCCATGATTGTGCTAATGTAACAATAGCTCAGCATAGTAGCTTAAACCATGATGAAATAAAAACATTCATGGATGCGAGGTACGTTAGTGCTCCTGAAGCTGCTTGGCGTCTCATCGGTTTTAAAATGCATGAGTAATCGCACAACATCATAAGGCTGCCAATCCATCTCCCTGATGAACAAACAATTATATTTACAGAAGAAAACATTCAAGAAAGAATTGGCCAAGCCGCAGCAAGAGACACAATGCTGACAGCGTTCTTTAAGCTTAATCAAATTGATGAAAATGCAAATGCTCTCCTTTATCATGATTTACCAAACAAGTACGTATTTGATAAAAATGCAGGCACATGGAAAGCTCGAAAAAGAGGTGGTAATAGTGAATGAATGAAACTGGAAGATTTTGCTTACGATTATTACTTCTTCATGTCCCAGGAGTTAAATCTTTCGATGACCTGAAAACGTGTGGAAGTCATACAAGCTCAACATATAAAGAAGCAGCGCAACGACGTGGTTTATTTAATGATGCAACCTGGGATAGTTCCCTGGCAGATGCAATAGTTGTGAGCATGCCACGTCAGCTAAGAGATCTGTTTGCATATATTTGTATATTTGCATCTCCATCTAATGCAGCTCATCTTTTTGACAAATATAAAAACGAACTATGTGAAGATTTTATGCATCGGCACGTACATCATAATGACAACTGTTCACAGTGTGAAATGTTTGCCCTCAGGGATATTCAAGACACTCTTCAACTCCATGGTAAAAAGTGTTCCGATTTTGAACTTCCATGTCCCCCAAATAATTTAGGAGTTTCAATTCAACACTACGATGCATCTCTCGAAAAACAAAACGGTCAAGCTTTGGCTTTATCGTTAAACCAGGACCAAAAAATTGTTTTTGATACCATTATGAATGCTGTTAATAATGATTCCCATTTGCCAAAGTGTTATTTTGTTGATGGTCCAGGAGGTGCAGGAAAAACATATTTGTACAAAAAATTACTTTGTTCAATTCGTGGAGAATCAAACATTTCTTTAGCTGCGGCTTCAACAGGAATTGCAGCAAATCTTCTTGACGGAGGCCGAAGTTATCATTCCCAATTTAAATTACCTGTACCAACATTAGACACTTCCACATCTTCTATGAGAATGACATCCAAGGACGCTGAGTTAATACGAAAATGCAAACTTATAAAATGGGATGAATCAACTATGGCCCCAGGGGTTGCCCTGAAAGCAGTTGACAAATTATTAAAGGAGATAATGAGGAATGATCGCCCCTTTGGAGGTAAACCCATACTTCTTGGAGGAGATTTCAGGCAGACACTTCCAGTTGTAGTTCATGGAAATCAAGCTGCAATTGTCGAACAAAGCATAAAATTTTCAAGTTTGTGGGAAACATTTGAAATATTAAAGCTACATAATAATGTAAGATCCATTGATTTAGAATATAGCGATCGGTTGATCAAACTAGGTGATGGGACATTAACAAACGAATATGGATTATCTACCGACATAATAGAAATTCATATGAATCTTATATGCAAAGATTCAATCATAACAGAAATTTTCGGCGAAACATTATCTCCTAATGAAGTCAATAGATATTCTAAAATTGCAATTTTATCCCCAAAGAACTCAGATGTCGATAAAGTAAATGAAGAGGTTTTGATGCGTTTCACAGGAGAGTGCTGTACTTATTTTAGTTCTGACTCAATTGACGATGCAAATGATGAGGATAAACAAAATTACCCCATCTAATTTCTTAATGAACTTCAACGGTCCTGTATGCCGCTCCATAAGCTCAATCTATGCATTGGAAGTATTGTGATCTTATTAAGAAATCTTAATACTAAACGTGGTTTTTGTAATGGAACAAGATTGGCGGTTAAGGAACTGAAACCTAATTTAGTGATTGCAGAAGTGCTTACAGGCAACTTGGCACCGGTAAATCCTGATTTGCCTTTCGTTTTGCGAAGAAGACAATTCCCAATTAAATTGGCTTTTGCCATGACCATCAATAAAGCACAAGGGCAAACCCTTGAAAAAGTTGGATTGTTTTTACCGGAGCCTGTATTTGCTCATGGCCAATTATATATAGCACTGTCAAGAGTACGAAAATCTTCGTGTGTTAAAATCAAAATATTAAACGGACCACATCAAGGCAACCTCATACCTGGATCTGAAGCAGTCTTCACTAGAAACATTGTGTACAAGGAAATATTTTCCTAACAAGGACGAATTTATAAAAATTTATAAAAATTTAAGTTGAATTTAAAAAAAATATATGATGAAATCAAGATATTAAATGGACCACATCAAGGCAAACTCATACCAGGATCTGAAGCAGTCTTCACATCAAACATTGCATACAAGGAAATATTTTCAAAATAAGGATGGATTTATAAAAACTTATAAAAAGTAAAGTTGAATTTAAAAAAAATATATGATAAAATCAAGATATTAAATGGACCACATCAAGGCAAACTCATACCAGGATCTGAAGCTGTCTTCACACCAAACATTGCATTTAAGGAAATATTTTCAAAATAAGGATGGATTTATAAAAACTTATAAAAAGTAAAGTTGAATTTTAAAAAAATAAATGATAAAATCAAGATATTACATGGACCACATCAAGGCAAACTCATACCAGGATCTGAAGCAGTCTTCACACCAAACATTGCATACAAGGAAATATTTTCAAAATAAAGACGGATTTATAAAAACTTATAAAAAGTAAAGTTGAATTTAAAAAAAATATATGATAAAATCAACATATTACATGGACCATATCAAGGCAAACTCATACCAGGATCTGAAGCAGTCTTCACACCAAACATTGCGTACAAAAAAATATATCCCAAATAAGGACGGATTTTTGAAAACTTATACAAATTAAAGTTGAATTCCAAGAAAATATAAAAAGAGAATTATGGGGCAGTATGCGAAAAGGGGTCCCCGTCCCTTGCCCTGGGAGATAGCGACGCTTTCGGCCAACGTTTTTGCGAAAACTTCTTATACATAATAGCAACGCAGTCTTCACACGAAACATTGTGTACAAGGAAATATTTTCCAAATAAGAACGAATTTATAAAAACTTATAATAATTTAAATTGAATTTTAAAAAAATACATGATAAAATCAAGATATAACATGGACCACATTAATGGAAACTCATACCAGGATCTGAAGCAGTCTTCACACCAAACATTGCATACAAGGAAATATTTTCAAAATAAAGACGGATTTATAAAAACATATAAAAAGTAAAGTTGAATTTTAAAAAAATATATGATAAAATCAAGATATTACATGGACCACATCAAGGCAAACTCATACCAGGATCTGAAGCAGTCTTCACACCAAACATTGCGTACAAGAAAATATTTTCCAACAAGGACGCATTTTTGAAAACTTATACAAATTAAAGTTGAATTCCAAGAAAATATAAAAAGAGAATTATGGGGAAACATGCGAAAAAAGGTCTCCGTCCCTTGCCCTGGGAGATAGCGACGCATTCTGCCAACGTTTTCGCGAAAACTTCTTATACATATTAGTTACATATAATAATTATGAGTGCACTACACGGGACGCAGAGTAAATCTGAAAAGCCAAGTGCATCAAAGTTCCAACCTGATATTCAACATCTAACATCATGAACTCAACAATGTTGACGTTTTTATGATAAACTAGCTGTACCCGCCCGCTTTGCTGCGCATTACTTAAAACTGCTTATTTTTTGTATACTGTATATGTTGATACTATATATGTGTTGTTTTTCTTTAGTTATAAATTTTTGATTCTTAGCAGTTATCTTTTGATTGTAACATAAGTTCAAAAACTTCCAAAAAATCTTTGACTTTTTCAACAATGTTTCTATTAACGTTTGGCTACAAATTTTCGCCGTAAAATGGATAATAAATTGAAAGTATGAATAGTGCTTAATAAGAAAATGAGAAATAAACTTAAAACAACTATTCAAGCACTCTTTCAAAAAGAGACAATTTTGGAATTATTACTAAACTTTACAGCACCTATTAATTTTAAAGTGACAAAAAAATTTAAATATAGTAGTTATAAGAAATGGATTTTTATCCTATGTTCGATGACAACAATGAAACAAATAAGGATTTATAGATTGCCGGTTGAAACTCAAACAAAACTGGTTAACTTTTTGCTGTTCTTCGATTAGTACCGGATGTAAATTTTTTATGGCACAGTAATATTTGAGAGGTTAATCCGATCCGATCGGCCACATGAACAATACGCCCACGTTAGCCGTGTAAATTTATTTTCGGCGAATTTGTTGAAAAATATTACTTTCTTCTACTTACAAAAAAAGTTAAGGTTTAATCACAGACAAAATAATTTACCAGATGTCGCGATCCCATGTGACTCTCTACCCATTTTTTTCCAACATCACACACGTAACAGCAGACAAAAGATACATGGGCCGTATGCGCCTTTGACCGTCTTTAACGTTTAAAGAACAGACAGTGCGCGAATTGATGTTGATGTATGATTGTCAAATAGGGAATGAGGGATCACAATAATAGGAAAGGGGGCTGAAACAAAATTTCGCGGATGGAACACAATGTACATGTACACACAATACACACAATTTTGATGTTCTGAAATTTGCACAAAACAAACACAAACAAAAATGTGTACCATTGGAGAGTAAAATTTACTCAAAAAGCTCTGTTTTCATAATATCTCTTAATTTTAAGTAGAGTTCCCTTGATATGAAAACAATGATTTGTATCCATGAATAACTCTCAAGAGAAAATCTACTTTAGAATATAAGAGAGATCGTGCAATTATTGTCGCTCCGTCACGCCAAATATTTCTAAGAGAGAAACGAAGAAGATCATGAAAACGGGAATCAAATCGTGGCTCTCGAATACATAGCGTTACCCATCCAACAAGAAGTCGACTTTAGCGCTTAAGCTTAATAAATGAAGAGAGATCGTGCAATCAACAAAATGCCGAAATGTTCTCTGGAATACGTTTCATATTTAAGAGAGAGGGAGTAACCGCTAACAATGCGATAATTGCACGATCTCTCTTCATTTATTAAGCTTAAGCGCTAAAGTCGACTTCTTGTTGGATGGGTAACGCTATGTATTCGAGAGCCACGATTTGATTCCCGTTTTCATGATCTTCTTCGTTTCTCTCTTAGAAATATTTGGCGTGACGGAGCGACAATAATTGCACGATCTCTCTTATATTCTAAAGTAGATTTTCTCTTGAGAGTTATTCATGGATACAAATCATTGTTTTCATATCAAGAGAACTCTACTTAAAATTAAGAGATATTATGAAATCAAACTACCGAATTGTTCTCGCGAATACAGTTCATGCTCAAGAGAGTGAGAGAAATCGGTAAAAATTTGTACTCGAGAGAAACGATCGCTCTTAATTTATTTATTTCAAGCTTTCGCACGGAAGGAAGATGCTCTCTTAAAATCAAAACGACCAAAACTTTAAAACTACCATATCTCGTAAAGTCACTACCATATCTCGAATTTCTTTGAAACTTCACATTCTCATTCTCCTTCTAATAAGACTAAATCCTACCAAATTTCATAAAACTTGTCCCGGTAGATCCGGAGTTTTGCCGCGACAAACTTTTGTAAAAAGATCTTGTTTTATATATATAAGATATCTATAAATTTTTTTTATTACGGGCTTGTTTTCTAGTATAATACATAGTTTTGTATTTCAAAAACAGGAGGACGACCTGGTCGCCGTGATGAAATCCAATCACGATACAGTTCGAAAAATGTAAACAAAGCGCTGATTGCGCGTATTTTTCGTCGCCATGCGCGACTTGATGAAAAAGCGCGTCAGCAATTTTTCCCTTACTCAAGGACCCCAAAATGATGCGCATTTCCAGACGCGCTTTGGCCGGTGACACTACAAGTCGCCAAACCTCTGTCTTCTGCTTTTAATATCGAGAATTTAAGCCGACGGTCACCGGGCAAATTCCGGGTCGCGGATAGGGATGGGAAGTGAATTTGAACTGATAAAAAGTTAATTGAACAGAAATTATTATAACAAAACTAATTGAAAATTAAAATTTATATTTGAATATATTTTGATCGGATTATTTATGAACGAATATATTTTGATCGGAGATTTTGAATAAAATAAATCGAACCAGATACGGAATTTTGAAAAAGCTTATGCGTCGACGAAATATGAAACCTTTGTAACCAAACTCCTCCTAGACCGTTTGATCAATCGATCTGAAATTTGACATACTAATAGTATTTTCGACGGTGAGTGCTAATATCTATTTTTTGTTACTAAATTCGCGAAAAAAACCACTAGTGGTAGGCTTCTTAGTTAACAATTTTTCTGATGAACGAACCAAAATTAGTACAAAGGTTTGTGTCATGGAAATCTAAATTTAGTTTTTATGTATTAAGAACGATCACTGCGTTATTTTGCAAGAATTCCAAAATATACGACAAACGAAATACCATTTTGACAAAAAATCGCTGTCTTTCTGATAGTAGACGTTAGTTTACTTGCATAAATGAAGCTATGGTATTGATCTTAGGCAATTCTTTTTCGCGTGCTCGAACCAGAATTAGGTTTTACATAAAGATCTTAGCACCTGATTGTTTCAGGGGCTTTCGCCAATGCGCTGTGGGGAATCGGAAACCTTGAAGAGAAAATTTATTTTGGTTTACTCAAACCGCGGCAAGTGGATTTTTACAGGTTCTTGAAAAATAGTATTTTAGTTTATGAATTTTGAATCATGGGACAAGAAAGATTCCGGGAATCAGAAATTGGACAATTTTCTTTAGGTTTTTAGGGTACTTTTCCGGTAAAATTTTGAATTTTCAACGGTTTTTTGCCCGTTGCGGCTAAACGCAGCATCCGAGGGTGTTCGGATGTATGACCGACCCCCATTATTTTGACATTTTCTACCTTTTTGTCATACATGATTTTTCTCTAAATTCAGTTTTTAAAGATATACATACAAAAGATCGGAAAACTGATAAAACTCAGATTTTGATTTTTAACAATTTTTTGCCCGTAGCGGCTAAATTATGCACTTAAAGGGTTTCATTTATATGAACGACTCCCATTATTTTGACATTTTCTATTTTTTTGTCATACATAATTTTTCTCTAAGTGGAGTTTTTAAACGTGTACATACAAAAGATGGGAAAATCGATAAAATTCAGATTTTGGACATTTAATGGTTTTTTGCTCGTAGCGGCTTAACGAAGCATCCCAGGGAGCTCATATGTATAACCGACCCCCCTTCTTTTGACATTTTCTATCTGTTTTTATACATCATTTTGCTCTAAATTTAGTTTAAAGATGTGCATACAAAAGATGGTGAAAGTGATAAAATTCAAATTTTGAATTTTCAACAGTTTTTTGCCCGTAGCGGCCAAACGAAGTGTCCCACAGTGTTTATATGTAGGGCCGACTCCCATTATTTTGACATTTGCTGCATTTTTGTCAAACATTAATTTTCTCTGCTGTGAGTTTTTATAAACGTGTCCATATCCAAAATTACGATTCCAGCTTTTAATTTTGTAAATCATTGAAATCTGATAGTAAAGAAGAATGAATTATTGAAGAAATCTGACAGTAAACATGATTGAATGGATTACCTACTGAAAATTGTTTCATATCTTCAATATATACACTTGTAATCATAATATATATACAAATAGATTCATAAATAATATAAAACGCAAAATACTAGAAATCCCATAATAACAAAAAATCATGATAAATAAGATAAAAAGAAACCAAGTGCGTGTCGGACACACATTAGCTAAGGGTTCCGTAGAATGCCGCATAAAGTATTGAGTTAAAGAAATCTTTGTTGGTAGCTTAAAACATCGAATATCTACATAATTAACGGTAAGACTCTTATTGTTCAAACCAAAAATCGTTTACTGTTTTTATATAGTTCTACTACCTTTAAGTTTTTCAGATTTTTCTGGCCCGTCCTTCAAAAGTTAGAGAGGGGGGACACACTTTTGACGTTTTTAGAAGCGTATATTTCGCGAACGATTAGCTTAAAGGAAAAAAGTTTCTTACAACATCATTGTCTCTTTTAAAGACCTATCCAAAAACACCTCACACGGGTATGTGCAATGAAAAAAAAAATCTTGTCCCTCAGACACATGTATGGAGTGCCACCCTTAATAAAACTTTTTTCTTTACTTTCACTACTGCATTTTCTAGTGGTTCACAGGAGACACCTTACTTCTAAATTTGATTTATAAAGTTTCAATAGTTTCCGAATAAAATGGCTGTGACATACGGAGAAACGGACATGACGAAACTATAAGGATTCCGTTTTTCTACGGAACCCTAAAAATGATAATTAGAGTAGCAGGAATCAAGTAATTTCAAGTTGAGCATTTTTCAGAACAATAAATAGCATAAATGACATCTTTTCTAAATTATTTAACATAAATTAGAGAAGCTGAGTAATTCAACAGAGTAGAGGAAGTAAAAATTTATAAACTATATTTAAATTGGGCTCACAATAGGATTAGTACTAAGATAGAAAATACGGAGAGAGGCATCGCACATTTGGAATACGAACTACCGTATATTTGCAGTTTGATAGGCATAATGACTTTCATGAGCTAACAGAAAATTAGTCTTATGTGTTAGAAATAAAAGGTATATCCGTCTTTACTTAATTTTTGTCTAGTTTTGTATGAGAATGTGGCTTGGTGCGTCCCTGATTTGTAGGTCACTGTGAATGTTGAGAGAAGAGTATCTTGGGGGTTTTGGATAACTAGAAGGTCAGTTGTAGTGAAGTGATCGAAGTGGAAGGATGGAGTTTAGCAGTGAGTTGATCAGGTGAGGGTAGCTGTGTGCTTGTGTGTGAATGTAAGTAATCACGTCGTCTGTGCGGCCTTGAGGAGGATCTGTGTGATCCAGCAGAGTGGTGGTTCTGTGTGAATCAGCTTCGAGGAGGGTGGTAGTTCTGTGTGAACCCACTTGGTGATGGATCTGTGTGATCCTCGGATGTTTGGATTTCTGAGAGTGTGTGTCAACTGTCCTCACTGAGTTTTGTGCTCATGGAAGTTTTTATCTACTTTCAGACGGGAGACTAACGGGACCTTCCACAGTCGGGCTGGAGTGAATCCAGGGTAGAAATAAGAAATTAACTTTTGTGAACTCAAGATAAAAATAAATACATATTAACTTCAGAAGTGGGATAAGACTTCGACCGACTGTGGTGGGTCCGTGACTATGATGACTTTGTTGTTTTCGTCTGGTGATTATGATTTTGCTTCCTTTCTTTGTTCCTTCTTTGTTGTCACTCAAGGTTATTTAATGGACGGAATAAGTATTTGCAAACGTTATCAGTACTTATGGGTTGAGATGTAGGTTGGTTAGGGATCATTAGAATTGATCACAGTTCGCTATTGGCAATTGAACGTGACACATCAAATCAACACACATTTTATTCGAAAGCAAAATTTGAAATTCTCTGAGATACATTTGAAACTGAACTTTAAAATTAAAATTCTTTGAAATCATGTCTACTAATAACGATTGGAGTGTAGAGTTAGTTCAGCCAGTGTCTAAAAGGCTAAAAAGAAAGTCACCAACACCGGAAAATGATTCTGATATAACGGAGAACTCTGCAAGTACCAATTCAACGCTTAGCAGATTGGCAGAATTAATGAACGATTTAGCTGGGAAAGTGAATAATATAAGTAGTGAACGCGAATCAGGAAAAGTGAGTGCCGATGTTATTCCTCAGTTCTACCCAAATGACAGGAACGCAGATATGCGTAGATGGATTGGGAAAATCGAAGAACTAAAGCAAATGTATCATTGGGACGACTCTACGACAGCATATTTTACTACAAGCCGACTGAGGGGTTACGCTCTAAATTGGTACAACAGCTTACCAAGTGTTCGGTTCACGTGGAATGAATTGAAGAAGAAGCTACTTGAAGCGTTTCCAACGGAACTTGATTATGCTGAACTTAATCAAGAAATGATGAATCGCAAGAAAAAGGATAGTGAAAGTTATTTAGAATACTATTATGATAAATTATCACTATTGAATGCCTGTGAGATTTATAAAAGGAAATCAGTGTCGTGTATTATTGCTGGCATCCCCGATTCGGGTGTTCGAGCTGCGGCAAAAGTAGGTGACTACGACAACCCAAGCAAACTACTGCGATTTTTGAAAACTTTGAATGACAAGCGAGACCAACAACGCAAAGACAGAACGTACGAGAAGTTAGTGAAACCTTTTAGGCAGTACGAACGAAATGTTGTCATCAAACGACCAGAGACATCAACAAGTGCATCCAATCAAAGGAGATGTTATAACTGTGGGGAGCGCGGACACTTATCTTTCAACTGTTCAAAAGGAAACAGCAGCAATCAGCTCACTAAACGTGGAAACACTTCTACAATGCCATCGAGAAATGAACGAGATAGACAAGTAAGACGAATTGAGGGTAGCAAACCAACAGGTACGAAATATTTCATGAATGTTTTATTGAATGAAGTTTCAACTCGTGCTTTTGTCGATTTGGGGTCTGATTGTAATTTGATAACAAGAGATATGTCCTTAAAAATAAAAAGTCACATTGATAAAAGGCATAAAGTAATTAGAGGTTTTGGTGGTGGTGTATTAAGAACATTGGGCGTCTTAGAAAACATCAAGGTTCAAATTGACCAGGCGTCGGCATACTGCGATTTTGAAATTGTAGGGAATGAGGTCCAACAAATTCCAATTATAATAGGGCAACCTTTTACAGAACAATCGCACATACGCATATTTAAGGATGATAAAACATTACGTGTCTTCGAGCAATTTGATTCGGTTTTACCTCAAACTGTAGTAGATCTTCCGCCCGTTTCGATACCAGTATGGGTAGATGAAGCTGTGATTATTCCCGCAGAACATTCTGCTAAAGTAGTATGTCGAACAGAGTATCATGGGGATATACTGGTTGAGTCTAGTTTGCGTTTAAAGGAAAATTCGGAGCATTTTATTCCAAGATGTGTAATCAGGGCCAATGAGACCAATAAGTGTGAACTTCCCGTAATTAATACTTCAAAATTTGATCTCATACTAAAGCCAAAGTTTCCAATTGTTCGGGGTAGAAAATGCAAGAAACTAGAAGAAACAAAAGATGTAGTAAAAGTTTTGAAGATTGATCATATTACAGATTCGCGCCTTGCAGATAACATTAAATTTAATATTAACCCTTTACTGACAGAAGAGAGAAGAAATACCCTTATGAAATTTTTGAATGAATATAGGAATTGTTTTTCGACTACTATAGAAGAAATTGGTTGTACAAACGTAGGAGAACTTAAAATTACTCTCTTAGATGAAACTCCTGTCACTTACCGCCCGTATCGAATGAGTATCGAACAAAGGAATAAAGTTAGGTCCATTGTCGATAATTTATTAGAGAATAATATTGTCAGAGAGTCTACTTCACCATTTGCATCTCCAGTACTACTTGTGAAGAAAAAGAATGGTGAGGAACGATTATGCATCGATTATAGAAGATTGAATTCGAGAATCAAACAGGATCGATTTCCTCTGCCTAGAATGGACGATCAATTAGATCAATTAAAGGGGTATACGCATTTTACAACCTTAGATATGGCATCGGGGTATTATCAAGTTCCAGTGGAAGAAGAATCAAAAGCCAAGACGTCCTTCATAACACCTGAGGGACAATATGAGTTTAATCGGATGCCTTTTGGAATTAGTACTGCTCCTGGAGTTTTCCAGAGAATAATTAATAGAATCTTGGGACCACTAAGGAACACCGTCGCCTTGGTATATTTAGATGATATTTTGATCCCTTCAGTAAATTTCGGCGATGGTATGGAAAGGTTAGGGAAAATTTTTGAAGTGATCAAAGATGCAAATCTAATGTAATGTTTACCTATTATTAAAACTGAAAATATACCTAAGGTCGTGCGTCAATCTGGACTGCACGAAATAATGGCTTTCGCCGAAGCGTGAGCCGCAATTTCTAAATGAGAGAAAGCACTTAGCTTTTTCCAGGTGCAAGGAGATCTAGCACTCAAGACGTCTATTTACTTTCTGGTTTTACAAACAAAATCTTAGCCTATTTATAATAGTAAATTATGCTTACTTAAAATTAATTTTGCTTAACACTAATTGCTTAACCTAGGTTAGTGTCATGACCTATAATTATGTTAGTCATCGATTATTTAAGTTACAAAATTGAACAATTAATTAAATATTAAATTTCATTGCATACACTGTCTCTAATTTCATACTTACCAATTCACAATTCGCTGATGACTCAATTCATCGAATTGTGAGTTGGTACGTTGAACTCGTTGCAGAGTCAACGTTGTTTATTTCATGTTACTACGTGTATACGCATCGTGCGTTCACACTACACCTTCGGGGCTTTTGTGTCGAAACTTATACTTATGTATTTAAGTTGAGACATGTGGTGCTTAGATTAATTGACGTATAGTTTTAATTGGTTATTGTGGAATTCTTTATGTTTGCCATCGATATCCACAATTGTATTGACTCCGTTACTTTTGACCACAATATATGGTCCTTTGTACGGCCTTTGTGCCTTCTTTCTACTATCTATTCGTATTAATACCTTATCTCCTACCTTTAATGCTAATGGATTTATATTTTTATTCTTGATTACTCTACTTGCTTTTACTTTTTCTATAATACCTTTAGCTCTATCCAGGGCTCTTTTCATTCTTAACTTAAATTCATTAACGTAATTATCTAAGTTGTATACCCTTTCTGCTGGGTTTATTTCTTGTGTTGGTAAGTAAGGGAGTTTTCCAAAAACTAACTCATAAGGAGTATAACCGGTATCGACATTAGGCGAAGTATTGTAAGCAAATGTATAATAGGGTAACCATATGTCCCATTCATCTTCATTAGTAAATGATAACATATATTCGTTTAAAACTCTATGATTCCTTTCCACCATACCGAGGGTTTCATGGTGATAAGGAGCTGAAAATATTTGTTTAATTTTTAAAGTAGTGCATATATTTCGCATTAAATCATTTGTGAATTCAGTTCCTCTATCCGATTTGAGTATTTTAAATTGGCCAAATTTCATTATAAGTTCTTTTACTAAAGTTTCAGCTACTGTTTTCGCATCTTTAGATTCTATGGGTGCAGCTATTATAAATTTCGATAATTCACATTGCATAGTCAAAATATATCGAAAATGATTTGAAATTCGCAAAGGTCCTACTGTATCTATTTGTATAACCTCAAATGTAGTAGTAGGTGTATCGGTACATATCATTCTTTCTTTAGTATGTCTGATTTGTTTTGATAACTGACAAGTTTTGCATGCATTAATTATTTTCTTAGTCATGTTACTCATTCCCTTCCAACAGTATCTCTGTTTCAATTTTAGAATCGTTTTTCGGATACCTAGATGACCTCCATGTGGTGATTCATGATATTCGATTATCAAATCTTTTTGTTTGCTTATATCTTTTACTGGCTTCGGTGGCATGTATATTAATATGTTAAGATTTGCGCATTTCTTCTTATTTAATTTATTATACAATTTCTTGAGATCTTCTTTGTGTACACAATCAAATAAATCATCATTATTGGCCAATGCTAGCTCATTTATCTTCCAATAATGGGTTACTTCTAACAGCTTCTCCATGATAAATTCAAATTTATTAGGATTTTTGCTGACGTAACTAACTGTTGGTTTCTTCTCATCTAGAACTGGTTCACTGAGAGAATTATCACTACAACAGTCCACAATTACTTCTTTATTCGTTCGAACTATAGTGATATAAAGATCCCAATTGCTAGTTTTGTTACGTATATCATTACTCATGAGTTTGTTTTTAACTGTCCGCGGTATATTAAATTTTAATTTATTGACATTACTAACGTCAGATAAGGATGTACAATCCCAAATATGAAGTTGATCAGGCTTCTTTGGAGAGTTGTCATCTTGCATTTTGGCATTATTATTATCGTTACTTTGTTGTTTTGTCATGCCCCTTGTTATAGCCAGAGTCTTTTTTATTGTCTCATCCCTTTCTAATGGGATCATACTTTTTAAAATATCTGAGTTTAGCTCAATGCGAGACAAGGCATCTGCATTGGTATTAATTTTTCCTTTTTTGTATATTATCTCAAAATCGTAATCTGCCAAGTCTAACCGTATTCTTGTTAGTTTTGATGATGGATTCTTGTGGGTAAATAGTGAAACTAAAGGTCTGTGGTCTGTGACCACGATGAATTTTCTGCCATACAAGTATGGTCTGAAGAAGTTAATACCCCAATGTATTGCTAACAGTTCCTTTTCAATTATGGGTTTGTTCAATTCATGTTTGTTGAGTGATTTGCTTGCATAGGATATGGGCAAGTCAGAACCTATTTCTCCTTGCGATAAAACTGCTCCTAAAGCATAGCTTGAAGCATCAGTGGTCAATATGAATGGTTTATCAAAATTTGGATATTGGAGAACAGGTGGTTTCAATAATTTATTTTTTAATTCATCAAAAGCTTCTTGACAAGAGTTGTCCCAAAGAAATTGCACATGCTTTTTTAATAATTGATTCAGGGGTTTTGCAATTTCTGCAAAGTTTTGAATGAAACGCCGGTAATAGTTGCAAAACGCTACAAATCTGCGTACTTCATCCGTGTTCTTGGGAATTGGATACTCCTTTATAACCTTGTACTTTTCTGGGTCAGTTTTCACGCCATCTTTAGTAATTAAATGGCCTAGATATACGACCTCTGTTTTCAGAAATTGGCATTTACCTGGGTTGAGTTTCAGGTTGTACTGCCTTAGCCGTTCGAATACTTTCCGCATGTTTTGATTGTGGTGGCTTATACTACATCCAAAAATAATAATGTCATCTACATAGAGAAATGCCTCAAAATCGAGTCCGCATAACGCAATAGTCAACATACGTTGAAAACTATTTGAAGAGATTTTAAGACCGAAAGGTAATCTAGTAAATTGATAATGACCGTTATTGTCAGAAAATGCTGTTAGTGGCCTTGAACTTTCGTCTAATTCTATTTGATGAAATGAACTAGTCATATCCAGGGTTGAAAAATATTTCGCCCTGCCTATTTTATCTAGAACATCCTCCAATCGTGATAAAGGAAACTTGTCATTAACAATTTTGGTGTTTAACCTTCTAAAATCTACTACTAAACGCCACTTTTTATTGCCA
Source organism: Chrysops caecutiens (assembly GCA_963971475.1). Lineage (NCBI taxonomy): Eukaryota > Metazoa > Arthropoda > Insecta > Diptera > Tabanidae > Chrysops > Chrysops caecutiens. The sequence goes on along the minus strand of OZ020568.1, from coordinate 31,807,973 downwards.
TTGCCGCTCTTTTTTGGTACTATTAAGAGTGGAGAATTGTAAGGACTACGAGAGGGTTCTATGATGTTGTCCTTCAATAATTTTTGGACTTGCTTTTGTATTTCTTCGTTTTGTGAGTGCGGAAGTCTGTAATTCTTAATATATACAGGTGTTTTATCTGTGAGTTCCAAACTCTGTCGATAGAAATTGTTCACAGACAATTTATCTGTTTCTATGTGGAAAATGTCTTGAAACTCTTCTATAATGTTTAAAAGACTAGTACGAGCCGAAGGATCTGATGATGAAATATCAATAAGATCAAGAATTTCTTTGAATCTCTTTTTCGTTTTGTCGCTTTTAACTTTTTCCCCCAAACTAACGACTTTATAATCTGCCAAGGGTTCAATGATCAAATTATCATCAATGTCATCGAGCGTGATATCAGAGTCGGTTGAATTCAAAATCTTAACATGCCGTACACCCCGTGCTGGTATAATGGTGTTGGCAATGAATACACCTTTCCGTATTTGTTTACCTAGTATGACATGATCACTGTTGATTTTGATATTTATTGGTACTATAACTTCTGATCTTGATGGTATTTTTATTAGTTTCACTTCATCTTGTCTGAATTCCATTGGTAAAATAATTTCGGATTGATTGACGAGGAAAGATACCGTGTAGGTCTCATAATCGATTTTGCACATAAATCGATGTAAAATATCTCGTCCAATTATTCCATCTGTATAAATTGGAAAATCATTATTAACTATGAAAACTTTGTGTTTGAAAGAAATCTCGGTTCCAATATAGAGATTTAAATTTACAGAACCACGTGAATTTATTACTTCGTTCGTAATGCCTGTTAACCTGCAACTATCTTTCATGGAAAAAGACTCGTCTTCTTCAATAATACCCTTTTTACATAGTGATACATCTGCCCCTGTATCAACTAAAAATCTAAGATGCTGTCTCGTATTTTTGCAATATAATGTGATATAATTTACACAGTTATCCGAAATTTTATAAATTTTTGATCCGGTCGGATCAGTTACTCCGAGCCGGATATTTCCGAGTTTTCCTGATCCTGAACAAGATTAACATTATATCGCTTGTTATTATTTTGGTTTCTTCCGTTATTACGTGTATTGTTCCGATTACTGTTATTACTATTTCTATTATTATTATTTGTATTATAACCACTATTACTGTTTCTGTTGTTCATATTATTCCCGGAGTTATTGTTTCTACGGTTATTGTTCCTGTAGTTGTTATTGTTCCAGTTATTGTTATTATTGTTATTGTTATTATTCCTATAAGTGTTACCTCTATAGTTCCCATTTCTGTTGTTACCATTCCCATTATTATTTCTAGTATTGTAGTTATAATTCCTATTGTTGTTACGCTGATTAAATTGTCTATTCCTATCATTTTTCCTATAATAAAATACGCTGTTTGGTGCCTGTGTCTCACTTTTTTCTAACTCAAGGCTAATTTCTATAGCATCTGCCAAAGTATTTGGCCTTGCTGCAAAAACTGTACCTTTAAGTTGCTCATTCAAACCATTTTTAAATACCGACAGTGCATATGTGTCGTTAATCTTTGTAATAGTTTCTATTTGAGTTGCTGTAGCACCTGTACCCAAATCAGCTATCTGTAAGGAACTTAGTTCGCATATTAGTTCTAAAATTTTGCCTTTGTAGACTTTTATGCTCATTCTCTTTTGCATAAGGCTGCTTAAGGCTGTATGGATTTGTGGTATGGTGTTGGTGGTCTTAAATCTTAAACGTAATCTGGCAGACAAATCTTCAAATGTTGTAGGAACTCCCGTACTACCAATTATTAATTGAACATTAGTTGTTAGCTTAACATTATATACAAAATCTACAAGGGCTGTTTTACCGTTTGCATTTAAACTTTTATGCAATATTTCTATTAACTTTATAAATGAATTTAATTCTTTTTGTTTTCCTTCAAAAACAGGAATAACTTTCATGGCAGTTTGTAAATCAAAATCCGCCATCTTTGAGTCTTCTAATACTTTAGCAAGTTGAGCTTCTAACAATTTTACTGTCTCTTGATATATCTTCGCGAAATGTTGTTTTATTTCTAAAATATCGCTATCGTCACTTACATTGCACAAAGTTGAAAATTTCGTTCGAATTTTATCTAATTGCTCCTGTTTGCCTTTTATAGCAACCAGTGTGTAAACTTTTTGTCCTTTCTTTTTTAAATTCTTTAATATATCTTCAACTTCTTTTACTAGCTCTTGTAGTTCTTGCATAACTAAACGAATGTTTTATATCTTCTATATTTGCATTATTTATTAAATTTTGTAAGAAAATTAATATTTTAATTATTCTTAAATATTATACGTTAATAGTCCTAACTAATTGCTTCTTTACATATTTTTCATTGTAACGCTTATAAAAATAGGCTATTATAAAAATCCCTATAAGTACTGCTGCTGTAGTCAATGATTGGGAGTATTCCTCGACAAAGGTCTCCTGAACATTCGTTTGGCAATTCCCCATCACTGTAGTTGCCTTAATTTCTTGAATAGATTCTTCTGCTCCTCTCCTGACGTAATTGCGATGAGCCGGTGAAGTTCCTTTCTTTGTTGTCGCAACTTTACTTGTTTTCCTCCACGTCTCTTCCTCTTAATTGGTGGTGTTACTACTGTATCGGTCGGCTTCCTTTTGTTCTGTCGTGCGCGATATTCCTCAATTGTCAACTTCTTAGGACCTATGTGTCGAAGTTCTTCAATAGGAGTTGGTATGTATTCTGGGGTGGCCGTTTCTTCTCCCTGCGGGATATATTCTGTTATTGGTGTGACGTCCTTCTCGAGTTCTGCAAATTCCTGTTCAAATTGGCTGCATAATTTGTTGAAACGGTCGTTGAGCAGGTCTTGCCAATCAGAAGCTGCCATTTGGTCCGCAAGTCTGCAGGATCGCCATGTAATGTTTACCTATTATTAAAACTGAAAATATACCTAAGGTCGTGCGTCAATCTGGACTGCACGAAATAATGGCTTTCGCCGAAGCGTGAGCCGCAATTTCTAAATGAGAGAAAGCACTTAGCTTTTTCCAGGTGCAAGGAGATCTAGCACTCAAGACGTCTATTTACTTTCTGGTTTTACAAACAAAATCTTAGCCTATTTATAATAGTAAATTATGCTTACTTAAAATTAATTTTGCTTAACACTAATTGCTTAACCTAGGTTAGTGTCATGACCTATAATTATGTTAGTCATCGATTATTTAAGTTACAAAATTGAACAATTAATTAAATATTAAATTTCATTGCATACACTGTCTCTAATTTCATACTTACCAATTCACAATTCGCTGATGACTCAATTCATCGAATTGTGAGTTGGTACGTTGAACTCGTTGCAGAGTCAACGTTGTTTATTTCATGTTACTACGTGTATACGCATCGTGCGTTCACACTACACTAACATTAAATCCAAGCAAGTGTTACTTCTTCGAGTCGGAAATCACTTATCTGGGGTTTGAAATATCAAAAGATGGAATTAAACCAGGATTGGCTAAAACTAAAAGTGTAAAAGACTTTCCAACTCCGACTAATGTTCATCAAGTTCGGCAGTTTATTGGTTTAACTGGATTCTTCCGGCAATTTATTAAAGACTATGCAACGCTGACCAAACCACTTACAAATTTAACTAGGAAAGATTCTAAGTGGTGTTGGCATGAGGAGCAGACGCAAGCATTCGAGATCCTGAAACAAAAATTGACAGAAAGACCTGTGCTTGCTATTTTCGACCCAACCGCCCAAATGAAGTGCACACGGATGCTAGTCAGAAGGGTTTAGCAGGAATCCTTCTACAAAAACAAGACGACCAGCGTTTAAAGCCGATCGCTTATTATAGTCGACAAACTTGCCAGGCTGAACAAAAGTACCATTCGTACGAATTAGAGTGTTTAGCTGTAGTTGAAAGTCTACGTAAATTTCGGACTTACTTAATTGATGTTAATTTTAAAGTCGTAACCGATTGCAATGCAATAACAGCTGCAGCAAATAAGCGAGATTTAGTACCGCGAATTGCCCGTTGGTGGCTCACTCTACAAGATTCAATTTCACCATCGAACATCGACCAGGGACTAAAATGCAACATGTGGACGCTTTGAGCCGAAATCCGGTTGAAAATTCTCCAATAGATATACCAGACTACACAGTGCTACGAATTGAACAAGCAGATTGGGTGCTAGCTGGCCAACTTAGTGACGAAAAGATCAAATTGATCCATAAAATATTATTAAATAAGCCGACAACAGACTATGAGCGTGTAATACATGAAGATTACTGTCTTGATCAACAACGGTTATATAGGAAAACGAAAACGGGAAAACAATGGGTGCTTCCTAAATCGATGCGACACCAAATTCTTCAAGCGTGTCATGATAAATTTGGTCATTTCGGGGTCGAAAAGACTCTTAATAAGATATGCGAAACATATTGGTTTCCTAAAATGCGACAATACGTTACCCGTTACATTAAATCATGTGTTCCATGTATGTTTCATAAGAAACCAAAGGGTAAACAAGAAGGGTTCCTAAATCCCATTGGTAAAGTAAAGGTTCCGTTTCACACACTTCATGTGGATCACCTAGGACCTTTTAGGAAGAGTTCAAAAGGAAAACAATATATAATTGTAGGAGTAGAAGCATTTACAAAATTTACAGTGTTAAGGGCTGTCAAAGATACAAAAGCTTTGCCCGTAATAAGATTCTTCGATGACATAATTGAATACTTTGGTGTACCTAACAGGGTCGTTACCGATCGAGGCACTTGCTATACATCCAAGCTATTCCAAAGATACTGCAATGACAAAGGGACCCAACACATAATGAACGCTGTAGCCACGCCGAGGGCCAATGGACAAGTTGAAAGATTTAATTCAACAATTCTATCTGGTCTTGCAACTTCAGCAGAAGATGATCAACATTGGGATAAAAAGATATCAGAAATTCAGTTTGCTATTAATAATTCAGTGCATAGTGTTACGAAGCGGACTCCAAGTGAACTCCTCTTTGGCTATAGACCAAGGGCACCGGCAGATGCACAATTGTGTATCGAAGTACAGGATAAGCGGCCACATCATCAAAATATAGAACAGGTGAGAGACGAGGTAGCAAAAAGGATCGTAGATAACCAAGTTGAACAGAAGTTACGGTATGACAAACGGAGAGTAGCTGCGCAGCAGTATAAGGTTGGCGATTTGGTTCTGACTAGAAGAGCAGTAGTTTCTGATGGCCACAGCAGGAAGTTAGCACCGCCTTATAAAGGGCCATTTGAAATAAGGAAAATTTTACCTAATGATCGCTACGTCGTGGCGGAGTTAACTGGTGCGTTGAGAAGTAAGAGAGGAGCGTTTGAGAATGTGGAAGCAGCGGATCATCTTAAACCTTACCATAAATCAAATGAAAGTAGTTCAGAGACAGACGAAGAGGATGAAGAACATAGCGTGGTGTACGAGAGTAATGATGATGGCAGACAATACTGAATCGAGGACGATTCGTACGTCAGGAAGGCCGAGTTGTTAGAAATAAAAGGTATATCCGTCTTTACTTAATTTTTGTCTAGTTTTGTATGAGAATGTGGCTTGGTGCGTCCCTGATTTGTAGGTCACTGTGAATGTTGAGAGAAGAGTATCTTGGGGGTTTTGGATAACTAGAAGGTCAGTTGTAGTGAAGTGATCGAAGTGGAAGGATGGAGTTTAGCAGTGAGTTGATCAGGTGAGGGTAGCTGTGTGCTTGTGTGTGAATGTAAGTAATCACGTCGTCTGTGCGGCCTTGAGGAGGATCTGTGTGATCCAGCAGAGTGGTGGTTCTGTGTGAACCAGCTTCGAGGAGGGTGGTAGTTCTGTGTGAACCCACTTGGTGATGGATCTGTGTGATCCTCGGATGTTTGGATTTCTGAGAGTGTGTGTCAACTGTCCTCACTGAGTTTTGTGCTCATGGAAGTTTTTATCTACTTTCAGACGGGAGACTAACGGGACCTTCCACAGTCGGGCTGGAGTGAATCCAGGGTAGAAATAAGAAATTAACTTTTGTGAACTCAAGATAAAAATAAATACATATTATATGTTTGACGTTTAAAAAATGGGACGCTTTACGCTCGAACAAAGTTGGGAACTATTGAAAACTTACTTCAACACTGGTGAGTTTTCTACGGAAACCATAAGAAATTTACGGAAAACATTTGCCTTCCAATCAGTTGATCAATCAGTGAAGCGTATTGGACAAAACAACCCGTTCCCGTTGTCGTCCAGTGCGCACACTCGGAAACATTGCTGCGGTTTCGCACAGTGTGCATGAACATCCGTCAACACAAATTCGTCATCGTTCTCAGGAACTGAACATTTCTCGCACTTGTCTGATGAGAATTTTGCCTACAAACAAGAGTGGAAGAAATGAAGCCTCATGACCATCTGATGCGTTTTATGTTCGCCTATCGCATCGGATGGGCTGAAGATCGTTTGGTCGAAGATGAACATTTTTACCGAAAAATTATATTTTCCGATGGAGCTCGTTTCCACCGTGGAGGCTATTTCAATAAGTGAAATTGCCGCCCTCAGAGCCGCCCACAGGGTCAATGGCGAGCGTTACAGAGCCATGTTAAATGGATTTTAGTTTCCACAAATTTAAAAGTGTTATATGGACGGAATTTGGTTCCAACAGGACGGGGCTGCGACACATCCAACGATACAATCGATCTTTCGCGCACCGCTTTTGAACATCGAATAATAAAGCGAAATTCTGATCCGAATTGGGCGCCTCACAGCTGTGATTTGTACGCATTAGACTATTTTTTGTTGGGATCTATTAAGGACATATGTAACGCCTATCATCCAGAGATGACTGAGTCCTTGAAACACGAAATTGAAGTTGCCATTCATGAGATTGAAGCCCGAACAATCGAAATGTACTGAAAAATTGGATTGATATGATGGGGTACTGTAAGGCCAGCCTTGGCAGTCATTTGAATGATGTTGTGTTTCACTCGTAAATGGGAATGTTCAGACTTTCTAACAAAGACAAATATTCATTAGTTTTTTTTATATCCGATTCTAATTCCAAATCGTATATGGCCCACCCTTCATCTCTTGAGTTTCTCTCACTGAAGGTAATAAAGAGATAGAATAACAAACAATAAATGGCCAATAAATCAGTGTTTAGGGCTAGAATTGTTATACACATATTTTTTACATTAAAACCAAGTCAACACACATGGTATCGACTTGAACCTGTTGCTACCAATTATTACATTACCACAGATGACAATGAAGCAGAGTGTCCATATATCGACCGCTCAGCTCAATTTTGTGTGCGACATCGCGAACACCACCTAGTAATTGACGTCGTTTATGCGTCGACGACATATGAAACTTTTGTAACCAAAGTCCTCCTAGACCGTTTGATCAATCGTTCTCAAACTTTACATACTAATAGTTTTTTCGACGGTGAGTGCTAGTGTATATTTTTTGTTACTAAATTCGCGAAAAAAATCACTAGGAGTGAGCTTCTTAGTTAACAATTTTTCTGATGAACAAACCAAAATTAGTACGAAGGTTTGGGTCATGGAAATTTGATTTTAGATTATATGTAATAAGAACGATCACTGCTTTTTTTCCAAGAATTTGAAAATATACGGCAAACAAATTACAATTTTGGCAAAAAACCGTTTCCTTTTGAACAATTAACAATAAACAAAGTTATAGTATTGATCTTAGGTAATTAGTTTTCGTGTGGTTGAACCAGAATTACTATTTGCGTAAAGATCCTTGTGCAGGCACTTGATTTTGAAGGCTGTTTTCAGGAGCTTTCGCCAATTTGCCGTTGAGAATTTGAAAACATGAACGGAAACATTATTTTGGTTTATTTAATTTTGTTGGAGATTGAACGCAACCCAATTCAACTCTGGCCATTGGGCGTGTTGTGCTGGCAACATTTTTTAGTTGGTTAGAATAGCACTTGTAGCACCTTGAATCATCAATCCCATTGAAGTATTTCTGAAGTTCTCTAAAGTTGATTCGATGAATACTATAAAGCAGCATATGTACTAATGGGCTTGTAACCAGGTACAGTCTTATACAAAATTATAGTGACCAATATTGAACGGTTCCTGTGGGAAGCTTAAAATGACTTTCAGAGAAATAAAATTTCAGATATTCTCCCAAAAAGTGTGTGAGAATTTACACACGTTAAATATCTATAAAAGGACCAAGAGGTCAATCACATTAAATTGGATTTTGAACAAGGTTCGATATGAAGGCCAACAAGTTCATCGTTTTCATTAGGATGTTGATAAATTCTCTCCCAGGAATAGTCCTGTCATGACCTAAAAACAAAAATCCTTTCTAAAAACTACAATTGCGATCAGATCAAAGTGTAAAACCAATCACTAACCGATCGATTACACTTATTGAAACCTGTAAAACGAAACCCTTCTTAAAATTAAAATTTCAAAACGAAATGAACTTTCGAACCAATCGAAAATCAATAATTGATCGATCACAATAGTTGAAAGCTACAAATACGTTGCAACCTGAAAACGTAAAAATGCTCTAAACCAAAAAATCACCAAAAAGGGACAAAATCAAGAAACCAATCGAAAATCAATAACTGATCGATCACAATAGTCGACACCTAAAAACACGTTGTAATCTGAAAAACTTAAAATTGTTCCAAACCAAAAAATCACCAAAAAAGAACAAAATCAAGAAACCAATCGAAAATCAATAATTGATCGATCACAATAGTTGAAAACTACAAATACGTTGCAACCTGAAAACTTAAAAATGTTCCAAACCAAAAAAATCACCAAAAAAGAACAAAATCAAGAAACCAATCGAAAATCGATAACTGATCGATTAAAATGGTTGAAACCTAAAAACACATTGTAATCTGAAAATTTAAAAACGTCCCAAACCAAAAAATCATAGAAAAAAGAACAAAAACAAAAACCAATCACGAATCAATAACCTATCGATCAGATTATTTGAAACCTAAAAAACAAACACATTGTAACAGGAAAACCCAAAACTGTTTTAAACAAAAACCACAAAAAGGAACAAAAACAAAAACCAATCAAGAATCAATAACCGATCGATCAGATTACTTGAAACTTAAACACCCAAAACTGCTTTAGGATAAAGTTCACCAAAACAGAACAAAATCGAGAAAATCAATCACAAATTAATGACCGATCGATCAAGCAGGTTACAAAACCAATACCACACAAAATTTCAAATCCACAAAAGAATCAAAAGGAAATCAATAAGGGACGCCAATATTAAAAACATCGATTCCGAAATTATAAATATTTATTAGACACCACATCATAACAAACTTAATAACTAACTGAATATGAAATCGAATACAAACAACCGGAAACATTTGATTAAGAAAATCAATAACAAACAAAATCGATAACTAACAATAAGTTCAAAAGAGATCAGTATGGGACACCAACATTAAAAACATCGATTCGGAAATCATGAATAACTATTAGACACCAAATCAAAACAAACTTAATAACTAATCGAATATGAAATCGAATACAAACTTAAGAGAATCAATAACAAACAAGCACTTAAATTGAAACAACGGTTCCATTGAACTAACGATCAATCACCACGATCGGAATCAATCACTTGACATTTAATTAATAAACTGCCGACCGCCTAACCGATACAACACTCGCGACGCGCGACAACAAACTGAAGGCATGACGCCACAAGATAACCCATTCCAGCGTGAGGAATGCCGCGTCAACAAAAAACTGGCGTAATGACGCCACATCACGCCATCCAGGAATGCACCACGTCAGCTGCAACAGAAAACATTACTTTGTTGCGGAACAAAAACTTACCCACGAGAAATGCCCCTGTCTGCAAAATATTATCACCACGAAACATTATTTGGATGCGGAACAAAAACTTACCCACGAGAAATGCCCCTGTCTGTAAAATATTATCACAACGAATGTCGCATGCCACTTTCTTGGGAATCTACTTCGACCTCCGGCAGAGTCTTCCAATTTCATAAAAAAATGTCAAAAATGCATGGGAACATGCTAAATTTTAAAAAAGTCCGTTTCCACACTGTTAAGCGAAGGTTACACGCGCAACGAAAACTGACTGCACGCGTGTAGCCTTGAATACGACGCACCTGGGGACATTCTCACGCTAGAAATTGCTGCAAAAGCAGAAAAAACCATATAAAATAGGGAAACTCGGAATAGAGAGGCAGTTATTGATCAGTCACCGGGAATACGACGACTCTTCGCGTGCCAGAAGAGTCTTGAAGGAAGACATCGCCTCTACAGCCAGATTTGAAGGAAGACATCGCCTCTACAGCCAGATTTGAAGGAAGACCTCACCTCTACAGACAGATTGAAGGAAGACATTGCTTCTCCAGCCCATTCTGAGAGAAGACATCGCTTCTACAGCCAATTTGAAGGAAGACCTCGCCTCTACCGACATTTTCCGAGAGAAGACATGGCTTCTACAGAGCTTTAGAAGGAAGACATCGTCTCCCTGCAGAATTCAACAGAAGAGTTCCGTTCTCTTTGGGTGAATTGACCTAGTAGTCAACACCAAAACACTGAAAGGTCCTAGTAGACCTCAGTTCTCTCCGAGAAGGGGAGTTGGTGATGTCAAGCCGAGACAATTCCAGTCTCAAGGAAGCGTTGAAGAATTCGACAGCTGGCCCCAGACCGATTACCATCGAGGAGTATCGTCAGCGTCAACTTGAACGACGTCCTAAGGAAGTTATTCTACCCCCAGTAAAGAAACAGAAGTCCGGTTCGGAGGCTTACTTCAAGCGGAAGCTCCAGGAGGCACAAAAGGATCTCATCCTAGCGAGTACGAAGGAAGCCAAAAGAATAGCCAGTCAGAGGATCAACGAGCTGAAAATGGAGCGAAGGAACTACCGACAGCTGAAGAAGTCCCTCAAGCAGGAAATGATGTAAGATAGAGCTAGGCAGCATACTCACTCTCCGGGAGTAACCCCGCCATTGTAAAGATTAGAAGAAAGACAATAAACGTTATGTACCATTATTTCCGAGTATCACTTTGAAACGTCCCAACCAAATCTCGATTTTCGTGAATGATTCTATGTCCATTGATCAAAACCCCAGAAAACCCCAACATAATTTGGCGCAGCCGCAATTCGAACCTACCTTCCAAACAAAAAAGTAGGAAGACAAACATAGCTAGAGAAACAGATATATGGCCCACTCAACCCCAAAAATCCCACTACAAAAGAATTTAGATGATTTTCTGGTACGAATTAACTCATTTACGCTGGATAATCCAGATTCAATTTTCGAAGCAGATAAAGAAGAAGTTGTCACTGATCCAGTAAACAAGCAAGAACAAGATTTAGACAACGAAGTTTTCGAAGGATCAAGCAGAAAACAAGTGTCTATGCAAAAAGAAGACAACACAAATTCGCCCGAAGAACCAGGGCAAGATATAGTAGAACTTAGGAGCGGGAAACAATATATAAGAACATACTCTGATTCGGGTATATTAATCAAAAAAGGTGACAAAAACGGACCAAAGCCAATACCAAGAGTCCTAAGAAACACTTTAACAAACGGGAATACCTCAAATTACCAAGTTGGAGCCAATGGAATGCACCATTGATAGTAGTCCCAAAGAAACCGGGACCTGATGGCCAGAAGCGATGGCGAATAGTAGTCGACTACAGAAAACTCAATGAAGTAACCGAGGGAGATGCATACCCACTGCCAAGGATAGAAGATATCCTAGACCAGTTGGGAAATTTACGTTACTTCTCTGTACTAGACCTCGCCAGCGGCTACCACCAGATAGCGATGAAAGCAGAAGATCGAGACAAAACCGCATTCAGTACGCCATATGGACACTATGCCTTCAAGAGAATGCCTTTTGGACTAAAAGGCGCACCTGCGACATTCCAACGACTTATGAACCATGTATTAACGGGGCTCCAAGGACTACATTGCTTTGTATACCTCGACGATATAGTCACTTATGGGAAAAACCTAAGTGACCATCAAGGCAAACTAAAGGATATACTACAGAGACTGAGAGAGCACAGACTAAAACTAAATCCTGAAAAATGCAATTTCCTAATGAAAGAAATAGTCTACCTTGGTCATAAATGTAGTACGGATGGCGTAGCTCCAGATCCCGCCTTATTAGAATCCGTAAAAAACTTCCCAGCCCCCAAAACTGTAAGACAGGTGCAATCATTCCTGGGTTTAGCCAATTACTACCGGAAATTCATAGAAGGATTTTCCAAAATAGCGGCACCAATTAATAACTTGTTGAAAAAGGACGTAAAATTTAAATGGGATGAAAGATGTATAGAAGCTTTTAACACACTAAAGGAGAAACTAACAACACCCCCGGTACTACGATATCCCAACTTCGATGAACCCTTTAAATTATACACAGACGCTAGTGGAGAAGCGTTAGGAGCGGTACTTGCACAAGGGCTAGAAAAGGAGGAAAAACCAATCGCATACGCCAGTCGCACCCTAAATCCGGCTGAAAGAAACTACTCCACTATTGAGAGAGAATTATTAGCCATAGTATGGGCAGTAAAAAATTATAGAAGTTATTTATATGGAAGACCATTTACAGTATATACTGACCATAAACCACTAAAAGGCGCAATAAGGATTAAGGATCCTACTAGTCGAATATTAAGACTATGGCATAAATTGTCAGATTATACCTTCGACATCGAATACAAAGAAGGTAGGAAAAATAATAACGCAGATGCCCTAAGCAGAATCCCATACGAAGTATTGGCCATAACACGCAGGCAAGCAAAAGAACTAAAGGCAAATGAAGCCACGACAGATCAAAATAAACCCAATGCACCAGAGGAAAATACCAACGAACCAAGGGAAGAAACGGAACAAAATGATGATACGGAAAGAATAATAAATGACAACATAAGAGTATTAAAAAACCCTCAGGACATCAAAACAATTTTGGCAGACTGTCACGATGCACCATTAGGAGGACACCAAGGAGTATTTAAAACATACCGACGGTTAAGACGGGAATTCTACTGGAAAGGTATGAAAAAAGACATAGCAAAATACATAAAACAATGCAAAAAATGCCAAATGAACAAAAGATCCAGAGAGCACAAGGAGCCAATGATAATAACCGACACAGCCAGTCTACAGTTTGACAAGGTATACATGGACATTGTTGGGCCGCTGCCAGAAACGGAAAAGGGTAATAAGTATATTCTTAGTTTCGAGGACGATTTAACCAGGTTCATGGATGTAGTCCCCCTAACAAATATCGAAGCAACAACGGTAGCTCGAGCCTTTGTGGACGAAATCTTAAGTAGATATCGAATCCCTAAAAAACTAATAACAGATCAGGGAACAAACTTCACGTCCGACATGTTCAAACAAGTGTGCAAACTATTTAAAATACGAAAACTGGAAACCAGTGCGTACCACCCACAATCCAATGGAGCTTTAGAAAGATCACACCGGCCCCTAGTGGACTATTTAAAGAGTTTTGTCGACGAAAGCCAAAACGATTGGGACGAACATCTAAGAACAACAATGTTTGTACGTAACAACAGTATACACTCCACGACTAAGTTAACACCAATGGATTGCCTTTTTGGATTCTCAGCCCCATTGCCAAACAATTTAAAAAAGGAGCCGCAACCAGTATATGACCATGAAAATTACTACCTGAAATTGCGAAATAAATTACAGAAAACATACCAAATTGCAAAGCAAAATTTAGAAGAAAGTAAAGTCCGAAGTATTATGTAAAGAAAGAAAGTATTATGATCGGAATACCAATCCCATAAGGATACACGTTGGGGACCAAGTTCTATTAAAGAATGCCGCGAGAAAAAATAAGCTAGCACAAATTTGGTCGGGACCATTCAAAGTGATCAAAATTAATAGCCCAGTTAACACGACGATACAAATAGGCAACAAAAAACGTCGTGTCCATAACAACAGATTAAAACTGTTTAATTAATAAGCCCCATCCTCTCCTTTCTAGACTAATGCTCGCCCTAATTACAAACATAATAACCGTCTCAAATGCAGCAGAAGAACCGATTGAATCCTACCCACTCAAGCAGCAGGGAATAGTGTTCGAGCCCATTGGAATAGCCCAAATATACCATGATCATTGGACCATAATAACCAGGATAAAGAAACCAGACTGGGACCTACACCTATCATACATAGAAAAAAGTAAGCAAGCCATCAATAGAGTATGCGAAGGGACCTTGAAGAACGAAATATGCCCCCACACCACTGGAACCACATGCTCCAAAAAGGGACAGCAAAAATACATGAGCTAATTGAGAAAATTGAACTGACCACTAACACCCACCGAAGAACCAAGAGAGGCCTAATTAACTTGGGTGGAAGAATAATGAAGACGTTATTTGGCACCATGGATGATGAAGACTCGGATAAAATCCACCAAAAGCTGGACGAATTGGAAGCCGACAATCAACAAAGTTTTAAACTAGCCAAACAACAAGTAACCATAATGCATAGCTCCATCAAAACTATGAATGAAACAAACATAGAAATGACCCGAATGTATAACCAATTGGTACAAAAAATAAACGAAATCCAGGAAAGAAGACAGGAAGACTACCAGCGATATACAGAACTGTTCCAACAAATACATTTTCGGGCAGATATTAACGAAATTATGGTCATAATCCTAGAGGAATTGCAGCAAATATACTTGGAAATTACCGATACATTGATACTGATGGGAGCAATCAATCGAAGGGAATTAAGCCCACTCCTATTGCCAACACATCAACTACGAGAATTATACGCTAAGGCAACCAAAACGCACTATGGAAAAGAGACCAGGTTGGACTTCCCAATTCTACAAAAAGTAGCTAAAGTGGATTGTGAAAATCACGAACAGGGATTATTAGTCCAAATACGATTACCATTAACGGATAACCAGCAGTATACCGTAAACCAATTGTACATGATGCCAATACCCTTAAAACAAAAGGAGTTCTATATATATGAACTACAGGCCTCATACTTCCTCAATACCAGTCGGTCACAGCTAAATTTCGAGATGAAGGAATCCGACTATCGATCCCAATGCACCCCAATTAACGACACGCATGTTATCTGCAATAGGAACCAACCCATACCTCTAAGTCCCGCCAGAGCCACATGTCTCGAAGATTTATTCCAAGGACAAAGGGAACAAACTCCAAGATGCCCAGTTCGTATACTCAAGGAACCTAAAAACCTGATCGTACCAATGCACCAGGAAAATGTCTGGTTATATTGGTTACACCAGAACACAACGATTATAGCCCAGTGTGATACTAGCGAGCAAACTAAGACACTTCAGTGACTGGGGGTAATCAAACTCAAAATGAAATGTATGTACCACGTGGCAGGATATATACTACCTTACAAGGCCTACACAGCCTACAAATAATAAAAAAAATAATAAAAAATCAATCAATAAATGGCAAAAGCCAATCAAACAAAATAAAAATAAATAATACCTATAATGAAAAAAAAAAAAAAATAATCAATCAATTTATCAATAAGTTATCCTATCAATAAAGAATAGAACAATAAGAAATTAATGGTTATCAATAATAATCAATCGATTCAATGATCATCAATATTATCAATCAATCGATTTATCAATAAGCTATCCTATCCATAAAGCATAATAAGTAAAGAGTAATAAACAATCGATAGTTAACAAAAAATAATCAATATCGATCGATTCAATGATCAACAATATTATCAACCCATCAATTTATCAATAAGTTATCCTATCAATAAGGAATAATAAGTATAGAGCAATAAGAAATTAATAATTATCAAAAATAATCAATCGATTCAATGATCAACAATGTTATCAATCAATACTAATGACCAATTAATTACCTTCATACTAAATAAACTGATGGAATGAGTTCATAGAAGTAATCAAACCAATAAAGTCCAACAAATCAATTACCACAAAAGCAATTCTCAACTGATTTAAGTTTTTACGTTATCGATATTGGTAATCTATGACCGACGTAATGATCATTATTGATACCCACCAACTCAGTCCATCGTAGACAATCAATCAATGTAATGCATCAATCACTCTCATAATAGAAGTATTTAAACTAATAGTATATCGATATATCTCAACAAAATCAATTGCCCAGATAGCAAGTTTTCAATTGATCAAGTTTTCCAATACGTTTGTTTTTAATAGCCAAGAGTATAAACAAACAGAATTCGTGTTAAGAGAAAAATTAAAACATCCAAATAGAGAAATTAAGAGTAATTTTAAGAATAAAAATTAGGAGAGAAAGATTAAGAGAAAAAATATGACATACCCAAACGAATAGCTGACCTCAGCAATTAAAGTAAATAAAAACGGCAGCATCCCAGTCCAGTACTCACACCGGAAGCAACCTTCACGATGGACAAAGCGCGAAGATACAAGCCAACCCCGCCGTTCGAGCAGACCCGCTGGATGGAGATCGCGGAGAACTTGATGAGACGAACACCACTGCCCGGGGAAGAGCAGCTGCCCGTAGGAGTCGAAATCTTCCTAATGAACCGCTGGGCAGAAGTAATGGAGGCCAGAACAAGACTCCCGACTCCCAGAAGACTAGACCCGCCA
The DNA here is from genome assembly GCA_963971475.1 of Chrysops caecutiens. NCBI lineage: Eukaryota > Metazoa > Arthropoda > Insecta > Diptera > Tabanidae > Chrysops > Chrysops caecutiens. The sequence goes on along the minus strand of OZ020568.1, from coordinate 31,791,292 downwards.
CCACCACCATCAGAAGAAGGAAGTGCAGCCAGCAATAATCCAAAAAAAATGTGAGAGAAGAAAACAAAATGTACACCAACACCTGTTTAAATAAAGTAAAAATATATAAAAATAAAAATATTTGGATTTAAAAACAATCAAAAAAAAAATATTTTAAATAAGAACTGTAAAACAAAACATATGACAAATATATACAAGGTATATTATGACAAAGTTGAAATAAATACAGAAAAAATAGAGGAAAATGTTAAAAATGTATAACATAAATAACTTAAATGTAAGATGCCTAAAGATCTAGGCCTATGAAAAAAAAAATTGGGGGAACCTCTCCAAAGGAGGGAGGAATGTCATGACCTTGAATCACCAATCCCATTGAAGTACTTCTGAAGTTCTCTAAAGTTGATTCGATGAATACTATAAAGCAGCATATGTACTAATGGGCTTGTAACCAGGTACAGTCTTATACAAAATTATAGTGACCAATATTGAACGGTTCCTGTGGGAAGCTTAAAATGACTTTCAGAGAAATAAAATTTCAGATATTCTCCCAAAAAGTGTGTGAGAATTTACACACGTTAAATCTATATATAAATAGGCGACACGTTTTTTTGTTATCCCTTTTACAGGAAACCAGGTGGACGTAACTGGATAAAAATAATATCATTCGAAAGATTAATTCTTCCTCTATGTGCATCACTTAATTTTTTTACTTAAATTTAATTGTAAATAAGTTTAATTTTAAATTGAAATTAAAAAATTCAATGGGATAGTATGTGTAAGTTGAGCACACCCATAGCGTAGATGATGCTCTTGGGAAGAATGTATGCGTGTGATTGTTTTGCGTTTTGCCTGGAAGTATGCAACCATATGATGATTTTTGGTTTGTGTCCCTAATAAATTGCAAGTACTAAATTAGTTGAAAATCAAACCAAATGGATCAATCTTCTACTGGGGACACAAACCAAAAAATTAACATATAATTGCATTCCTCTACGAAAAAATCAAAATATAGAACATAATTATTTAATATTATCATTGGCATAGATCACACGTTCGACTGAATAGCCTACCATTTATGACAAATACGTGTATTCTTTCCACTCAAACGTTTTATCTTTCCAAATGATAATTGAGGGGTGAGGAGCAAATGCAGCCATATCCCAGAAAATAGGCGTATGTTCATTCTTTAGCTTTTGCCTTGAAGAAGGCAATCTTTGGCTAATAAAATTGCATTCTTCCAGACAAAAGCCAAAACAATGAACATATGGCCACAGACAATAATATGGATGCATTGCCACAGATAAATTTAGAGCCATCCTTTGCTTATACCATTATTTTTTGCTAATTTGATAAAAATATATGCAAATTTTAAATGAAAAATTAGAGAAAGTCATAATTTTAAAGTTATCTCTAGAAAACGGGAACTTAACTTTCACGAATATTTATGGAAAGCAAGCAAAATTCTGAATTTTATAGTATTTCCTAATTTTTCTATGGACCCACATTTAAAAACATAATTTAGAGAAATATGATGTATGGCCACAAATTGGGAAATGACAAAATAATGGGGAATGGACATATATGTAAACCTCCTAGAATGCTTTGATTAGCTGCTACGAGCAAAAAACTATTAAAAAAGTGTTGTTTAAGAGGAACCTTAAGATCTTTTTGAATTCGCAGCCGCATGCGCTAGGTTTTTGATAGTTGTAGGTGGGGCCTCATTCAATAAAGCCTTACGTTGACGTGCTGAAAGAGCTTAAATGATTGCTACTGCAGTCTGAACTAAATCACCTGTTTACTGACAATGCTACTGTATATGGAAAGCCATGTGCGAGCTATTAGAGTGAGCATAGCGAACGACGGGGGTTGGCGAGCGTAGCGAGCAGGGGGCGCCCCCCTAGTATCTATAAAAGGACCAAGAGGTCAATCACATTAAATTGGATTTTGAACAAGGTTCTATATGAAGGCCAACAAGTTCATCGTTTTCATTAGGATGTTGATAAATTCTCTCCCAGGAATAGCCCTGTCATGACATAAAAACAAAAATCCTTTCTAAAAACTACAATTGCGATCAGATCAAAGTGTAAAACCAATCACTAACCGATCGATTACACTTATTGAAACCTGTAAAACGAAACCCTTCTTAAAATTAAAATTTCAAAACGAAATGAACTTTCGAACCAATCGAAAATCAATAATTGATCGATCACAATAGTTGAAAGCTACAAATACGTTGCAACCTGAAAACGTAAAAATGCTCTAAACCAAAAAATCACCAAAAAGGAACAAAATCAAGAAACCAATCGAAAATCAATAACTGATCGATCACAATAGTCGACACCTAAAAACACGTTGCAACCTGAAAACTTAAAAATGTTCCAAACCAAAAAAATCACCAAAAAAGAACAAAATCAAGAAACCAATCGAAAATCGATAACTGATCGATTAAAATGGTTGAAACCTAAAAACACATTGTAATCTGAAAATTTAAATACGTCCCAAACCAAAAAATCACCAAAAAAAGAACAAAAACAAAAACTAATCAAGAATCAATAACCGATCGATCAGATTACTTGAAACTTAAACACCCAAAACTGCTTTAGGATAAAGTTCACCAAAAAAGAACAAAATCGAGAAAATCAATCACAAATTAATGACCGATCGTTCAAGCAGGTTACAAAACCAATACCACACAAAATTTCAAATCCACAAAAGAATCAAAAGGAAATCAATAAGGGACGCCAATATTAAAAACATCGATTCCGAAATTATAAATATTTATTGAACACCACATCAAAACAAGCTTAATAACTAACTGAATATGAAATCGAATACAAACAACCGGAAACATTTGATTAAGAAAATCAATAACAAACAAAATCGATAACTAACAATAAGTTCAAAAGAGATCAGTATGGGACACCAACATTAAAAACATCGATTCAGAAATCACAAATAACTATTAGACACCAAATCAAAACAAACTTAATAACTAATCGAATATGAAATCGAAAACAAACTTAAGAGAATCAATAACAAACAAGCACTTAAATTGAAACAACGGTTCCATTGAACTAACGATCAATCACCACGATCGGAATCAATCACTTGACATTTAATTAATAAACTGCCGACCGCCGAACCGATACAACACTCGCGACGCGCGACAACAAACTGAAGGCATGACGCCACAAGATAACCCATTCCAGCGTGAGGAATGCCGCGTCAACAAAAAACTGGCGTAATGACGCCACATCACGCCATCCAGGAATGCACCACGTCAGCTGCAACAGAAAACATTACTTTGTTGCGGAACAAAAACTTACCCACGAGAAATGCCCCTGTCTGCAAAATATTATCACCACGAAACATTATTTGAATGCGGAACAAAAACTTACCCACGAGAAATGCCCCTGTCTGCAAAATATTATCACAACGAATGTCGCATGCCACTTTCTTGGGAATCTACTTCGACCTCCGGCAGAGTCTTCCAATTTCATAAAAAAATGTCAAAAATGCATGGGAACATGCTAAATTTTAAAAAAGTCCGTTCCCACACTGTTAAGCGAAGGTTACACGCGCAACGAAAACTGACTGCACGCGTGTAGCCTTGAATACGACGCACCTGGGGACATTCTCACGCTAGAAATTGCTGCAAAAGCAGAAAAAACCATATAAAATAGGGAAACTCGGAATAGAGAGGCAGTTATTGATCAGTCACCGGGAATACGACGACTCTTCGCGTGCCAGAAGAGTCTTGAAGGAAGACATCGCCTCTACAGCCAGATTTGAAGGAAGACATCGCCTCTACAGCCAGATTTGAAGGAAGACCTCACCTCTACAGACAGATTGAAGGAAGACATTGCTTCTCCAGCCCATTCTGAGAGAAGACATCGCTTCTACAGCCAATTTGAAGGAAGACCTCGCCTCTACCGACATTTTCCGAGAGAAGACATGGCTTCTACAGAGCTTTAGAAGGAAGACATCGTCTTCCTGCAGAATTCAACAGAAGAGTTCCGTTCTCTTTGGGTGAATTGACCTAGTAGTCAACACCAAAACACTGAAAGGTCCTAGTAGACCTCAGTTCTCTCCGAGAAGGGGAGTTGGTGATGTCAAGCCGAGACAATTCCAGTCTCAAGGAAGTGTTGAAGAATCCGACAGCTGGCCCCAGACCGATTACCATCGAGGAGTATCGTCAGCGTCAACTTGAACGACGTCCTAAGGAAGTTATTCTACCCCCAGTAAAGAAACAGAAGTCCGGTTCGGAGGCTTACTTCAAGCGGAAGCTCCAGGAGGCACAAAAGGATCTCATCCTAGCGAGTACGAAGGAAGCCAAAAGAATAGCCAGTCAGAGGATCAACGAGCTGAAAATGGAGCGAAGGAACTACCGACAGCTGAAGAAGTCCCTCAAGCAGGAAATGATGTAAGATAGAGCTAGGCAGCATACTCACTCTCCGGGAGTAACCCCGCCATTGTAAAGATTAGAAGAAAGACAATAAACGTTATGTACCATTATTTCCGAGTATCACTTTGAAACGTCCCAACCAAATCTCGATTTTCGTGAATGATTCTATGTCCATTGATCAAAACCCCAGAAAACCCCAACACACTTCCTGCTAGACTTCGTACTGAGTAGTTCTTGTTGAATAAAGTTTTTAGTGATTGATACAGTTCTTTTTTATTTAATCCATTAAAAACTCTAACATGGTAGCGGAGCGTGGTTACGCATGTGATTAAATTAAAAAAAAACGCAGATAAAACTAAGAACACGATCGGAGTATATATTCAGGTATTCATAACCTAACTTGGAGCGGCGTGGTAGTTTCCATTGCTATTTTTGTAGAGACCGAAATTGCTTGTTTTTTAAGAAAAATGTCTAGTACAAGTACAATTCATTCCAAATTGATAGACTCGTCGGCAGAGAAACATATGCGAGCTGGAAATTTGCAGTGGAAGCCTATTTCAAGCTTGAGGAATTGTAGAGTTTTGTTGATGGATCCAATCATGACGCAAAGAAGGAAACAACGGCTAAATCTAAACTCATTTTACTCCTAGACCCGATCAGCTATGTACATGTGCAAAGCGCGACCACGTGCAAAGAAGTCTGGGACAGTTTGCAACAGGCGTTTGATGACAGCGGTTTGTACAGGAGAGTAGCCCTGCTCAGGGATCTCATCACAACTACATTAGACAGTTCTCGAAACATAGATGACTACGTGAATAAGATTATGTCGACCGCGCATAAACTTAGGAACATTAAGTTCGACATTGACGACGAATGGCTTGGAACACTGATGCTAGCAGGTTTACCTGAAACTTAAAAGCCAATGGTAATGGGTTTGGAGAGCTCAGGCATCTCAATCAGCGCAGATTCAATTAAAACAAAACTACTTCAGGAAGTTCAGTGCTCAGAAAGCACAGCATTCTTCACGCGAAGAGTAGTACCTACCTCACGGATCAATCATGCGAATCACAGTTTAACACAAACACACAACACGAAAGGGCCCCGATGTTATAATTGTTACAAGCACGGCCATTATGCTAAAAACTGTTGTGCTCCGAAGAAAAAGAACGTAGAGAAAGCAGATGAAAATAAAAGTTTTGTTGCAGCTTTTTCAGCAACTGCAAATACAATGAATCCAGACCTTTTGTAGGTATCGCTATCCGTAGAAAGTATGGGAAAGGTTAATTTGCTGATGAATGGTAGTGAACAAATGAAGATACAGGTGAGAGAAGTTCTTTACATACCTAAACTTGCAGCCAATCTTTTATCAGTGAGTGCCATGGTTAAAAATGGCTGTAAAGTAAATTTTAGAGACCAATGCTGTGACATTTATGATAAAAAGGGAAAATTCGTGTGTTCAGCCACACTAATAGGTAATCTGTACCAGTTAAATACACACAGAGAAGTTTTTTCACATCTTACATCTTGCTCAAATGATTTACAAGAACTTATCTTATGGCATAGACGCATGGGACATCTCAACTTTCTAGATGTACACAGATTACCGGAGTGTACAGAAGGAGTCAATTCTTTTCTCAACAAAAGAAGAGACGTCATCACATGCACAACCTGCCTCCAAGGTAAACGGAGCCGACTACCTTTTAATAGTATAAGTTCAAGAGCTGCACTACCACTGGAGCTTATCCACACAGATTTATGTGGACCAATGGAACAAGTATCACTAGGAGGTATGAAGTATTTTATTACCTTTATAGATGATTTCACTAGGAAAGTTCATGTTTATTTTCTAAAAGACAAATTAAGTATACTTCAGGTATTCAAAGATTTTAAAAGCAAAGTGGAGAATGAGCTTGGAAGTAAGATAAAAATTGCTCGGTCAGACAATGGTAAAGAATACTCAAACAAAGAATTTGACGGTTTCCTAAGAAGGCATGGAATTGAACATCAAACTAGTACCCCATACACACCTCAACAGAACGGACTAGCAGAAATAATGAACAGAACACTAGTGGAAAGGGCGAAGTGTATGATGTTCGATGCACATTTGTCAAAGCAATTTTGGGGATGTAATTAATAGATCACCCACAAAATCAATAGATGGAAAAACCCCAATAGAGATGTGGTCAGGTAAGAAACCTAACCTATCAAATAATAAAATTTTTGGCCCTGAAGTTATAGCTCAAATACCTAAAGAGAAACGTCAAAAATGGGACTCTAAGTCCAGAAAATTTATATTTGTCGGCTACTGTGAGTCTAGCAAGGGATATCGACTACTTGATCCAGACTCTAATAAAATTATCAAAAGTAGAGATGTAGTATTCTGGGAAAATATTCAAAAACTTTATAAAAATACGTACTTTCCTTGTGTACCTAATAGTGACACTGAAATGGAGCTGCCCAAAGAACCCTGCAAAGAAGAATTCAAAAACGATTCAGATCATTTTGCAAGTGATGATCATCTGCCTACAGGCGACAATGATGATTTATCCCAAATACAATTACCGAAACAATCAGTTGATCTTCCGACATCAGCACATAAAATAAATCTACGTCCTCGTAAAGTTGTCAAGTATGCAGAGACGGATGACCAAGAAGATGTATGTGAAGATGTGAGCTACTTTTGCCCTAAACTTAATTTAAATGATCCTCAGACACTTGAAGAAGCACTTTCATCTCCACATGTTGACAAGTGGAAGAAGGCCATGCAGGAAGATAATGACTCCCTAATAAGAAATAAGACTTGGTTACTGGTAGATTTGCAATTAGGAAAAAGGGCCTTGCCATGTAAATGGGTTTTCAAAACAAAAACTAATGAGAAGGGAGAAATCGTACGTTTCAAAGCTAGATTCAAAGGACATCAAAGGATGTGCTCAAAAAAAAGGAAATGACTATAAAGAGGTCTATGCTCCAGTGGTAAGATATACTTCAGTACGATTCTTGCTTGCCTTAGCGGCTAAATACGATTTAGATATGATTCAGATGGATGCCATAAGCGCTTTTCTTCAAGGTGGCTTAGACACCGAAATTTACATGTCACAACCGGAAAACTTTGACCAAAGTACGCAGGTATGTCATTTACATAAATCAATCTACGGTCTAAAGCAAGCTAGCCGACAGTGGAACCTGAAATTAAACAACGTTCTACTCAAGATTGGACTGGAAAGATCAAATATTGATCCATGCATTTATTATTCAATAAATGAATCAAAAATTATATATATTGCAGTGTGGGTGGGACGACTTCTTGATTTTCACAAACGATAAGAAAACAGCAACTGACATGACAGAAAAATTAAAGGAGGAATTTCGTATGAAAGACTTAGGAGAGAAAAAACAGTGTATTGGTATGAATATAAATAGGAACCATGAGGTAGGTATGATCATTATAGACCAAGAGAAATATATTAAGACCAAGAGAACGCTTTGGCATGTCTGAGTGCAAACCAGTCCGCACTCCAATAGAACCAAACACAAAATTCGATAAGAAACCTCCGACTGAAGAAAACAATTTCCCATACAGGGAAGCGGTGGGCTGTCTTATGTACCTAGCACAAGTAACACGACCAGACATCACTTACGCAGTCAATAAACTGAGTCAATATTGTAATGATCCTGTAATTCAACATTGGCTTGGAGTGAAAAGGGTCATGAGATACCTTCAAGGAACCAAGAACTTAAAGCTATGTTACGTCAAAGAAGAATCGAGACAAATAATTGGATACTGTGATCCTGATTGGGCTAGTGATCCGTTGGATCGAAGATCATACACTGGATACACTTTCATTTTTCAGAAGGCTTCCATATCCTGGAATTCCTGTAAACAACAGACCGTGGCACTTTCTACAGCAGAGGCCAAATATATGGCGATGGCGTCGGCGACCCAGGAGGCGTTGTGGCTTCCACAACTGCAAGCTGAGCTCGACCTAGGCTTGGACAATGCACTTCTCATTTATAGCGACAACCAAAGTGCACTAAGACTGGCGTCTACAGATTGTCATAAACCTAAAACTAAACACATAGATATTAGACTACATTTTTAAGAGAAAACATCTATAAATCTAAAGTAAAATTTTCATTCGTAAATGGTTGTAATATGGTTGCAGACAATTTAACGAAGGGTGTAACATTTGTAAAACATATGAATTTTATTGGAAAGACGGGTTTGCGTTCAGAAGTGAGTGTTGGTCATTGGGCGTGTTGTGAGTGTTGGTCATTGGTCAATCTAACTCTGGTCATTGGGCGTGTTGTGCTGGCAACATTTTTTAGTTGGTTAGAATAGCACTTCCTGCCAGACTTCGTACTGAGTAGTTCTTGTTGAATAAAGTTTTTAGTGATTGATACAGTTCTTTGTTATTTAGTCCAGTAAAAACTCTAACAAATTTGTAGCAAGTGTATTTTTTAGGTTTCGTAAAAATGGTAAGTATATTAATGAATTTTAGATCATAGGACATCAAAGATTCCGGAAATCAGAAATTAAACATTTTTCTTCTGGTTTAAAGGGTACCTTTCCCTTGAAAATTTGAATTTACAAGGGTTTTTTGCATGTAGCGGCTAAACGAAGCATCCTAGAGGGTTAACATGTATGACTGACCCCCATTATTTTGGCATTTCATACCCCTTTGCCATACATGGTTTTTCTCTTAAGTGAGATTTTAAGGATGTGCATACAAAAGATGGGAAAGTGTATGAAATTCAGAATTTTAATTTTTAAAGGTTTTTTGCCCGTAGCGGCTTAGCGAAAATTCTTAGAGGGATTGTATATATGACCGACCCCCATAACTTTGTTATTTCTTATCTTTTTTCCATGGATCATTTTTCTCTACATTTAGTTTTTAAAGATGTGCATACAAATGATTGGAAAATTGCTGAAATTCAGATTTTGAATTTTTAGCGGTGTTCTGCCCGTAGCGGCAAAACGAAGCATTTTACGGGTTTCATATGTATGCCGGGCCCCCATTATTTTGACATTTTCTAAGATTATATCAAACATTACTTTTCTCTATCGTGAGTTTTTATAAATGTGTCTATATAAAAGTTAGAATATATGACAAAATTCAGAGTCTTGGTCATAATTTTACAAATCATTAAAGTCTAATAGTAGAGATGAATTAATCGAATGCATTACTGAGAACTGTTTCATAACTTCAATATTTATACTATTAATCATCATACATAAACAAATAGATTCACAAATATTATAAAAAACATAATACTCAAAATCTCATGATAACAAAAAGTCATTAAAAAGAAAATGTTAATTTAAGTTATAGGTACCAAGTAATTTAAAAGTTTATTAAATTTAAAAGGAATCAAGTCATTTGAAAGTTTTCTTTTGACCAAATACCAGGATGATATGAATAATAATAGTATAATAGAACATGCGTATTAATAGTAACACTTCCAAACAAAATAGAAATAATAGAAATACTATTATTATCGTTAAGACGCGAAAACCGCGAGATTACGGATAAATATGCAAAAATTTTTTGTATATAGATTTGCGTACGGTTCTATTAAATAAGTTCACAAATGGTATCCATTTGGACTAATTGCCACCAAATTTAACACTACCACAAAAAAGTGGATCGAAGATATACAAAAAAAAAAAGTAAATCGAACCGGATATCGAATTTTGAAAAAGTTTCACGAAACAAATTAGAAATATGAATTTATAGAATAAGTCAAAAAATTATGAAAATGAAATTGAAAATTATACTTGATAAAACAAAGTTGACTGAATGAAAAGTGGATCTAAGTCGAACCAGATACCGAATTTTGAAAAAGTTTGACGAAACAAATTGAAAATCTTAAATATCGAAACGAATTGGAAATAATGGGGTCTATTCTGGGCGTTCATATCAGATTCTGCTATTTTGACAATCTGCTATTTCCCATAGCATTCTTGTTGTCTTTCGTAACTTAACGAAAGTGACTTAACCTTCTTGATGTTTACAATTCATTCATTTTCAATATTTCATCATTTATTGGGTCTATTCTAATTCTTGCGAAAGAAATATGGATAAATTTGCTAAAAAAACTATAGGTACTAATACTATGTATATATTTCTCAAAAATAGTTATTGCTATTTGAAAATAAATAACTTTGGAAGAAAAATCATATCATATTATGGACATAGTGTTCGTCACGAAATGGATGCAGACGGATTCTGATTCAGAGAAATAGTCTAGAAATAGTCTAGTCTAGTATTTAGTCGAGAAATATATAGTATTAGTATTGTATTCTTAAAAAATGTATCCTTATATGTAGTATCAAATAGTCTCTTCGTTTTCTTATGATTCTGGTTTGAGGTGGTAATTTTGCGGAATATCATGATATAACCCGACTCAGTTTATGTGCCTTGCATTCCAAAAACATAATCAGATCACTTTGTTTTTGCGGTAGTCCTTATGCTGTCGTCTTTTCCACAATCCAAAGAGGCCTCCTCTTTTCTGGTGATTACGAATTGGCCAAATCTTTCACAAAACCCAAATTATATATCTTCGTGGCGTCATTACTATCAAATTGATTGAATTCCTTGAGTTGATGCTCTAGGTATTCTTAAAAGTCCTTAAAAATTATTAATTTTTATAATTATTCCTTAAATATTTTGTTGCACCACCAAACACACTTATTTGGGTATTTTACCAAAATTTAATACCAGAAAACTGTTGTTCTCCATTAAATATTTATCAATAGTGTCTCTTAATTTATGAATTTTACAAATATTTTACTTATAAACACATTTTTCACGCCAAAAGGATATTTAAACTTATAGTTTATTCCATTTTCAGTGTTTGTTTACACTTACAGCCGTCAAAGATAGCAGATTTGGCATAAAGTAATTTGCGAAATTGAATTCGTAGCAGATTCGAAAAAAGTTGGTTGCCAGAATACCAGAATGCCAGAAACTTATCGAAACTCTGCTACGAGCCAAATCTGCTATCGTCCGTAGCAGAAAAAACTGCTATTTAGCAAATTTCGCCAGAATAGACCCCAATAATTCATTAAATAAAAGTAAATAAATGTTTCTCATTTTAATGGGACAAAATAGAAATCTATATATAAATAGGCGACATGTTTTTTTGTTATCCCTTTTATGAGAAACCAAATCGACTTACCAGGATAAAATTTATATCAGTCGAAAGTTTCTATCTTCCTCTACCTGCAGCAATTATTTTTTTTTCTTAAATTTAATTATAAATACGTTTAATTTTAAATTGAAATTCAAAAATTCAATGGGATAGTATGTGTGAATTGAGCACACGTATAGCGTAGATGATGCTTTTGGGAAGAATGTGTGCATGTGAATGTTTTGCTTTTTGCCTGGAAATATGCAACCATATGTGAATTTTTGGTTTGTGTCCCCGATCCATAACAAGTACTAAATTAGTCGAAAATCAAACCAAATGGATCAATCTTCTACTGGTGACACAAACCAAAAGAATTAACATATAATTGCATTCCTCTACGAAAAAATTAAAATATAGAACATACTAAATTAACATTATCATTTGCATAGATCATACGTTCGATTGAATAAACAACCATTTATGCCAAATACATGCATTCTTTTCACTCAAACCTAATATCTATGTCAACGATAATGTGAGCGGCGAATGCAACCATATCACAGACAATATTCATACGTTCGTTCTTTTGCTTTTTGCCTGGAAGGAGGCAATCTTGGGTTAATCAAATTGCATTCTTCCAGACAAAAGCCGAAACAATGAACATATCGCCACAGACAATAATATGGATGCATTACCACAGCCAAATTTAAGGCCATCGTTTACTTATACCATTGTTTTTTGCTAATTTGATAAAATTATATGCAAATTTTATTTTAAAAAATATGGAAAATCAAAATTTTACAGTTTTTTCTAGAAAACGCGAGGTTAACTTTCACGAATATGTATGGAAAGCTAGCGAAAGTCTGAATTTTATCATATTTCCCAACTTTTGTATGGAACCACATTTAAAAACATAATTTAGAGAAATATGATATATGGCAAAAAGTTGGGAAATGAAAAAATAATGGGGGTTGGACATACCCCCTAGAATGCTTGATTTAGCCGCCACGAGCACAAAACTGTTTAAAATTGAAAATCTGAAATTTTATCATATTTCCAAACTTTTGTCTGCTCGCCCTTAAAACCTCAATTTAGAGGAAAAAGAAAAGGTAGGAAATGAAGGTTGGTACGTTTGTACGGAAATTCCAGATATATTTTATTTACAATATACAATGTATTTCCCACAACTTCATAATTTAGTTAAAAACCACATGATCCACGGTTCATGTGGTTTATTGAATCGTATCCCCGTCTGTATCAGAGATGGTAAATGCAGCAAAAGCTTTTCTAAGGACTTTTACAATACAACTCAGGGCAATGTTAGATGCGCCGTGTTGATGGTATAACAGTTGACTTTCGTGGCCACTCTGTTGACAGCCGTTATGCTGTTCCTTAAAATCCATATCTTTTAGCGAAATTTGATTGCTACTTAAATGTGGAAGTTCTTGGCATAGTTAAGAGCCTAAAATATATGCACAAATATGTTAACAAGGGATACGACTGTGATTCATTACAGTTTGGAAGAGTTTGAGGTGGAGTTGAAGGCAAAGTTTATACAGATGAAATCAATAGCTTTTTGTCCGGTCACTATGTTGGATCTACGGAAGCTAATTGGCGCATGAATGAGTATCCAATGCATTACCAGTCACGTAATATATTATAGTTCGACTTGAATGTTACTTGCCTCACCGGCAAAATGTAGTCTTTAGGGAAGGAAATGATCAGCAAGCTCTTACAAATCACAGAAGAACAAAATTGACTGCATTCTATGAAATCAATCGAATTAGTTCTTCCGAGTTTCTATATACAGAGACGCCGATACATTATATTTAGGTAAATAAAGAAAAGAAATCAAAAAACCTCCAAGAGGAAGTAGTAGAGCTATTGCTACATTATTTTATGTTTTATGTTGAGATGTTCCATTTGAGACTATTTTGCTTCATGTTCAAGGTCCCATCAGGATTTGGGTACTGTTGGGAACATTATTTACTGCACATTTTCAGCACATGCAAGACGTATCGCATGAAATTACGGAGAGTGGCGTGAATATTTATTAGAAGTAAAAGAGTGTTAGTCCTCTCAGCAGCTAAGAGAGTTATTTGCCATATCCTATTTGTGGTATGAACGTTCCTACAAATGCATTAGATTTGTGGAATGAATTCAAAATATTCATGTGTGAAGACGTTTTAAGAAATTCTTCAGAAAATGATTCATATAACCGTGCTTTATTAGCTATTTAGGAAATTTTTTTCAGTAAACGATTCATTCGGTACTCCAACTAAACTTTTCGGATATAAGACTATTTTACTCTGTGGAGCTTTTTGACGAATATTGCCACCTACATCTCACGGTACACGTGTACCACTTATTGAGATACCACTTATTGCCTTACTTGATGGTCCAAATTTTCAAAATTCCACAAAATAACTTTTACTCAAAAAATGAGAGCTTTACCTCATGAGATTGAATTCGTTGAATTTCTTAAATCTCTTGGTAATGGAACTTTACCCACATTTCCAGATTACAGCCAAGATGTTATTGAAATTTCTACCCATTTAGTTAGCTGCAACTTCGTGATTCCAGATACTTATGGCAATGAATCTGAAACCATAAAGTCTAACGATATTCTCAATTCGGTTATATTAGCACCCAAATATGAAGGCTGTACTTTCATTGATGCAGAAATCTTTAACAGCCTGGCCGGAGAGAAACGAATATATTTGAGTTCCGATAGAATCTTGAGTGATGATTATAGAGAACAAAATAATTTTCCAGTAGAATTTTTAAACTCAGTTGATGTAAGTTGGCTGCCTATCCCACAAATTTATTTTAAAAACCAAATTACATACTTTTACTTATTCGTAATTTGTGTACAGGACATGACTTGCTTGGTCAATGGTACACCTATTCGTTTAGTTCAAATGCAAAAGAAAATTTTTTGGATTGTGAGATTTTAGCAGGAGTTTTCTGAAACACACGTATTTTGACACGTGTGACGTATTTTTGCCTTTTTCCTTTCAAGAAACTCAACTTCCCGTCATTCTGGCTTTTGCGATGACAATTAATAAATCCCAGGGGCAAACGTTTCAAAAATCAGGAATCTTACTCAAACAACCTGTATTTTCTCACCGTTAATTGTATGTTGTAGCCAGTAGAGTTAGATCGTTTAACCGATTGCGTGTTTATATGTATTTCTGAAACACAAAGCCAAGGTCATTTGGTAGAAGATGAAAGAATTCTTACAAAAAGTATTTTGTATGAGAAAATTTTAAGATTTTTTAAGATCCGCAACCGCACCCGCAAGGTTTTTGATAATTTTAGATAGGGCCTCATTCAATATAGATGTACTTTGACGTGCAAAATGAGCTGAAATGATTGCTACTACAGACTGAACTAAATAACCTTTTTACTTACAATGCTACTGTATATATAACTCCATGCGCGAGCTATTAGAGTGAGCGGAGCGAACGGCGGGGGTTGGCGAGCGTAGCGAGCAGGGGGCGTCCCCTAGTTATAATTAATCTATTATGACCTAATAAAAGTGGATCGAACAAAAATTTATGTAATGAAACTAATTGCAAATTATAATTTATAAAATAAAGTAAGTCGAATGGAAAATTGAATTGAAGGTTTTCAAAAATACAATTACAAAAATACAAATACAAAAATACAATTCAAACAAAGTGTGAATTTATACCCCAGGTTAATAAAAAAAAAACCGCTTTACATCGAAACCAACTGAAAATAATAATTTATTAAATGAAAGTTAGTGAACGAAAACTGAGCAAAAGAAGGGGAGTTTTATTTTAATGTAACAAACTGAAACTCACAAGTAATTGAACCAAAGTTAGCTGAACAAATAGAAATTGAAAAACATTAATAAAGAAAATTTGTAAATTTGAAGTAAATTTTGAATGAGAGGTAGATGAAACAAACAAACAAAAATATTATTATGCTAAAGTCTCGACGCTAAAACTAATCATAAGCTGTATGTTTGTATTTCTGCCAGTTCTTGATATAACAATCTTTTATCTTTGCTTCTAATAAAAGTATTATATAAAGGGATTTTAATATTTCCTCCAGTTAGGTGCAGGTGAACTTCTACTTCGAAAGAACTTCCTGCTCCTTTCCCAAACACGGTGTTCACGGTTGTTTATTCCTCAGTTTTTCCCAAGTGTATTAATTTATATTCCTAAGTCTTGCCATTCCCAGGTTCTTTCTTTCCTAAGTCTTGTACATTTCTTAATCCTAATTTAGTACTTATTATTCTTATTTTACCTGTTTAGCTTTAGTTCCCTTTCATTTATTGATTTAATTTTGTTCAGTAATCACTGAACTTATCACTGCTTGTGAATATCTTGGAAAAAATAATTGTGTAATATCTACATGAAAGGAATATTGTGTAAAAAAAAAAATCTATCTTTAATATTTGTTTGTACCTGTGTATTATATATATGAATTTTATGTGTGTAAACATTTGCTGTTGTTTTTTATAAATAAACTAAAAAATTATAAAGCTAAACTATTTTAAGAACTTTTCATTCCTCCTCACATTAATTATTACATTTAAATATTTTGAGTGAACAGTTTATGGTCCCTCGCGCCGGATAGTGAGTGAGGTTTAAAAAAAAAATGAATTAACGTGTTGCTTGAAAGCTAAAGCTACTCAAGAAAATCCTGAGTACTTTTTACACTCCTTTCAATTATCAATCATGGCGGCCAAACTAGAGTAGCAAATTACCATACAAATGCAGAGATTGAATTATTTTGAAAAATTCGCAAAGCAACTATACAACGAGAAATTAGGATCCGCGAGATTCTCAGCTGTGTCTAGCCATATAGACTTTATTAAGAGAAAATGGGATCAATTTGACTCCCTTCACAACTCTCTTTATAATAGTAAAAGCGATGAAATCAGCACCAGCGACTACCATATGAAAGAAGTATTCGATGAAACTCAACCCTTGTATGTACACCTAAGGGCTAAATTCCCTAACCGTTTTCAACTTCTCTTCGTCAAGAGCGGACGTGTTTCTTTCTGCTGTAGCTTTTTGGTCAAATGTTTGACCTTTTGCTTTTCAATGACGTCACAAAAGTTTGAGAATTAGAGTAATTGAAACTACCGTGTAATTACTACAAGTTGACGCATCTTATAAATACTTTTGTTTATTTTTTTGATATTTTGATTAAAATACAAGCAAATTATAGGAAAATTCACCGTACGAATCTTTCGTCAGTACCTGCACCAAAGGAGGACGTACCAGGCTTTTCTTTTCTGGTTTGAAAACGGTGATTGTGGATGTGCGGTTAAACGTGACGTTGTTGTGGAGGCCTTTGGCAACGTGAAGTCATTCAACTCTTCGAGTTTGTGTTATATGCAATTCGAATCAATTAAATTGTTTTCCGATCAATCCATAGTGGCCACATCACTCGAGGACCTGCCAGACTTGGAAATTTTTTAATTTTTACTCGTAGCTGTTTGTTTCAGTTAATATTTTCCAGTTAACTATTATAAACTGTCACACTCTAACTAATCATTTTACCAACATTAAGATTAAGATTATACTAACCTATTAAGATCTTTATTAAGACTAGGGGGCGCCCCCTGCTCGCTACGCTCGCCAACCCCCGCCGTTCGCTCCGCTCACTCTAATAGCTCGCGCATGGAGATATATATACAGTAGCATTGTAAGTAAAAAGGTTATTTAGTTCAGACTGTAGTAGCAATCATTTCAGCTAATTTTGCACGTCAAAGTACATCTATATTGAATGAGGCCCTATCTATTGTATAATTATCGAAAACCTTGCGGGTGCGGTTGCGGATGTCAAAAGATTTTAAAATTTTCTCATACAAAATACTTTTTGTAAAAATTCTTTCATCTTCTGCCAAATGACATTGGCTTTGTGTTTCAGAAATACATATAAACACGCAATCGGTTAAACGATCTAACTCTACTGGCTACAACATACAATTAACAGTGAGAAAATATAGGTTGTTTGAGTAAGATTCCTGATTTTTGAAACGTTTGCCTCTGGGATTTATTAATTGTCATCGCAAAAGCCAGAATGACGGGAAGTTGAGTTTCTTGAAAAGAAAAAGGCAAAAATACGTCACACGTGTCGAAATACGTGTGTTTCGGGAAACTCCTGCTAAGATCTCACAATCCAAAAAATTTTCTTTTGCATTTGAACTAAACGAATAGGTGTACCATTGACCAAGCAAGTCATGTCCTGTACACAAATTACGAATAAGTGAAAGTATGCAATTTGGTTTTTAAAATAAATTTGTGGGATCGGGAGCCAACTTACATCAACTGAGTTTAAAAATTCTACTGGAAAATTATTTTGCTCTCTATAATCATCACTCAAGATTTTATCGGAACTCAAATATATTCGTTTCTCTCCGGCCAGGCTGTTAAAGATTTCTGCATCATTGAAAGTACAGGCTTCATATTTGGGTGCTAATATAACCGAATTGAGAATATCGTTAGACTTTATGGTTTCAGATACATTGCCATAAGTATCTGGATTCACGAAGTTGCAGCTAACTAAATGGGAAGGAATTTCAATAACATCTTGGCTGTAATCTGGAAATGTGGGTAAAGTTCCATTACAAAGAGATTTAAGAAATTCAACGAATTCAATCTCATGAGGTGAAGCTCTCATATTTTGGGTAAAAGTTATTTTGTGGATTTTGAAAATTCGGACCATGAACTAAGGCAATTCTCAATAAGTGGTACACATGTACCGTGAGATATAGCTGGCAATATTCGTCAAAAATCTCCACAGAGTAAAAAAGTCTTACCTCGGAAAAGTTTAGTTGAAGTACCGAAGGAATCGTTTACAGAACAAAATTTCCTCAACAGCTAATAAAGCACGGTTCTATGAATCATTTTCTGAAGAGTTTCTTAAAAATTTTTCACACATGAAAATTTTGAATTCATTCCAGAAATCTGAAGCATTGGTAGGAAAGTTCATACCACAAATAGGATATGGCAACTAACTCTCTTAACTGCTGAGAGGACTTACACTCTTTTACTTCTAATAAATATTCACGCCACTCTCCATCATTTCATGCGATACTTCGTGCATGTGCTGAAAATGTGCAGTAAATAATGTTCCCAACAGTACCCAAATCCTGATGGGACCTCGAAGATGAAGCTAAAATAGTCTCAAATGGAACAACTCAACATAAAACATAAAATAATCGAGCAAAATCTCTACTACTTCCTCTTCGAGGTTTTTCGATTTCTTTTCTTTATCTACCTAAATATAATGCATCGGCGTCTCTGTATATAGAAACTCGGACGATCTAATTCGATTGATTTAATAGAATGCAGTCAATTTTGTTCTTCTGTGATTTTTAAGAGCTTGCTGAACATTTCCTTCCCTAAAGACTGCATTTGGCCGATGAGGCAAGTGACATTCAAGTCGAACTGCAATATATACTACGTGACTGGTAATGCATTGGATACTCATTTATGCGCCAACTATCTTCCGTAGATACAACATAGTGACCGGACAAAAAGCTATTGATTTCATCTATATAAACTTTGCCCTCAACTCCACCTCAAACTCTTACAAACTGTAATGAGGCACAGTCGTATCCCTTATTAACATATTTGTGCATATATTTTAGGCTCTTAACTGTGCCAAGAACTTCCACATTTAAGTAGCAATCAAATTCCGCTAAAAGATATGGATTTTAAGGAACAGCGTAACGGTTGTCAACAGAGTGGCCACGAAAGTCAACTGTTATACCATTAACACGACGCATCTAACATTGGCTAGAGTTGTATTGTAAAAGTCCTTAGAAAAGCTTTTGCTGCATTTACCATCTCTCATACAGACGGGGATACGATTCAACAAACCACATGGATCGTGGATCATATGGTTTTTAATTAAATTATGAAGTTGTGGGAAATACATATCTATTGTAAATAAAATATATCTGGAATTTCCGCACAAACGAACCAACTTTCATTTCCTACCTCTTCTTTTTTCTCTAAATTGAGGTTTTAAGAGCGAGAAGACACAAGTTTGGAAATATGATATAATTTCAGATTTTCAATTTTAAACAGTTTTTTGCTCGTAGCGGCTAAATCAAGCATTCTAGGGGGTATGACCAGCCCCTATTATTTTTTCATTTCCCAACTTTTGGCCATAAATCATATTTCTCTAAATTATGTTTTAAATGTGGGTCCATACAAAAGTTGGGAAACATGAAAATTCAGACTTTCGCTCGCTTTCCATAAATATTCGTGAAAGTTAACCTCGCGTTTTCTAGAAATAACTGTAATATTGTGATTTTCCATATTTTTTAAAATAAAATTTGCATATATTTTTATCAAATTAGCAAAAAACAATGGTATAAGTAAACGATAGCTTTAAATTTGTCTGTGGTAATGCATCCATATTATTGTCTGTGGCCATATGATCATTGTTTTGGCTTTTGTCTGGAAGAATGCAATTTTATTAGCCAAAGATTGCCTTCTTCCAGGCAAAAAACAAAAGAATGAACATGTGAATATTGTCTGTGATATGGCTGCATTTGCCCCTCACATTATCATTGGCATAGATATTAGGTTTGAGTGAAAAGAATGCACGTATTTGGCATAAATGGTTGCTTATTCAGTCGAACGTATGATCTATGCAAATGATAATGTTAAATAAGTATGCTCTATATTTTAATTTTTTCGTAGAGGAATGCAATTATATTTTAATTCTTTTGGTTTGTGTCACCAGTAGAAGATTGATCAATTTGGTTTGATTTTCGACGATTTTAGTACTTGTTATGTATCGGGGACACAAACCAAAAATTCACATATGGTTGCATATTTCCAGGCAAAAAGTAAAACATTAACACTCACACATTCTTCCTAAAAGCATCATCTACGCTATAAATGTGCTCAATTCACCCATACTATCCCATTGAATTTTTTAATTTCAATTTAAAATTAAACTAATTTATAATTAAATTTAAGAAAAACAATTAGGTGATGCACATAGAGGAAAAACTAATCTTCCGAATGGTATAATTTTTATGATGGTAAGTCCACCTGGTTTCCTGTAAAAGGGATAACAAAAAAACGTGTCGCCTATTTATATATAGATTTTACTAACCCATTTGCTCTTTACCTGTTCTCGTAATTTCTTTACTTATTCATTTTGGTTGGGTGTCAGTCCGTCGAATGAGGGACACATAAATGTGAATCTGGACTGTGCTGTGAAGTCCTGCAAGGATAAGAACTCTGACAGGCGACTGTCTTGCTATTAATCCTATTTATCCTATTTATTTCACCCTAAATGTGTCGGGGTGACAGGAAGTGTCGCCGATAAAATTCAGTCTAAGGACTCCGGGTTACACTGGTTCTGCCTACGGTGTCGCAAATTTTCGCTCTTTGCCTTATCATCGCGTCTTATGGACATTGATTCCGACCTGCGCAAGCTTGGTGGTAAACTGGCTGAGTCGGCCTCAATTCATACGGCGCTACTGGAAAAGATCGACACCTTGAAAGAGCTCAACTCCCCTCTGAGCGCACGATGCGAGCTCCCTCTTGCTCCCACCCGCCCAGTGTTGTCACCCCCTTTTCGCTCCTCTAGAACTACTCGTTCAACTTAACTTGCAATCGCCCAGCCTCAAGCACCAGACATGACGGCATTCTCTCCTCTTCCCTCTCCCCCCTTACCTAATAATCCAATCGAATCACCTCCCCTAGATTCCATCCCGAATCCAAATAGTCCATGCAAGCCCAATGAAACTGGTACTGGGGGCAATAACCTGAGTGACAGCCAGGCTATCGGTGGCAATCGCGGTCAGCATGGCAGCCGCAGTGTCACTGCTAGTTCCCTTCACCCGACTCTTCTGCCCTCTAACAGCGAGGCACTGGCTAACAAGGTGAGGAATTTGTCCCAGAAGACTCCCTGCACCTTGTTGACCGTGCCAAAAGTCCGAACCATCTTTGTGACCGAATTAATACCATCTACAACAGTTGAGGATATTGTTGGTCACATTTCTGATGTCATTGGCGTTGACATAATTGAAAATAACATCAAAGTCTTTAAGATCTCTGAGAGGAGGTGTTCATCCTTCATGATTATTGTTCCTTCCGCACTATTTGGTCTACTAACTGATAAGTCTAAGTGGCCAAAGGACGTGTTCGTGAAGGAGTTCCGCCCAAGGGCACGAACACAATCTGCCATACAAATTCCCCCGGTTGGTATGGCTTGGCGGATTGTTCCGAACATCCCATTGACGCTCAGCAAGTACCCTCCTTACAAGTAAAAAACGGCCAGTCCTCTCAATCTTTGACCAAAACGAGAGAGGACTAAGGACAAAAACCCATACCACTTACATCTCCTCACTATCCCTTCCTCACGACATCATCTCTCTCACCGAAACTTGGCTCTGCTCTAGCATCAATGACCTCGAGGTCCTCGACTACCATTTCACGATTTTCCGCAATGATCGCTCCCAAGGTGACCCTAAGCGACGTGGTGGTGGTGTCTTAATCGCTATGCGTTCCTCACTTGACGCATCCCTTTTCCCAATCTCCTCTCCAGAACCCCTTGAACCCCTAGCTATCAGAATTCGCCTCTCGACGGTGAATATCATAGTCCTAACCTGCCACATCCCACCTCGAACTAACGAAACTCCTTTCCATCACCTATCGGATGCTATTGGCCTACTGGCGCAATCAGTGGAAGGTGAAGACCACTCTCTAATTCTCGGAGATTTTAACCTCCCATCCCTTACTTGGTCTGTTGATGAGGAGATGGACTGCTTTAAAGCAGATAATCCCTCCACGACAGCCGAGATATCGCTTGTTGACTGTATCGCCTCCAACAACTTATTCCAGATCAGCTCCTTCAAATATCACAACCTTCGTCAATTAGACCTGGTCTTTTCAAATGACCCTCCGAACGCACAAGTCTCCGCCAGTGAAGTCGCTCTCTGCAACGTGGCCCCACACCACTCTCCACTAAGCGTTAACGTGTTTTTCCCTGCTGCCTCCCTCCCCCGATCCGATTCCCCCTCTCCGCGGTTTAACTTTCGACGTACAAACTATCTCAACCACAACTCCCGCCTGATGGTTGCTTGTTGTCTCCTAGACGTTGACACAGAAGCGGATAACATTAACAGCCTCATTTCTACATTCTGCAACATTATTTTTGACTGCATCTCCACCTCTACACCCTTACTTACACCTCCCCCAATTGATTCCTCCCCTTGCTGGTACACGAAGGAACTCAAGACTCTGAGGAATAAACGTAATTCCAATTGGAACACATTCCTACTCTCTGGCCAACCGGACGACTACAATAACTTCTGTGTCTCTTATAGTGAGTTTTCGTCTAAGGTTCACTTACTTTATAGTGAGTACCTTTCGTCGGTCAAATTCAAACTTAGGTTTAACCCTCGTGAATTTTTTACCTTTGTAAATTCGAAAAGGCAACGTAACAAAGATAACTATCCGCCATCTCTTTTGTTGGCCACATTTTCATTTGCTGAAATTTTTGGTTCCCTCACACCAGCAGAAATCATTTGAGTGTGTACATTCGTGAGTACAATTTAGTTTACAGTTTAGAAAAATCTCTGTTTTCCGTGTTGAAAATGGAAACTTTTGTATGCATTGGTTGTTTTTATCAATTCGGGAATAAATATGTAAATTATATATAAAAAAATGAAAAAATTAATATTAATAACAATAATACGAATTTTCTTGAAAAGTATCAACTAACCGAAAAAAAATCAAAAATTCATATTTTATGGGATACAAAAGTGATGGGGTAGGGTACACATAAGTT
This sequence comes from Chrysops caecutiens, assembly GCA_963971475.1. Classification (NCBI taxonomy): domain Eukaryota; kingdom Metazoa; phylum Arthropoda; class Insecta; order Diptera; family Tabanidae; genus Chrysops; species Chrysops caecutiens. Next base: position 31,767,948 of record OZ020568.1, on the reverse strand, counting down.
AATTTTTTATTAGTGATTTTTTTTTTTTTTTTAAAGTACATATTCAGTTAGATATGATTATTATCTTTATTTTAAAGGGTGGGAAAATTGTTTTTTTTTAATGTAAAGGAGATCTAGCTAATGTTGCTTAAATGAAGAGTTCATCAAAAATTATCATCTCAGGAAGCATTTTTCTTCAAATGCTGTCCATATTCTATAAATTAAACAAAAATTCGAGTTTTTCATGCTCCCTCCCCTTTTCTCAAGCGGGCTTGGGACCGCTAATGGCAGAGTTACAGCACTATTTTTATTGGATATATGTATGTGTTTTGGTGCTTTCCTATTTCCAATCCAATTTAGAAGTTATTTGTCCTTAAGAGTCTTTCCTTTGTAGTGGAAGAGCCATTCCGCGTCCGTTTTTCTCTTATAGTCCATTTGCAGTGTTTCCAAAGCAAAATTGTTATGAGTGAATCTAAAATACTTAAAATAAATAGTAAAATTTCGGAACTATTAGGTGTTCCACCTTCCTTGCAGAGGGTTTTGTAACACTCTCGGCAAAGCTGTGTTATATTTTAAATAGATTTGTGGTAGCAATACCCAGCAAAATATCTTGTAGCAATGTTACTTTAATTCTGGTACTTTAATGGAAACCGTGCTTACTTCACTTATCTGGCAATCCACGTCAAAGTCGTCTTCTAAACACTCTAATGTTTCTGTTAAATCTACTAGTCGAGGTCGGTCTGACTCTAAAATTAGGTTGTCCTCAACCGACTGCTTTTCAAGTATGGCACGCCAATCTAATTGCAATATTTGGTCTTCATCCTCTTCACAATTACCAAATTTTGATTTAAACATAAACCTCATACATAATATTTTGGCAAATAGACATCTAAACTCATAAACACTTGGATTTGATTTGTTCGGGTTTCTGCACCGAATTTGTGCAAACAGATGGATCTTGGTTTAGTTTTTTTGTGTTTATGATATCTATGCTGTCGTATTTGGAAAATATTATTTTGTTTAGCTCAAGAACACCTTCAATAGTCATCACTGTTCCCTTAAAGCAGAATGCTCTATTTATTACGCCAACGGGCTTTATTTCTAGCAAATATCTTTGCATCTCCTTGAGGAAATCGATGTTTCTATCTTCTCTAGTAAAATGGGGTTTCCCATTTAATACATCGAACAGGCGGTTCATTTTTCTTACAAATAGTGCTGTTGGCAAAGCGTAACCTCTAAATTCGCTTGGAAATTTTTTGTATAATATAATGTTTCCAAGCCTATAGTTAGACTTTCACTAAAAACTTGAACTGCAAGTTTAACACTAATTTTCTGGAAGTTTGTTGGGAATATGTAGGCATATGTTAACCTGGGACATATCTTAGTTGGGTTGCTCGTTTCCAAATTATAAAGATACGATATGACTTTCCAGCTAACAATCCCATCATTGGTGACTAAATCGTTCGCCAATAATCTATTCCTCATGCTTTTGAATAATCGCAGCGTAACGCACGGACATTTAAACCAAGTTGTTGACAAATGTTAAGGCATTTGAATATTTGCACAGAAAGATCTGCAGCCGGGAGATTACTAGTACAAAGTACAGAGTAAAGAGGTTGCTTGAATTGTCCACATATATAATACTTCTGTAAGAGAAGTTTTTTTTTCCCTAGCAGTTTTTCCGTAAGTGGCATTAGATGTTTAATAATTTTTGTCCTCCTTGTGTACTCTTTGTTTAGATTTTGTTTAAGATTAAGACGTGGATAAGGTTTTTCTTTCTTTTTAGTTTTTTAATGTATGAGGAATTGTCGTTTAATGATAGGAATTAAATTGTTAGAACCCTTTCACTTACTATTAGAATCTTTGTTTTGGTTTAGAATAGTTTTAATAGTTTTAGGTTTTATGAATTTTCACTAATAAATTTATAAATTTATGAATCATAAATTACTATTCTGAAAAATTGAACACTTGTTTAATCATAACTTTCTTTTGACGGAGAATCAATAATGACGTAATGTTTATGTTTGGCATTTCGTTGGGCCGAATCTTTTTGGGAAGGGATCAATGGGTTCTTTCTAGACAAAGGACAAAATTCAATATAACTGATTTTAGATTATCGGATCTGTTAGTTTGATTCCAAACATCGCGACGTTCTAATCTTTTTGTACTAAAATTTTTGAAGGATTTTCTAAGAAATTTGTGAGAGTGTAATATTTGAGTTGATAAACTAGTGGGAAATTGTTTTTTTGGGACTAATTTGTGAGTAATTAAATTGAGAAACTGAGTTAATTGTGAGAAACGAATTGGTTGTGAAGGTGCGAAAAATTAAGAGTTTGATCCCGCTTGGAAGCAGCTAGAAGTTTAATTAAAAGGGTGAGTAATCACTGAGTTTTCCCTTAAACAATGTATTTTGGCAATGAAGATATATTTCGAGTTTGATTTGTGGATTTTGATGAATTTCATTTGTTGGGACCTTTAAGTCAAGCAATTCCCCTTGGTTTTTGTTTCTTCATTCCATTTCTTTGGTAAGGACTGGAGCATATTCTGTCTTAGTGAATTATTCGGTGATATCGGAGTGTAACTCGTAAAGATTCCATGTTTATTAAATATTTCGGAAGATTATTTCAGCGTTATTGGCATAGTGAATAATTCTCGTAGTTAAAGTGTGAAGCGTGGAGATCCCGCTTGCTTTTGAACGTGAGGTGACGTTGTTCTTACACTCGAGTTGTTTGTTTTGCAGGTATAAGCGTGGCGATCCGGCTCCCCTGTTTGCTTAGATGAACGGTGTAGTTGTTGTTCTCTCATCTTAGATATGTGGCGCGATTTTCCCCTATATCTAGTCTGTGTTTTTTTGACGAGAATTGATCACTTCATTAAATAACTCTTTTTACTATACGAGGAAAATCCGATGAATTGCACTTCCCAATTTCGTAAATTTGATTACGCATTGTGGAAATCATTTTCATAGAATCAATTAGTTTAAAATGTGTAATAGTTCGGAAATCTGACTGAGGACGAGTATTCTCTGAGGTGTGGAATCATCCCACTCAAAGCTGAAGTTCAGCGGGATAGGCTCCCTTACGTTATGCTGCTGGGGATCCGCACCTGACACAGATATCCGAACATCAGTTTTGGTCTTTACGTTTTGAAGTCATTTAAAAAAAAAAAGATGCGTACTCAACGATTAGTTTTGAGTCGAAAACTCATACTCATTTTTAATTACAGGTACAATATTGGGAGCAACTCTGACCGACCAGATTCTACGCCAACTAGTTCCTGACAACATTATTTCACATAAGATGGGTTTTGATTTTTTTGAATACAAATAAAAAAAAAAAATCACTATATTTTTAACCTTTTATCTTATACTTCATACAATAAAAACACATATTGACTTCGGTATAATATTGGATTCTTCACCACCATAGTCAACAAAGCCCACAATTTTGTCTTTGGATTTAACATATGTTAAATTGGCTTGTACACTCATTTCGTCAAAAATTTAAACAACCTCTTTTTCGAATTCCGAAGAATTTCTTATTTCTTCATCTATTTGCTCCTTAGATCATTTTAATGAGTGCGTGAGGACCTGGAGATAAATTTTTAATGCTTATTCATCTGTGCAGTGAGCTGGGTGAGGCAAATGAAAGCCAAGAGTATTTATCAAAGAATTGTGTCCGGCTGAAGATCTGAAATATAGACACTGGCATATCCATTTCTCATGGAATGGATGTCTTACGTGTCTCATGAGAAGTAATCAATTTTGCAAATATCTTACTTCTCACATTTACGTGTGTCAATGAGTCAATTTTTGTAGCCACAATTTAATTTTCCTTGACTTTAAAAACCACCCTCGTCTTTCGATTTATTTTTGTCTGCTTTCTCAAGTTTTAATTAATTTTCTTCATTTTTTCAAGCTGAGTGCATAATTTCTTATATATTTTCAGAGTCTTTTTTAATTTTAACAAAATTTTATTTGCCTATTGTATTGCAAACATCTTGTGCATGCGGTTTCCAAATCTTCCGTGGATGATGGAATGTAGATCATTTTCGATATTTCATTCAGTTCTTCGTACGTGAAATCAGTTGAATTAATTTGAATTTTAGGTCCTCCGTACGTACGAACTACCTTCGTTCTGTCAAAATTGCTAGGTGTTCCTGCATTATTGCAAAATGTATAGCCAAAATGATGGCTACAGATATAGGGACATTTTCTGTCTTCAAAATCGGCTTTCACTGATTTGCATCAAATTGGAGAGATTTCTTTATTTTTCAGAGGAAATCTGTGGAATTACCTTTGAGGAAATAGTTCTTTGGTTGCTCCACATGTGGGTACAATACATTTGGTTCTTTGCCAGGACATCTAACATAGAAATCAATAGCATTTGTAAATAACTTTTGACGCAGAGATGGTAATATTCCCTCAAAGGATAATAACTTACAGTGCTGCATCCAACAATATCAATACCAATTTATTTCTACACAATGATCGCAACAAAAAAAATACCTAATGAAGTCAACTACTTATATGTATTTATTAATTTTAATATTTAATTTATTTAATTTTTTAATTTTTATAATCAAGATTAACACTAACAATATTTTTGGTCTCGACTAGACTAAATTACAAACTTGAATAATTTTAGTTACATTTTGAAAAATAAAGAAAGTAAACATGGCCAACTAAAGGAATTAAAAAATATCAGGTAGCCTACTTAAAAAATAAAACGGAACATTTTCAAAACCGAAAAAAGCCAACTCAAAACCGAGAAAAGCCAACTTTTCTAAGCATCGAACTATAATTACTAATTAAGCAAGGTTTGATGCGCCCTTTACATTAAACTTGCTTATCGTCTGATGTTAAATGGAAATAAGGAAAAATGAGTGGTAACATCAAACATTAATAAAATGGAACAATTGCATGGCAAAGAAAGACTTATTTACAAAATAAAACAGGCAAAACAGAACATCAGGTACAATTAATAGGACATTCCTTTTCTTCAAAAGAAGTCTAACATTAATACTACAATAATAGGAAAAAATTTTGTTTCATTGAAACTGACAGTCTTTTGCATAGTTTTTTTTATTTTTACAAATTGACGAAACAGACTTTCACCGGCACCCACCGGAGTAAAATCAAAATATACTTTTTCAGGACTAGAAAACCAATTTTTCCTCACCTTAAAATAAATGTAATCATTAAATCTAACTTTATTTATATGTAATTACTTATTTGTTAAAATAATGTTGTGAGACGCCGCACCATCTAAAAAGAAAAGGGGTTAAAACAGCATAATAATGCAAATATGAAGCACCTACCATACCCATAACACCGGATAACCTATAAAACAAAGTACACAAAAAACACATATAATCATAATCACCATTTCATTCACCAAGAGAAGTGATGTTTATGTTCACGCTGACAATGTTAATGCGCAACAGTTCAGCATATGAACAAAGCAAAGCATAATGTCACATGTCACCATGGTCACCATCAAACAGTCACCGAAGTAGAAGAAATCAAACATCAAACATCAGCTGGTCCCATAAAACTTACCTGAGCATCGTCGTCCACATAAATCTACATAGAAACACATAAACGTACATAAAACAAACATAAACAACTGCACACAGTCACTCGCCAAAACCGACTGTCACTTGTCAAAACCAACCACATGAGGAAAAGTGAGTTCTAAAAAACTCAACTAGTCACTACATGATGGAGCCACCGTACCATAAGAGGAATTTAGCAACACATGACAACATCGCAATAACGGACGAAATTCCCGGTTTCAAAATATAAAAAGCCGGCGAAAGCTAGGGAAAGCATCAGTTGTCAAAGCTCGACCTGAGGAGAATATCCAAGGAAGGAAAAGTGAGTGCAACTAGCGCCGAAAGCGGTCTGTAAGCCCATCGGTAACCAGAAATTGTGGTTGAAAGAGGTTGAAAAACCCATCATCCCAATTTCAAATTTCTCTACCGAACACGGTTCCAGCAACCTATCGGTCTTTTGGGGGCGCCTAGGCGAAAGTGGTTGTATAAACCCATCGTTTAACGTCCAAACCAACCAACCGAACACGGTTCCTGGAACCTATCGGTTTCTGGGGAATCCCCAAGTTGAAAGTGGTTGATAAAACCCATCAACTAGATTCCAAATCAACCAAACTAATGAGTTGGTCCATTCGTAGTGCCAGCATCACCCAAAAAGACGTTGACGGAGGCTCTGCGTGACTCTGGGGCCGGTCCTAGGCCCATTACTCTGGAGGAGTACCGCGCCCGGAACGCAGCCAGACGGGAGACCACGCAGCCATCCCCCCTGCCCAACGTCCGTGCCCCGAAACGCCGTACAGGGAAGGAAGCTAACTTCCGCCGGGCTATAGAGGAGGTCCCGCGTCGCCTGTTGTTGGCCGTAGGTCAGGAGCAACGTCTGCAAATCAGCCGGGAGTTGCAGAAGCTGCACAACGAGCGGCTCAGGTATCGGAAAGAAAAGAGAGGTGAAAAAAATAAAGGAAAGAAAAATAAATAGAAAAGAGAAAAAAAAGGAAAAACCATAATAAGAGAAAAGAAGAGAGTTAGAACAAAAAGAGATAGATAAATAAGAACGAACAGATAGAGATACCCTGGAGAATGCGAATTCGAATTCGCCCAACAGTCGGCAATTTTGGATAAGTACAGCTGTAAGAATTACCCCGTAAAATAGATTTAAAGTCATGAGCGTACGAAAAGAAATTTGGATTGTATAGAGATTTTGAAATAAGGTTTAAGGAGCTATCACGAATTTGGTTTATATAGAGATCTTGTAAATTTGGATTGTATAGAGATTTTGAAATAAGGTTTAAGGAGCTATCACGAATTTGGTTTATATAGAGATCTTGTAAATTTGGATTGTATAGAGATTTTGAAATAAGGTTTAAGGAGCTATCACGAATTTGGTTTATATAGAGATCTTGTAAATTTGGATTGTATAGAGATTTTGAAATAAGGTTTAAGGAGCTATCACGAATTTGGTTTATATAGAGATCTTGTAAATTTGGATTGTATAGTGATTTTGAAATAAGGTTTAAGGAGCTATAGTTTAAAATAACTTGGAGTATGCTAGAATTTGTAATAAATTGGTATATGTAAGGAACTAGAATAAGGACTTTGATTTATCAAATGAGTTGTCAACCTTCAACATTTAACTGTAGTGAGTTCAAGAACTTGTTGTTAAAGTGAAGTTTAACAACTGAGAAATTAAACCACAACAATAAGAAAAGTATAAGAATAGGAATTGCATTAAACTAGGAATTGTATACATACCTTAACAAACAATTTTGAATTCAATCTAAATAACTATAGAAGATGAAATGAAAGTTCAACAAATTACAAATTTAACCTACATTTAATATTTTAACAAATATATTGTAATGATATTTCAAATTTTATTTTGTATTTTAATTAAATTTTAATACTATACAACTAAATTACAAGCTACACCTATAAATTACCTATAAACTATATAAACTATGCAATTGTCAGAATAGTCGGAGACAATCATATGGTGCAATAAGGTTTTGAAGTTTTCAAAGATTGATAATACATATGAGCCCTATAGGATAGTTTAGCCACTAGAGCAATAAACTGTTAAAAACTCAAAATTCGAATTTTATGTGAACACATCTTTAAAAACTCACGTTAGGAAAAAATAATGTATTAAATAATGTTAGCAAATGTAAAAATAATGGGGGTCTGTCATACATATGAACCCACTAGGATCCTTAGTTTAGCTGCTACGAGCAATTTTATAATTTTTTCCAACTTTGGTCAGTAAATTTTTGAAAACTCATTTTAGAGAAAAATGTTCTTTGAAAAGAAGTTAGCAAATAGAAAAATAATGGTCGGTCATACATATGAACCCTCTAGGACGCTTCGTTCAGCCGCTACGGGCAAAAAACCGTTGAAAATTTTAATTTTTACCGGAAGAGACCTCTAAAAACCGGAAGAAAATTGATTAATTTATGGTTCCCGGAAACTATAATATTCTATAAGCTGTAATTCGGAAATAAACTTACCATTTTACATAATCCTTGAAAATTCACCTGCTATAAGCTGAATAAACAAAAAGTCAGTCAACCCGATCAAAGGGATTGTTGTTGTTGTTGGGAAACGAAATTCAATTCGAATTTTTGAAAAATTCGCTACCAAAATTTGTTCACCAACACACTGCCAACAATCCCTTTGGTAGCGTGTGCAGCTACGTACATATATAAATGGTTTTGAGTTTATTTTATAGAACATTGCGATCTACGAAATAAATTCAAAACCGGTTTTCACCCCAAGAAAAATTGAAACTTTGAAGAGGGCGAGCTCTTCAATGTTTCACATTCCGAACAACGATTTGGCAAAAGCTCCTGAAAAGAGCTTTTAAAATCGGGTGCCAACTCGTTGTATGGGAACGAGACATCTGGATTGTCTGTGTTAGACCCTCAAATACCATTGAAGACACCCACCTTTAGCACATGATCATCCAATATACTCACCTTAGTGCAGATTCTCTAGGGTATGTGCATCAACCATGGAAGATACCTGACATAATTCCACCGATGAAAACGAGAAATTGGATGTTCTACATTCCATGGGATAGACAATACCGCACATGGAATGTTCATGAGCATTAGAATTATAACACGTACCACGTCTACGAGATTGAGTACACTTATTTCTTAAACACCAGCCGATCTCTGCAAAATTTCAGTTTAACCGAGCTACACAACAAAACTCAATGTATCAATGATAACGAAACCTTTCAACAAAGCCCACGCGAACGAATCGTGTATCGGCACTGTTCAAAGCAACGAAGCAAGTCCAGAAAAACTGTCAAGTACGCATTTTGACTAACGTATTCATTTTATTTCTTTTTGATTTTACTTATTTAAATTTATTCTCTTAATATTTAACTATCTAACTTTTAATATTATTTGTTAAATTCTACAGCGGGGTTTACCCTTAAGTGCATTTAACGATTACGATTCCCCTTACAATACTTACTTTGTCTTCGCCAGCTTCTTGGATCTCCTGTAATTACTCCTTTCCTGTTTGATCTTGTTGATCTCTCGTTGTGCCAGAATTCTTTTCTCCTTCCCCTGGCTAAAAACCCAGGATTTTACCGCCGCGTCGATCATGCGTAACTTGTACCTGGCGAAGTAAGTACCGGATGTTATACCTCCAATCGCTCTCGCAGTTTGAGTGGTTTTAGGGGTAACTTGTGCCTGGCGAAGCCAATTTCCGGTGGCGGTACATTTCCCGGTTGGTGTACCATACATTTAGGGGGTGCCACTCATTTATTTTGTAAGGTAGAGCATATTCTGCTATGTGGTAAATACACATATTTTTTAGTCCCACGATGCCTAGGCCAAGCAATTGGTAGGTCTGTTTGTTTTTTACGCACTGGCTTGTCAATGGAATTGTTCGTTATACCCATTATAGCCAGGCGTTATCTTGATGCATCGGGATTCTAAGGTGCCCTACGGGGGAGGGGAGCGTAGTTAGGCTTCCGACAGAAGCAGACGTATTGGCACTTCGAAACATTCAACGACAAATTGCTTTTGAAGCACCATTCCGCAAAGCGATTCACATCATCTTGGAGTTCAATATGGTCGAGCTGGTGTGCTACTTTCTTAAAGATTTTTGTGTCGTCTGCGTAGCTTAGAAGAACAGAGTAGCGGACGACTCGGTGGGAGTCATTTGTCGCTAGAACGAAAAGGAGGGGACCAATATGGCTGCCCTGTGGTACCCCGGATGTGGCATATATATTGGCTGACAGGTGAGAACGGAATGAGGCCTTGTATGTGCGGTTCGACAGGTACGAGTGAGTCCACCTGAGGAAGAATTCAGGGCATTTAGCCAATTTGAACTTGTATAATATGAGATTATGAGGGATGCTGTCAAAAGCTTGTGTCAAAAGCTGTCAAAAGCTCATGTCTGTGAAGATGGCATCGACCGCCTCGCCACGTTCAAGAGCATTAATGGCGTAGGACGAGAATTGGATGAGATTAGTTACGGTTGACTTGCCCTTAAGGAACCTGTGCTGATGTGGAGATATTATTTTAGAGAAGGCCGGATAGAGTTTCTCTACAAGAAGAAGTTCGAAGAGTTTCGCTATTGTCGGAAGTTTGGCAATAGGCCGATAGTTAGTGGCCAGCATCTTAGAACCCTTCTTAAACACAGGAATAAGGAAGCCAGCTTTCCAGTGGCCTGGGAACACACCAGTATTGATGGAGATGTTAAATAATTGTGTTAATGGGCGCACCAAATTATTCACGCAGCGTTTTAAAAGTATGGGGGGAATACCGTCCGGGCCCGGGGAGTAGTCGTCCTTGAGAAGGATGAGCCGTTCAAAAACTTCTCGTTCGTCAAAGTTAAGAGTAGGGAAGTCGACAGCGGGTGGTGATGAGGAAGCATAGAGGGAGGAAAAGTAGGCCAAATCTGGCTCGAAAGGCCCAGCGTGGAATGTAGAGGAGAAGAAGTTAGCAAACATGTCCGCAATTGATTGGGGGCTGTCACACTCATCACCAAGGTAAGAGAAGATATGCGGGTAGCAGTCTATATTGAATTTTGTCCTTTGTCTAGAAAGAACCCATTGATCCCTTCCCAAAAAGATTCGGCCCAACGAAATGCCAAACATAAACATTACGATATTATGGATTCTCCGTCAAAAGAAAGTTATGATTAAACAAGTGTTCAATTTTTCAGAATAGTAATTTATGATTCATAAATTTATAAATTTATTAGTGAAAATCCATAAAACCTAAAACTATTAAAACTAGTCTAAACCTAAACAAAGATTCTAATAGTAAGTGAAGTGGTTCTAACAATTTAATTCCTATCATTAAACGACAATTCCTCATACATTAGAAAACTAAAAAGAAAGAAAAACCTTATCCACGTCTTAATCTTAAACAAAATCTAAACAAAGAGTACACAAGGAGGACAAAAATTATTAAACATCTAATGCCACTTACGGAAAAACTGCTAGGGAAAAAAAATTCTCTTACAGAAGTATTATATATGTGGACAATTCAAGCAACCTCTTTACTCTGTACCTTGTATTAGTAATCTCCCGGCTGCAGATCTTTCTGTCCAAATATTCAAGTGCCTTAACATTTGTCAACAACTTGGTTTAAATGTCCGTGCGTTATGCTGCGATTATTCAAAAGCATGAGGAATAGATTATTGGCTAACGATTTAGTCACCAATGATGGGATTGTTAGCTGGAAAGTCATATCGTATCTTTATAATTTGGAAACGAGCAACCCAACTAAGATATGTCCCAGGTTAACATATGCCCACATATTCCCAACAAACTTCCAGAAAATGAGTGCAAAACTTGCAGTTCAAGTTTTTAGTGAAAGTCTAACTACAGGCTTGGAAACATTATATTATACAAAAAATTTCCAAGTGAATTTAAAGGCTACGCTTTGCCAACAGCACTATTTTTATGAAAAATTAACCGCCTGTTCGATGTATTAAATGGGAAACCCCATTTTACTAGAGAAGATAGAAACATTGATTTCCTCAAGGAGATGCAAAGATATTTGCTGGAAATAAAACCCGTTGGCGTAATAAATAGAGCATTCTGATCTAACAGTGATGTAACCGGGAACAGTGATGACCATTGAAGGTGTTCTTGAGCTAGACAAAATAATATTTTCCAAATACGACAGCATAGATTTCAATAACACAAAAAAACTAAACGAAGATCCATTGGAGAATCTGTTTGCACAAATTTGGTGCAGAAACCCGAACAAATCAAAGTGTTTATGAGTTTGAATGTCTATTTGCCAAAATATTATGTATAAGGTTTATGTTTAAATCAAAATTTGGTAATTGTGAAGAGGATGAAGACCAAATATTGCAAGTACATTGGCGTGCCATACTTGAAAGGCAGTCGGTTGAGGACAACTTAATTTTAGAGTCGGACCGACCCCTGTTAGTAGATTGAGCAGAAACATTAGAGTGTTTAGAAGACGACTTTGACGTGGATTGCCAGATCAGTGAAGAAAGCACGGTTTCCATTAAAGTACCAGAATTAACAGACATTGCTACATGATATTTTGTTGGGTATTGCTACTACAAATCTATTAAAAATATAACACAGCTTTGCCGAGAGTGTTACAAAACCCTCTGCAAGGACGGTGGAACACCTAATAGTCCCGAAATTTTACTTAAACTAAAAGAATATGAGTCTTCCAACGATTTTCCTATTTTGAAGTGGCCTTCAGAACTTTACTACCAAATCTGCAGGCTACATGTCTTAGTTTTTAAGAAATATTTTGATTTATGCCCGTCACTTTCGAATTTAAAAAAAAATAATATAGATAGATGCGTGACCTTAACCAACTAAAACTTTAACGACTGGTTCGCTGAGACACAAAAGTGCAAGGTCCACGGATTAAGTATTTTAGAAATACTGCAAATGGACTATGAGTGAAAAACGGACGCGGAATGGCTGTTGCATTACAAAGGAAAGACTCTTAAGGACATCTAACTTCTAAATTGGCTTGGAAATAGGAAAGCACATATAAAACACATATATCCAATAAAAATAGTGCTGTAACTCTGCCATTGGCGGTTCCAAGCCCGCTTGAGTAAAGGGGAGGGAGCAGGAAAATCGAATTTTGGTTTAGTTTATAGAATATGGACAACATTTGAAGAAAAATCCTTCCTGAGATGATAATTTTTGATGAACTCCTTATTTAAGCAACATTAGCTAGATCTACTTTACATTGAAAAAAAACCATTTTTTCCACCCTTTTAAATAAAGATAATAATCGCATCTAACTGAATATGTACTTTTCAAAAAAAAAAAAAAAAATCACTGATTAAAAATTAACTTATGTGTACCCTGTAATGTTTATACCCCATCACTTTTGTATCCCATAAAATTTGAATTTTTGATTATTTTTTCGGTTAGTTAATATTTTTCAAGTAAATTCATATTATTATCATTAATATTAATTTTTTTCATTTTTTTATATTTCATTTACATATTTTTTCCCGAATTGATAAAAACAACCAATACATACAAAAATTTCCATTTTCAACACGGAAAACAAAAATTTTTTTAAACTGTAAACTAAACTGTACTCACGAATGTACACGCTCAAATGATTTCCGCTGGTGTGAGGGAACCAAAAATTTCACCAAATGAAAATTTTGTTCCATCCACCAAATTTTACTTCCCCACCTTTCTTCTTATTTCGATGTTCCCTTCCCGCGACCCACAAACTAGTCGACACCAAGTAGCAGGCAAATTTCGCTCTCAGAGCGCATAAAACATGCGCTCACCTAAAGCTCTTTGTCTGCTAGTTGGTGTCTGCAAGTTTGGAATTTTTGGAGCCGACTCGTTGTATGGGAATGATACATCTGGATTTGTCTGTGTCGTGCCTAATGGCGAGTGTGTTGGGTAAGATGATTGGCTGTGTTATGATTCGATAATCTCTGCCCTTAGGTGGGTGCCGAATGGTGATGACTGTCGTTCATGCTCTAAAGAAGTGTGACTCGGGTGGTTTGCTATTTCGTCTGCCATTTTGATGATCTCTACTCTAAGGTGGGTGCCGAGGGTGATGACTGTTGTTCGTGTTCTAAAGAAGTGTGACTCGGGTGGTCGCTATTTTGTACACTGCCGGTCACAATTTATTCGTACTTGACCGAAGGATATACTATTATTTAGGGGATTTTCTGTGTTACAACAACCTGAAATCGGTCGAAATAATCGTTAAAGGTGACCTGGACCAAATAACCGTCCAAAACAACCTGAACTTTTTCGAAATAACCATTAATGACAACCGCGACCTTGCCTTTGAAATAACCTAGACGTGGTTGCCAGAAGGCTTAAAGACGACGAACGCCGAAAGGTATAAGTCGACGAATTGGTAGGGACCACCAGCATGTAGGAAGACATCCTTGAATTGGCTGACATATTGTTGCATCAAAAGAAGACAGAAAAGACCATCCTGGGGAAAGGGAGAAATTCTTCAAGCTAATTAAAATCGTAATATGTCATTCGTAATAATAATATGCGAACCATATTAGAAATTGTAAAAAAAGATACGTGTCTGAGGAATTTAGAGCAAACCCTAACAGAAATTGTAAAAAGGAAAAAGGAGATATATACAATAAAATTTTATACTTAAAATCACTCATTTGTTAATCTGACTAGAACCAGGAGACTGTGCAATGAAATCAAAATTAAATAGGCAAATTGAAATTGTAAGAAATAAACAAGGATTAACAACTGAAGAAACATGATTTATAAAAGTAAACCGTATGAAAGTAAAAGAAAGAGAGAAAGAAATTTGTTCGCTCAAAATATTGTATATAGGAGCAAATATTTAGGTGAGGAAGAATGAAACGTTCTTAAAATAGTTTAGCTTTATAATTTTTAGTTTATTTAAAAAAAAAAACATTAGCAATTGTTTACATTATTGTTTAAATTATTATAGTTTACACACATAAAATTCACATATAATAAAATACACAGGTACAAACAAATATTAGAGATAGATACTTTTTTTTACACAATATTCCTTTCATATAGATATTACACAATTATTTTTTTTCAAGATACGAGACAATTGGTTTTCAGTGATTACAGAACATTCTCCACCTCGTTGGCTACTTGGTTGGTAACCCTGTCTGGTAATAATGGCAAGATACAGAGCTTGGCGATTGGTCTAGTTAGTCTCGTAGTAGATGTTTCGATTGTCACAACTCTCATAAGTTCATCAGCTCCAGGGTGTAGTTCTTTCACACGAGCAAGAGGCCATTTACACGGTAGAAACCTCTTATCAGTTGGTAGAACCATCGATCCAACCCTGATCTCATTTGAAGGGTGGTGCCATTTAGATATTGCTTGATACCTCTTTAGACATTGAGATGACCATCTCTTCCAAAAGCATTGTAATTTTTGATGTAGAAGATGCCGAGTAGAGTGTCGAGACACTGGAAACTCAAGTAAAGAAGGCTCAGGTATCGAGTTGAGTGGCTCTCCAATTAGAAAATGACCCGGTGTCAGTACTCTCATATCAGATGGGTCTTCAGATATTGGGCTCAGTGAGCTCGAGTTTAACACAGACTCAATTTGGGTAAGTAATGTTGACATCTCTTTACAGGTGGTGGGCAGTGTGCCACCTCTGGCTCTTCTCAGATGAAATTTCAAAGATTTTGCAGCAGCTTCCCACTTGCCACCAAAGTGTGGAGCACTAGGAGGGTTAAACTGCCAATTTGTTCCCTCCTTTAGAATCAACTCTCTCAGATGCTCATTCTCAGACATTCCAGCTTGAAAGAGGTCCCTTAGAGCCTTGTCCGCCCCTAGGAAATTAGTACCACAGTCACTGTAGATGGTATGGCAGTCTCCTGTGCGACTGATGAATCGCCTAAGTGCTGCTGGAAAAGTTTCAGTGGTGTAGTCTGTCACAATCTCTAGATGCACTCCCGAAGAAACTAGGCAGACAAACACAACAATCCAGCTCTTATGTGTTTTGACTCCTCTCCCCTTCCAGGTTTTGATAGTAAATGGTCCAGCATAGTCAAGCCCACAATGATAGAATGCGCGAGCTGGTTTGACCCATTAGTTGTTGAGCTTTAATTCCTCTATTCCTCACACAAGCGATACAGCGTAGAATATAACAACGAACTGGCACACGACAACCTACAATCCAGTACGTTCTTCGCAGATATGATAATGTGAGCTGCGTTCCACCATGCAGCGTCCTCTCATGTGCATCAGCAAACACCAGGGATGAAAGGGGTGAATTCCAAGGGAGGATAGCCTGATGCTTCTCTTCTGAAGAAAGTTCAGCTCGCTCAAGTCGTCCTCCAACTCTTAAGACACCTTCGTGATCGATATATGGAGTCAATTTGCAAAGATGATGGGTTTTAGGTAGAAAAGTATTTCGTTTTAGTAAATTTAACTCCTCGGAAGAGAATGAGCTTTGAGTTGTCTTGATCAACACCAACTATGGTTTACCTTTGAACCGTTGAATAGCTCTTAGACATGTGGTAGTAATTGTTAGGATTGTTAGAAGTCTCGATTTTTTCTGTCAAAGCACAGCAGGTGAACTCTTCTCAAATTTTTTGGCAAGATCACATTGACCTGGTCTTTCTTCAATGTTTGCACTCAAGCTAGAGGGTAAATTAAACGATGTCCACTCCTTAGAAGCTTTTAACAACCATGATGGACCATGCCACCATAGAGAATGTTCTTGTAGCTTTTTTGGTGAAAGTCCTCTAGAAGCGCAGTCAGCTGGATTCTGTTTGCCGGCTACATATTGCCAAATAGCATGAGGTTGCAACTCTTGAATTCGACGAACTCTGTTTCTCACATAGTCCTTCCATCTAGAGGGATGACTTTTTATCCAAGTGAGAGTGACTGAAGATTCAGTCCAAAAAAAAGGAGGTACCTCATGTAACTCGATAGTCTTCGTCACATATTTGATCAGCTTTGAAAGCAAAACAGCAGCATTTAGCTCAAGCCTTGTAATTGTTGTGGGTTTGAGCGGAGCGACTTGCGATTTAGCACACACAATAGTCGATGAGCTTTCACCAGCTTCGTTGATAGCCCTTAGAAAAACAACAGCAGCCATAGCATACTGAGAGGCGTCCGAAAACCCATGGATTTCAACTCTAGATGTATGAGTTAAGTGTTACCAACGTGGTACGGTGATAATATTGACTCCTTTGAATTCTCGTGCAGTAAGTTCTACATAGAAACTCCAGAAACTCAGCCCCAGTTTAATTTCCCACCTCGCCCCAGTATGAGAATCCAACTTGTTCAAAATGGAAGTAATAAGTAGTACATCAGAGCATGAGACATCTGATCCCCATGTCTTTAACGAATCTAAGGCTCTAGTATTAGAGGAGATAAGCTTCTTTAATATTGTCGCTGAACCTACAGTAACATGTAAGGCATAGCGAATAATCTCAGCATGTTTCATGCGTAGCTGTCGTGGGTTATCATACTGTCTAACAAGTAAATTCCGCCTGCATCCATCTGCATCCATTTCGTGACGAACACTATGTCCATAATATGATTTTTCTTCCAAAGTTATTTATTTTCAAATACCAATAACTATTTTTGAGAAATATATAGTATTAGTATAGTATTTTTAACAAATTTACCCATATTTCTTTCGCAAGAATTAGAATAGACCCAATAAATGGTGAAATATTGAAAATGAATGAATTGTAAACATCAAGAAGGCAAAATAAACAAATTTTGTTCACGTATTTCACTTTTTCGTCTATTTAATGAAATATAAGTGGAGTAATTATGATTTTTTCTGTTTTTTGTCTGCAAAAATAGTAAATGTCTTGAAACATGGCAACATATGTAAGGAAAATTTCTTAAAATCTGCAAATTTAACAAAATACATTAAATATTATCATTTAAGTATGAATTTATTTACTTTTCTATATGGGATAGCAGAAAACTTTATTTTTGGGACAGCAGAAAACAGATTTTTCTGCTATTTTTACACCCAGAATAACAGTTTAAGTCACTTTCGTTTTGTTACGAAAGACAACAAGAATGCTATGGGAAATAGCAGATTGTCAAAAAAGCAGAATCTGCTATGAACGGCCAGAATAGACACCATTATTTACAATTTGTTTCGATATTTAAGATTTTCAATTTGTTTCGTCAAACTTTTTCAAAATTCGGTATCTGGTTCGACTTAGATCCACTTTTCATTCAGTCAACTTTGTTTTATCAAGTATAATTTTCAATTTCATTTGGTCTCATGAAAATAAAAATCGTATTTTTTTTGACTTATTCTATAAATTCATATTTCTAATTTGTTTCGTGAAACTTTTTCAAAATTCGATATCCGGTTCGATTTATTTTTTTTTTTTGTATATCTTCAATCCACTTTTTTTGTGGTAGTGTTAAATTTGGTGGCAATTAGTCCAAATGGATACCATTTGTGAACTAATTTAATAGAACCGTACGCAAATCTACATCTAAAAAAGTAAATCTAAAATTTTTGCATATTTATCCGTAATCTCGCGGTTTTCGCGTCTTAACGATAATAATAGTATTTCTATTATTGCATGATAGTTTTTTTTGGAAGTGTCAATATTAATACGCATGTTCTTTTATACTATTATTATTCATATCATCCTGGTATTTGATCAAAAGAAAACTTTCAAATGACTTGATTCCTTTTAAATTTAATAAACTTTTAAATTACTTGGTTCCTATAACTTAAATTAACATTTTCTAATTAATGACTTTTTGTTATCATGAGATTTTGAGTATTATGTTTTTTATAATATTTGTGAATCTATTTGTTTATGTATGATCATTAATAGTATATATATTGAAGTTATCAAACAGTTCTCAGTAATGCATTCGATTAATTCATCTCTACTATTAGATTTTAATGATTTGTAAAATTATGACCAAGACTCTAAATTTTGTCATGTTTTTTCTAAGTTTTATATAAACACATTTATAAAAACTCACGATAGAGAAAAGTAATGTTTGATATAATCTTAGAAAATGTAAAAATAATGGGGGTCCGGCATACATATGAAACCCGTAAAATGCTTCGTTTAGCCGATACGGGCAGAAAACCGTTAAAAATTCAAAATCTGAATTTCATCAATTTTCCAATCATTTGTATGCAAATCTTTAAAAACTAAATGTAGAGAAAAATGATCCATGGAAAAAAGATAAGAAATAAAAAAATTATGATGGTCGGTCATATATACGATCCCTCTAAGAATCTTCGTTAAGCCTTGTAAACCCTTGCAAATTCAAATTTTCAACGGAAAAGTACCCTTTAAACCAGAAGAAAAATGTTTAATTTCTGATTTCCGGAATCTTTGATGTCCTATGATCTAAAATTCATAAATATACTTACTATTTTTAAGAAACCTACAAAAATCCACTTGCTACAAATTAAATACACCAAAATCCTAATTCTGGTTCAACCACACGAAAAATAATTACCTAAGATCAATACTATAACTTTGTTTATAAAAGTAAACTAACGTTTATTGTTCAAAAGAAGCGGTTTTTGCCAAAATTGTAATTTGTTTGCCGTATATTTTGGAATTCTTGGAAAAAAACGCAGTGATCGTTCTCAATACATAAAATCTAAAATCAGATTTCCATGACACAAACCTTCGTACTAATTTTGGTTTGTTCATCAGAAAAATTGGTAACTAAGAAGCTAACCCCTAGTGATTTCTTTCGCGAATTTAGTAGCAAAAAATATACACTAGCACTCACCGTCGAAAAAACTATTAGTCTGTAAAATTTGAGAACGATTGATCAAACGGTCTAGGAGGAGTTTGGTTACAAAAGTTTCATATTTCGTCGACGCATAAACGACGTCAATTACTAGGTGGCGTTCGCGAAGTCGCACACAAAATTGAGCTGAGCAGTCGATATATAGACACCCTGCTTCATAGTCATCTGTGGTAATGTAATAATTGCTAGCAATTGGTTCAAGTCGATACCATGCGTGTTGACTTGGTTTTAATGTAAAAAATAAGTGTATTACAATTCTAGCCCTAAGCACTGATTTATTGGCCATTTCTTGTTTGTTATTCTCTCTCTTCATTACCTCCAGTGAAAGAAACTCAAGAGATAAAGGGTGGGCCATATACGATTTGGAATTTGAATCGGATATAAAAACAACTAATGAATATTTGTCCAAAACTATAACTTTATTAGAAAGATTGAACATTTCCATTTACGAGTGAAACACAACATCATTCAAATGACTGCCAAGGCTTGCCTTACAGTACCTCGTCGGATCAATCCAATTTTACAATACATTTCGATTGTTTGGGCTTCAATCTCATGAACGGCAACTTCATTTTCGTGTTTCAAGGATTCAATCGTCTCTGGATGATAAGCGTAACATATATCCTTAATAGAAAAAAAAAATGGTCTAATGGGTTGAAATCACAGCTCTGAAGCGCCCAATTCGGATCAGAATTTCGCTATATTATTCGATGTACAAAAGCGGTGCGCAGAATTTCGATTGTATCGTTGGCTGTGTTGCAGCCCCGTCCTGTTGGAACCAAATTCCGTCCATGTAACACTCTTCAATTTGTGGAAGCTAAAATCCATTTAACATGGCTCTGTAACGCTCGCCATTGACCCTGAGAGCGGCTCCTTCCTCATTTTCGAAAAAATGGCCCTATAATGCCGCCGTATCAAACAGTCACTTGTTGTGGATGAACGTATGGATTCTCTAATACGCAAATGCGACAATTTCGCTTATAGAGATAGCCTTCACGGTGGAAATGAGCTTCATCGGAAAAGATAATTTTACGGTAAAAATGTTCATCTTCGACCAAACGATCTTCAGCCCATCCGATGCAATAGGCGAACATAAAACGCATCAGATGGTCATGAGGCTTCATTTCTTGCACTCTTGTTTGTAGCCAAAATTCTCATCAGACAAGTGCGAGAAATGTTCAGTTCCTGAGAACGATGACGAATTGATGTTGGTGGATGTTCATGCACACTGTGCGAAACCGCAGCAATGTTTTCGGGTGTGCGCACTGGACGAAAACGGGAACGGGTTGTTTTGTCCAATAACGAACCAGTTTCATAAACTCACTTCACTGATTGATCAACTGATTGGAAGGCAAATTTTTTCCGTAAATTTCTTATGGTTTCCGT
The DNA here is from genome assembly GCA_963971475.1 of Chrysops caecutiens. Taxonomy (NCBI): domain Eukaryota; kingdom Metazoa; phylum Arthropoda; class Insecta; order Diptera; family Tabanidae; genus Chrysops; species Chrysops caecutiens. The sequence goes on along the minus strand of OZ020568.1, from coordinate 31,747,283 downwards.
AGAAAACTCACCAGTGTTGAAGTAAGTTTTCAATAGTAACCAACTTTGTTCAAGCATAAAACGTCCCATTTTGTAAACGTCAAACATAAGACTAATTTTCTGTTAGCTCATGAAAGTCATTATGCCTATCAAACTCCAAATATACGGTAGTTCGTATTCCAAATGTCAGATGCCTCTCCCTGTATTTTCTATCTTAGTTCTAATCCTATTGTGGGCCCTATTTAATTACAGTTTATAAATTATTATTTCCTCTACACTGTTGAATTACTAAGCTTCTCTAATTTATGTTAAATAATTTAGAAAAGATGAAATTTATGCTATTTATTGTTCTGAAAAATGCTAAACTGGAAATAACTTGATTCCTGCTATTCTAATTATCATTTTTAGGGTTCCGTAGAAAAACGGAATCCTTATAGTTTCGTCATGTCCGTTTGTCCGTATGTCACAGCCATTTCATTCGGAAACTATTGAAACTATATGAATGAAATTTAGAAGTAAGGTGTCTCCTGTGAACCACTAGAAAATGCAGTAGTGAAAGTAAAGAAAAATGTTTTATTAAGGGTGGCACTCCATACATGTGTCTGGAGAACAAGATTTTTTGTTTCATTGCACATACCCGTATGAGGTATTTTTGGATAGGTCTTTAAAAATGACAGTGATGTTGGTAGAAACTTTTTTCCTTTAAGCTAATCGTTCGCGAAATATACGTTTCTAAAAACGTCAAAAGTGTGTTCCTCCCTCTCTAACTTTTGAACGACGGGCCAGAAAAATCTGAAAAAATTAAAGGTAGTAGAACTATATAAAATCAGTCAACGATTATTGGTTTGAACAATAATAGTCTTACCGTTAATTATGTAGATATTCGATGTTTTATGCTACCAACAAAGATTTCTTTAACTCAATACTTTATGCGGCATTCTACGGAACCCTTAGCTTATGTGTGTCCGACACGCACTTGGTTTCTTTTTATCTTATTAATCATGACTTTTTGTTATAATGTGATTTCTAGTATTTTGTGTTTTATATTATATTTATTATGACTACGAGTGTATATATTGAAGATATGAAACAATTTTCAGTAATCTATTCAATCATCTTTACTATCAGATTTCTTCAATAATTCATTCATCTTTACTATCGGATTTCAATGATTTACAAAATTATTAGCTAGAATCGTAATTTTGGATATGGCCACATTTATAAAAACTCAAAGTAGAGGAAATTAATGCGTGACAAAAATGCAGGAAATGTCAAAATATTGGAGGTCGGTCATACATATAAATACCGTGGGACACTTCGTTTGGCCGCTACGGGCAAAAAACCTTTAAAAATTAAAAATTTAAATTTAATCAATTTTCCCAACTTTTGTATGCATATCTTTGAAAACTCAATGTAGAGAAATATAATGTATGGAAGAACTGTAGGAAATGTCAAAATAATTTGGGTTGGTCATACATATAAACCCTCTAGGACGCTTCGTTTAGCCGCTACGAGCAAAAAACCATTAAATGTCCAAAATCTGAATTTTATATATTTTCCCATCTTTTGTATGTACACGTTTAAAAACTCCATTTAGAGAAAAATCATGTATGACAGGAAGGTAGAAAATATAAAAGTAATGGGGGTCGTTCATACATATGAAACCCTTTAAGTGTATAATTTAGCCGCTACGGGCAAAAAACTGTTAGAAATTCAAAATCTGAGTTAAATCAGGTTTCCGATCTTTTGTATGTATAACTTTAAAAACTGAATTTAGAGAGAAATCATGTATGACCAATAGGTTGAAAATAACAAAATAATGGGGGTCGGTCATACATACAAACAGCCTTGGACGCTGCGTTTAGCCGCTACGATCAAAAAACCGTTGAAAATTCAAAATTTTACCGGAAAGGTACCCTAAAACCCTGAAGAATATTGTCCATTTTCTGATTCCCGCAATCTTTCTTGTCCTATGATTCAAAATTCATAAATTAAAATACTATTTTTCAAGAACCTGTAAAAATCCACTTGCTACGGTTTGAGTAAACCAAAATAAATTTTCTCTTCAAAGTTTCCGTTTCTCCACAGCGACTTGCCGAAAGCCCCGGAAACAGTCAGGTGCCTGTGCTAAGAACTTTATGTTAAAGCTAATTCTGGTTCGAGCACGCGAAAACTAATTACCTAAGATCAATACCATAGCTTCATTTATACAAGAAAACTAACGTTTATTATTACAAAGAAAGCGATTTTTTGTCAAAATTGTATTTTGTTTGTCGTATATTTTGAAATTCTTGGAAAAACACGCAGTGATCGTTCTTAATACATAAAATATAATTTTAGATTTCCATGACACAAACCTTCGTACTAATTTTGGTTCGTTCATCAGAAAAATTGTTAACTAAGAAGCCTACCCCTAGTGATTTTTTTTCGCGAATTTAGTAACAAAAAATAGATGTTAGCACTCACCGTCGAAAATACTATTAGTTTGTAAAATTTCAGATCGATTGATCAAACGGTCTAGGAGGAGTTTGGTTACAAAGGTTTCATATTTCGTCGACGCATAAGAGCTTCATATTTCCAAACTTTTGTCTGCACACATTTAAAACCTTAATTGAGAGAAAACAGAAAAGCTAGGAAATGAAAGTTGGTTCATCAGTCAGTAACCCGTTATATATTGCCATCAAAGTTGTAGCCTTAAGAGTATTCTCTATAACACCCTCATTGATAACAGCCAGAAAATTTCCTTCGAATTGTACTACTGGTATCATATAACAGGCCGAAATGAGGCCGGAATCACGCCGAAATGGGGTCGAAATCAGGCCGATTTGACGCCGAAATAATTGAATTCGACGTCAATTCGGCCTCATTTCGGCGTTTTGTTCACTACCGTGTTCCGGCGTGTTTTCGGCGTCATTTCCGCCTCTATCTATATGAAATGGCACGCCGAATTGATGCCGAAAACACGCCGAAATATTTTTATTTTCGGCCTGATTTTTCCACTCGTGTTGTGAGATTTTAGCTTTTAGAGTTTTCCGAAACACACGTATTTTGACACCACAAATAAACCTTAATTATACAAGTACACTTCTGTCTTTTTCCTTTCAAAAAACTCCATTTCCCGTTATTCTGGCTTTTGCGATGACAATTAATAAATCCCATAAATCTCAAACGTTTCAAAAAGAAGGAATCTTACTCAAACTACCTATCTTACTCAAGGTTTTCGATAATTATCTCATTCAATATAGATGTACTTTGACGTGCAAAATGAGTTGAAATGATTGCTACTACAGTCTGAACTAAAAAAACCTTTTTACTTACAATGCTACTGTATATATAGCGCCATGCGCGAGCTTTAAGAGTGAGCGTAGCGAACGGCGGAGGTTGGCGAGCGTACCGAGCAGGGGGCGTCCCCCTAGTGCACATAAATGTGTCGGATTTTTTTGGATTCATCTTTAAAAATGGAAGTGATGTTGTCAGAAGTTTTCTTTATTTACGCTAATAGTTCGTGAGACATGCCCTTCTATATGCGTCAAAAGTGTGTCGTCTCCCCCTCTCTATTTTTTGAACCACGGGGCGGAAAAATTTAAAAAAATTGAAGTTGGTAGAACTATATAAAATCAGTAAACGATTTTTAGTTTGAACAATAACAGTCTTACCGGTCATTAGACATTCAAAGTCTTAGGGGGGTAGACCTAGTTGGAACGTCGAAAAATAGCTGTTTTTTTGAAATTTTTTTTGGGCACACAATCAATCAATTAATAAAAAAACTCCCTTTACATGAAAGATGTTTATATGGAAAAGCTATTCTTAACTGCTTATCAGAAAATAGTGAAAAATGTCGGAGAAACAGCAAATCTTCTAGCGGTCCAACAAAAAATATGGTTTGCGGCGATCACTGTATCTTGTCACTGAATCATCACAAATCAAAAAAATCAAAAAGGAATCATTAGCAAATCACGTATTGCTCCAGATGAACAAAAGGATTTGAAAAATTTGGATTTTCCGAGAAATGGCGGATGTTGAAGTTCAAAGTTGCGTTTTCCACCACAATTTCACTCTCATTTTCGGCTGTAAAAAAAACGATAATTGTCCACAGCATCTACTGACAAAGCTGCGTTTGGTATCAATGGTCACACAGTACACAACGCTCTAGGACTACCAGTTTCACAAGCAGGAAGTATTTAACCTGAACTTTCACCTAGCTAATACACTTGCCACAAAATTATCACAATTACGCCTTATTATTATTGATGAAACTTACATCCTGGTATCCAGAACGTTTCATCAGATCAATCGCCGATTAAAGTAAATATTTCATCCGTCCCATATATTTGCTGGAATATCAGTCATAGTTGTGGGTGATTGAAGACAACTAGCACCAGTTGGTGATAATTTGGTATTTCAGGCTAATTCATGAAATCCTCTTGTTGAATTATCAGGAACGCCCATTTGGGATCTCTTTGTCTTAACAGAACGGCAACAAAAACTCCGACAAAGGGATGATATTGCTTTTTCTCCAGCTATAAATAATATGGCAAGTGGAACTATGACTGATGAAGACATAAGACTCAAGACTGATGAAGAATATTCGTTGTTTCACTAGGTCTACATTACCTGAAGATGCCCGAGAAGCTTTCAATTTATTTGCTAGTAATACAGAGGTAGACGATCATAATAACCAAGTCCTTTTGGCTATGATGGAGCAATTTCGAAAGCAATAGACACTGTTTGCGTTGAACCGAACGCCACAATGAAAGAAAAAGCCTTAGAAATAGTTTCGAAACTGTCAACTTAGCAAACCTATGGACATCCAAACAATTTATTATTGAAGATACGTGCAAAATACATGGTTACAGTCAACATAGATACAGCTGATGGCCTCACCAATGAATAAGTAATACTATAAGGAAGCGCTATATGTCACATGTACAGTGTACGTGTAAGAAGGCAAAACATAACGGTACCCATGTTCTCCGTCTTTATCATTCGTGGTCTCCGCTCTCTTTCTATTCAACTCCCTTGTCAAAATATTTTTCGCGGAATACCTTGCTCGATTAATCCATAGTGTATTTTTCGTGAAAATTCTTAGTGAAAGTTAAAATAATTGTCATTTTTGATGTTTATATGATACAAAATTTATTAATGATGTAATAAGTGTCAATGTCATAAGGTGAATTTTGTGTTTATGAGGTGTTTTGTAGGAATAAAGTGTTGAATCACCAGTTGGAAAAGTAAAATGCAAAAAACCTGACCAAGGAAATTCATTTCATAGGTGAGTTTGGTATCAAAATGTTACTTAATAGTGCAGGAATCCATTTTGTGCAATTTTGAGTAATTATTAGTGAAAATATATCATAATATTCGTAAGAATTGCAAAATTTCAAAACTTTAGACGGCCATATTGTATGTTTACATTTTATGCGATAAGAGGCTGCACTTAGCTCAGAAACGGCGTAAAGGAAATGTTTTGTTTTTGAAGGGGGCAACTTTTACCTATATTCATAATATTTCTTAAATTTTGTTATTTATACAAAGCAAAATGTATGTGATATAAAACATTTAATATATTCGAAGATATTTACTTGACTTATATTTTCAGGACTGCTAAATGAATAACACCATTGATATCATAGCTGATGAAAGAGTAATTAACCGAAAATGTATACAACACAATACATATAATATATTTGAAGACTTTAACTTCATTTTTTCTCAGGACTGGAATATAGCCAATACTTCAATAAAAAGAAAAATATTAATATTAAATAATGAGGACGCAAACGAAAACAAGGAAATCAAAGTAGCACTGTAATTGTTCCAACGCCAGTACCAAGCCCGGTTCTGATAAAAAAGGGCCATAAAAGCTCCTTCCATAAAAAGAACTTGAAATTATATAATGCAATATTATTTATTTTAACTATAGAACAAAAGTAAACTTATAATATATAGTATTTTACACCAAATTTTGAGTTACATATTTGTAATATATTTTTTCTTTTGAATTGTAGAAAACTATACTCCTTACCACTATACTCAATACCAACACCACATACGCTCTTATCAGTTTTGGCTTCCACTTCGTTCCCGAATAGCGCTTCCTTATAGTATTACTTATTCATTGGGCCTCACCAACGGTTCTATTGGCCATTGCATAACAGCCATTGCATTCGACATCAACAGGAGATCAGGTGAAAAACGGCCGTTAGGTATTTGGTTGTGTTTTGATGATAAAAGAAAAGGAAAAACAAGAAGAACTGAGGCTTCAAGTACACTCAACCGTTACAAAAGTAGGTTAGATCAGAATTGGACTCCACTAGATCCAGACACATACACAATAAAAAGGTATAAATCATCAAAGTTAGAGGTCGCCGAAGTCAGTATCCAATTGTACCAGCGGAAGCGATAACGATTTATAAAAGTCAGGGGATATCGTTAGAGCGAGTGATTGTGCATTTAAAACCAACAATTCAAAGGTCAATGATGTACGCAGCTTATTCTCGTGCAACCACAGCATAAGACTTGTTTATAGTGACAGATTCATTTAAACCACCTCGTTCACCCAATAATCAAGATCTATAGGGAAAGAAATGGCAAAACTGCGACAAATTCTAAGGATTTCGATATACCGATCCCTTAGAGAATCCCGCGACTGCTCTCAAATTTTGTTCCACAACGTCCAGTCTTTGAAAAATTACTTACCGGACATAGCCAGTGATCCGCCAGTGCTATCTTCAGATATTTATTTTGCATCAGAGAAAGAGTTGCATAGTGGACTCTGTCTCCTAAGCTGCTTTTGTAGAAGTAGTTAGAATCAACGGGCCAAATCAAGCTTCTTCAAATCGTGGTTTTGGAATTTCATCATGGGTAAAACAGGGCTTAGTAATCTCACCTCAAAGAAGTTACTTCCAGAAATCAAGCAGCATTTCAGGCCACATTAAGGCCACATTAACAAAACGAGATTATATATAGATCTCCTAGGTGCTCCAATAAAACCTTCAAAGAGTTTGTCAGTAAAAACATAGTTCATGACAATATTTGTCCCACATTAGTTTTCGGAGATTTTAACGAAAATTTCGTTAGTGATAATAACATTTATACATTTATGCAGAATGAAGGATACACGCCTTTACTGCAACCTTGTGTCACAACACGAGGAGGAACACATCTTGATAATGTTTTTGGAAATTTTACTTGTGAAGCTGGGGTTTATTACTCTTTAGTTAGTTATCACAGACCTATATGGGCTCGAGTACATTAATAAAACTACTGACTTATGTAGGGCAATGAAATTGTGTATTAAATGCTAGAATTTCAAAATATCTAGTTTCGCATTTGCCAATTCGCTCACGGCTCGAGATACTGTAGGTGATCCAGCTCGACAAATAAACAAACAAATCAAAGAAGATGACTTCGAACAAAATGCTTACACGATTTTATTAGATCGCTGTCTAATAGCTGCCCTTCATAAAATGAATTTTAACTCAATTCCATACCGGCATGCTACGGAACCCTGAGCTTATGCGTGTTCGACACACACTTCGTTCTTTTTTTTCCTTTTACTTATGACAGATATATACCTCACTATTATTTTTGTTTTTCATATACATATGTTTGTATCTGCCTTACATTTTGTGTTTATATTGTATTCTTATTATTACCTGTATTATTTATTATTTATTCCCCCTTCTTTCCTTTTTTTTGTCGCCTCTTAAGGCTTACATTTTATTTGTTATTCATGCTTCTGGGGTACTGCGTGACCTCAATAAAACACGCGATGATTGACTTTTAGTATTCACTGCAAGAAATACAATCGTTTGATTTTAGTAAAAATTATGAGGAGGTTATGTCTCGATATTATCCACCGCACGCTCTGATGATTGACACCGTACTGCCAATACCGGAGTGACAAGACGATATTGTAATGAAAAGCATCGCAAACGATATTCGTCCTGCCACTAAAAGTTTGCACGAATATTCCGCCGGGCTCATTGCAAATGAGCAATGATTGTTAACAATGATTCTGTCTGGGTGTTTCGCTGGAATTTGGGTCTGACGGTGGTAAACAGGCGATCTAATAACAGATGTTGTTATTAGAGCTCCTCTCTTGACGCCTCCCTTATCCAAACCCGTTCTCCTGAACCCTTAGAACTCCTTGCTATTCGTGTTCACCTTCCGAAGATGTGTGATGAACATCCCGGCACGATAAAGAATCCTAAAAAGAAAGGATTTTACTAAAAAATAAGATAAATGACTTACCTGACAAAAGACTCGCATGGCGGCTACACGTCACGTCACTGAAATGTCACGATCGAGACTAGTACAAATCGGTACTAAACATAGCGACTAGTACGAATCAGTACTAAAATGTACTAGAAATTCATTCACTTAGTCATCGTTAGATGGCAGCAGCAGGTCGAATGATCAACGTGACCGAATTGACCCACTTAAGCGGAATGTGCGGAAATGCATTTCGCGGGAAAAACAAAATGGAATGTGCGAAAATGCATTTTCGGGAAACGCAGTGTGGAATTGGGAAATTGGGACAACAAAGTGGGAATTGCGGCGTAATGGAAAAATGAGGATAAATACACAACGAAAATTAGGGAAAAGGCAGTCGATCACCAGCAGACGAAGGGAAGAGCCAGTTAGCCGTCCAGGAAGACCATCCCAGCAACTCAACGACCAGCACCAGGAAGACCAGCCCAACCGATCAACCAGGAGGCCCACCAGTACAACCGAATAAAAAGTGAGTATGAGACACTCGTCGATAACGAAGAACTAGCGGATGAGAGCTCTTAGCCTCTCCGCTTAAGCCTCGACCACGGTTCTTTGAACCTATCGAGCACAAATACATTGTAATCACTGGGCAATTCTCCCCCAGTGAGCGACAAAAAGCAGCAGCTACAAGAGGAGCTCCGTAACCCCAAGGTTGGACCCCGACCTCTCACGATAGAGGAATACCGGGAAAGGAGAAAGGGGCAGGCGCAACAGAAAACCACTCCGAAGGTACCGGAATTACCACCGAGGAAACGAACGGGCAAGGAGGCGCGATTCCGGGCGGACATCGAAGAGACGCGACGTCGACTCCTTCTGGCTGTGGGTCGGGAGCAGCGAACAAGGGTGGAGCAAGAACTCCAACGGCTGTACAACGAGCGGAGACGATATCGCCAGGCAAAGAAGCTGGCCAGGTATAATCCAACGAACAAATATTAATGGTATTAATGGTCCAACTTAGTTTAAGAGAAGATTGTAATTGTTAATCAGTAAGAAGAATAAATGTATAAGAAATAAATGTTAAAATTGTCTAACGATCGACTATTTAATGGTGTTCAGGAGTGTACTCCCCCGAAATAGGGTTACTGTGAGGTTCTCTCCTCCAACGACACAAAGAGTCGAGGGAGAATCTTCATATAAATTTGGCGCAGCCGCTTTTCGGACCTACCTCTAGCAAATTGGTTAAGAGGAGGTTAGAGTAGAATGCAGAAGCTTGAAAAGATAGAAAAATAGGAAAATTTAATTAGTCAACTTTTAGGAAATTGCTCGGTTGATGGGTCAAAATATAAATATAAATAAATTTGATAATGTTTGAGAGCAAAAAGAGAAAATAAAGTAAAAGACACTTCTGAGCACAAGTCGATAGCGATAGGTAAAAGAGAAATGTACTAAGGATAGGAACTTAATGGGTTCTTAATTAACTTAACAAAATAAACAATATACATAAGTGAAAATATCAAACATTGTATTAGCGGAATATCTTGAAGTTAATGTATATGACATAAGACACTAATGCATAGTACGTAAGAAACTAATGTACATTCGATGTTATAATCTGAAAAAAAAGAGAAGAGAAAAATTAAGAAAAAACATACATATATAAAAAAAAAGATATAGAAAAGAAAAAAACAAGAAAGAAAAAAAAACAAGGAAAGAAAATATATATACAAAATGGAAAAAAATACTAATGAAACAATAATAATGATAATAGTAATAAGCGAATAATAAGAGGACAATGATACAGTTAATAACGCAAAAACAAAGTAACGGAATATATGGCCACGTCTACACCCAAAATTCCGGTGAATAAAAAGTTAAGGAAATTTTTAGAAACGATAAACTCCTTCACATTGGAAACAGAAATCGAGGAAATTCCGGAAGCACTAGCTGTTAGTGAGGCATCCACAGAAAGAGATAACACAAATAAAGACGGTGGCACACTCAGCGGGGAAGACCGCACAAACCCAGAAAACACCAACGAAAACAACGGGCGCTTCACCTAATAAGCAAGAAGTAGAACTCACATTCAGCACGGAAGAGAATAACGCGGAACCTCAGGCAGAACCTCAGGCAGAAGAACAGGAGGACAAACGGGTGCAAGCAGTGGATAACATAGTACCAGAAGAAAACGACGAAGAGATCCAAAGACCCCTGTTACGAGAAGTAGTATCACTCAGGAACGGGAGGCGATATATCCGGACACACTCAGTTAATTCCGACCCCGGAGGTAGTAGTAACAAGCAACGAAAACTCCGGAAGAATACAGATAGTGAGACTGTAGGCGAATCGAGTACAACAGAACGAAAAGCTGGTTGTAGAGATAGCAGACAACAAAGATCACGACGGCATACAGATAGTGAGGTAGTGGGAGAAGAGAGTACAATAGAGGAAGAAACTAAAGAGATGGCCAACATAACCCTGGTGAATAGCATACTTCGCAACAATGTGCCAATTTTGACTGGAGAGGATGGGCCCCGCAAGCAATGCGAGGTGAACGAATTTATAAATTGCGCGCGTCTAGGATATGAAATCCTCACAGAGGTGCCAGACAAAGTATTATTCACTCGATTGCTACCAACACGATTAAGAGGCAGGGCACTCGAAGTGATACAAACAGGTGGAACCGACACATTGAACGAGATAATTTCAACATTGAGGGCAAACCTACTCCAGGGAGCATCCTACATCACGTTGAACACTCAACTTCGAAATGTTCACCAGCTACCAACGGAGACGTTATTGGGGTATTTTAATAGGGTGAAAGACCTCATTGCTGCCTGTAAGAATGCTGCAGACGTGCAGTACCCTAATGGAGGAGATGGATTGAAAGCCGAAATAGAGGAAGTAGGCCTACACTGTTTCAAGATGGGAGTGCTAAATTCAAACTACAAGTTCTATCTCTTACAAGACGTCGAGAACACGCTGGAGGCGATAGGGGCCAAGGTCAGAAGACTTGAACAGACGGAGCAGTGTATGCAGCAGCCGCAACAGGACGTCGCCAACCCGATGCAACAACCAACGCAACCCAACTTTTACATGGCCGCACCACGGCCGCAGCAACCGTTTGTTATCAAGCAGGAGTACCATCAGAGAGGTCCCCAGAACTACAGGAATGGGGGTCAACAGTACCAGCAAACACGCAGAAATAGTTTCCAACCGGCTGGGAATAACTATCGAAATTGGAATCAGGGGAGTCCACGAGGCAGACCGGATCGCCGACAGATAAGAAGCCATTTCTACAACCGCGAGGGACATGTAATGGCAGAGTGTCGCACAAAACAAATGACACCGTTCTGCATAAGTTGCAAGGCGTATGGTCACACAGCACAAAACTGCAACTCGCACGGTAGGAACCAAACAAATCCAGGTCCAAATGGATATAGGGGTCGCCAGGTGAGTCACACCACGGCAAACGATACAGAAGAAAAGTGTAACTTTTGTCTATCGTTTGGACATACGGAAGGCAGATGTTATTTGAAGGAGAGATGGGAACGATTACAGCTGGAAAAACAAACCATAAACAGGTCCTCGGAAAACTGCGAGGGGGCGACTGGACACACCGCGAGTCGCCACAAAAGATAGAGAAAGGCGGTGTGGATCGTGTCCAGAAATCCCTATAGTGAGTCTACCACTGAATGTGGCCCAAAGAAGTAAAAACTTGTTCATAATAGACACAGGAGCCGAAATAAGCCTTATAAAAGAAGACGAAATTAACGAAGAAAGGAAAAGAGATATAAATAGAGAAGAAACTAATCAAGAGAGTAGGGGCTATACCACTGAAGGCGGTGACTATACATCGAAGATTTAAAGAGTTTAATTTATGAATGATTGCTGTTTGGACAAACGTTTTTCCACAACCCGCATGCGCCGTCAAACAAAAAACATTGCTACCAGTATCCTGATGTAATACTTCGCGTAAAATACTATCAATTACATTGCGTTGTTGACTATTGGCTCTCTCATACATTTCAATAAAAAGAAAATTTAAAATTTAGCTTCATCACCTGGATCGAAATGGTCTAAATCTACGTTATCAGACACATAAATCGGATTTGGTAGGCCAAGTTGTTGACATGAAACATTATGTGTCAGAAGGATATCCTCTATCTCCAAAAGGCTTCGATTATAAGAAATGTCTACACGGCAATCCCTAAGAAAATCTTCACTCATAAACATTTTAAATTCATCCCGATGCATTTGCTAGAATATTCAAACCACAAATTAATCCAAATAATTGTCGCAATTGTCGAGGTGATTTTGTTTCTTCCGCTTCATTTAAACATTCACGCCATTCACTATCATTAGATGCAATACCACGTGCGTGACATGCATCACCAAATGTCAAATGATTAATAGAATCATACGTACGCAAATCGTCAAACGACTGTGGACCACGAACATGCAATAAAAGTAAACGTAAGTGAAATAATTCAATTTATTTAACTTTTGGTGATACAACGTATAATCGTGAAATGATTTTATCGCCGTCACGTTTTCTCCTGGTCCAACATTTCCGTGGAACATTCCACACATAATATAATGGTATTTGAGTATATAATGATTTAATATATAGCTGTAAGATCATTCCTATTTCATTCAAAAAATGCCAATAATTTTGTCCTTGAAGGATTTGCAACTGCTTGACGCTCGCTCCCTTCTCTGAAAACAATATTCTGACGATTTGGCAAGTGACAGTCAAGACGTATAATCATATGGGATTGAAAGTGCACTGGATATTCAAATATTCGCCAAGCAGCTCAGTGGAACCAACAAAACGTCCTTTAAAAAAATTTTGAATTTCATCTATCTGAATACCACCATTAACCTCACCATTCACAACTCCAAACTCTAGCGACGCACAATCATACCCTTTGTACACATACTTGTATATATACTTAACACTCTTGACAGTAGTACAAACTTCGACCTTCAAATGACAATCGAACTTTTCCGGAAGATATGGATTATAAGGAACGACGTATCGTCAACTGAATGTCCACGCACATCAATGTTTGCACCGTTATCACGTCGTTTATAAACAGGGTAACCATTCACACTATACCGCGTATTATCACAGAAATCTTTTGCAAAATTTTTCAGGCACTTTCCATCTCTCATGCACACTGAATTTGGATTTAATAAACCACATGGCAATGCAATTTTGGGTGACAACAAACATCAGGAATTTCTGCACAGACAAACTGATCGATGCTAGCTATTCCATAAATTTTATCATCACTATTCAATGTTATCAGCACATGTGCATGGGGGAGACCACGTTTTTGAAATTTAATAGTATAGATTAATGCTTCTACTTTACCAAAAATTTGCCTTTTCAATATTGAATCGAATTTTCTGGTTGTCGACAAAATTCAGCCATTGATCTGAATGAGCGAATCAAATTATTCACACGACCTAACTCAACACCCAATCAACGCATTAAACCAACATGACATCCCTGATTCGCACTCACACGCATTCTATGTTGAACTGCAGTATCAACATCAAAAAAGTACTCGTAAAACTGTGCATAGATTGGTGGACGACCATAATTTGGAGCCAATGCACCAGCGTGATGATAACAAATATCGTGAATCTTAAAATGATATACACCATTCAAAGCGGTATCGGACAACTTAGCTTCAGAACTAACCATTGCAAATGAAGAATTGTAAGAACGAATATTTTGAAAATAATTTTTCGAACGACGTTTAATAGGAACGTCAGAAGAGTAGAGTCCTTCACAAAGGCTCTGAAAAAATCTATTGTGAGTTAGGGTAGGTAAATTGACTTTGCCCTTGTGGCAACATGATGTAAACGCCCGAGTGTTACGTAGAGTAACTTCCGATTGAAAATGCTTAGCACCATAAAGTGAACAACACAAATTTAAAGAGCCACATTTATGAGATACAAAATCACGGATTGGAAAAGCCAACGCAATTTTATGTGATTCAACTAAATTTTGAAGATCACTTTCATTTGACGTATTTGCAATTACACTTCTCAGTGATCTCATACTATCCCTTCTATTACGCCGCTCCGCCCTGCCGGATACTCTAACTCGGCGAGGCATCGTGAACTGAAATATAAAAAACCAAAAAATGACGTAGCTGAAGTAGGTAAAACTAATAAACGCTCTCATAAGAGCATTAGCAAACGAACTACGCACCCCAAACATACATCAACATATGTCTCTGGGGTGTCTGATTGGACAATTCCTTTTCTTATAAGCGCGAGTGAGAGGAAGAGAAATTGTTTCCTTACACAGTCCAACAGTGTGACCAGATATAGCAGAATTCTTCTATATCTACTAATAATGGGGTCTATTCTGGCCGGTCATAGCAGATTCTGCTATTTTGACAACCTGCTATTTTCAATAGCATTGTTGTTGCCTTTCGTAACTTAACGAAAGTCGCTTAAATTGGTATTCTGAACATAAAAATAGCAGAAAAATCTGCTATAATTCTGCTAAAAGTCTGCTATCATAGCAGGCTCAGATTTGTTCACTTTTATCATAAAGTTTTTAGCTATTTTGACAGGTAAGTATTAAAAACACATTTTTATTTACATACAGTAAAAATTTTCAGGAAACACGATTTATGAGGATTCTTTATTTGGATTTTTATTGGTAAGTACAATCATTTTTCATACATATTTCGTTTAATTCATCTCAAAATGTTTTAGATATATTTATTATGGACTCCTATTTGCAATGCAGATTGCTACGATTGCGTAGAGAAAGGGAAATGTAAGTAATTAGTTAAATTTTGTTAAAACTTTGACAATTTTAAAATTGCAGGCTCAGAAACAGTAGAATCCTCCGGGAAATCCGCCTGGCAAGCCGACCATTTGACCTGGAGGATTTCCAATTTAGGAAGGCATTTAGGCTGACGAAATCTGCAACACGCGAAGTTATTGAAAAACTTCGGCCTTTTTCAAGGCCATCACGTATTGCGTTTGATCTACAGGTGCATATTTGAAAATCTATTTATCCCATTATTGCATTTATGTTTACTTTCTGTTTGCAGGTATTGGCTGCGTTAAGCTTCTACGCGAGTGGGTCCTACCAGTCATCTGTGGGACGGAATCACTTGCTAGGGCTATCGCAGCCAAGTGTATCGAGGGCAATCACCGTTGTCACAAACCTGATTGTTGATCACTTGGCACCGACACTCATCAAGTTCCCGGATAGTGTCGCAGAGAAGGTCCAAATGCAACAAAGGTATTTCAGTGATGATTCTCTATTTCACATATACCTACGTTATTTTAATTTTTCAGGTTTAGTGAGAAATATGGTATGCCATCGATTCTGGGTGCTATCGATGGCACTCATGTTGCCATCGTAGCCCCCCCCGAGATGGACGATCGTACTCGGGGAAACCTGTACATCAACAGAAAAGGGTATCACAGCCTAAATGTTCTTGCGGTAAGTACAAGTTTTCCATAATATTTTCCTTGCTAACTTTGTGTATATATATTCACAGTGCTGCGACGCCGATATGAGGATTATGTACGCTAATGCTCGGTTTCCTGGATCAGTGCACGATTCCGCCATTTGGTTCGTCAGTGATCTAAGGAGCCGATTTATTAGCAAGTTCTCATCTGTACAGGCCCAGGAGGCATTTTTAATAGGTAACGTCGTAATTTTCCCATTTCGATTTTGATTGAATGTGAAGATTCCAATTTTTTATTAAAGGTGATAGTGGGTTTCCCTTGGAGCCATGGCTTTTGACACCTTTTGATGCAACCGTCGAGGGAACTCATGATCACTACTACAACCTGAAACATAAAAAGGCTCGCCAGGTTGTAGAAAAATGCTTCGGTGTGTTGAAGAGTCGGCTTCGGTGCCTTTTGCGTCATTGTGTGCTTCACTACTCACCAAAAACGGCTGCACTTATTGTTTATGCAGTTATGTGCTTGCACAATATCTGCATAAACAAGCAGATCGAAGAGTGGGAGGAAGTAGAAACAGACGTTGACGAAATAGGCGCTGGGAATTCAGATTCGGCTCCACAATGGCACACCTTAGGCGAGCAGTCTCGTAAAGATTACGTTAGTAATCTTTGTCGCAGGCGGTTTCAATAAATCATTAAAAATATTTTTTTTTTAATTTTTCAACTTTTATTTAAGTTAGAATTATATTTATTATACTTACAATTAATTAATAAAATAAAAATGAAATGAAATTTGGAAAAAATTTATATAACTAAGTGGAAATAACTATCAAAAATAAATTAAAACTATCAAAAATAAATTAAAACTACCAAAAATTCAAACTGCATCAAAATGCCATACTAGCCCTCGCTGATTTTTTTCGCGATAATTGCTAGCGATTCGGCAATAGACGCCTGAAAAGACGCATTAGACGCTTGCGTCTTTACAAGCGTCTCCACTGAATCCACTAGCTGGGCGTGCAAGACATTTGATGCCTGCAGGCTGGAGGCTATGCCTTCAAGTTTAGAATCCATCGATTCTAAACCCTTTTTCCTAATTTTCACATCTGCTTCCAGTATTGGAAGCAAATGGATATCTGGAAAAACAAGTTTTGTTGCTAACAAGTATAATTTAACATTTACCGCCTTCTGAACGCCTCCTTTTCCTGGCAGATCTCCTTGTTTCTGGAAGGGGTGACGCAGCAGTTGAGGTTGTGGCGATTGGGGTTCCCTGTACTGGCGTTTGCGACTCCTCGACAATAAATTCGTCGTCAAGGATTTCAATCTCAGCTAGGGAAAAAATTAAAATTTAACAAATCCCGGTTACCACAATAGTTTTTCAAACTTACTATAAATCGGATCGATCCTTTCCGAACAAAGAGGTTGGTTAGGTGTTACACCAAATTCGGGGACATCCTTTTGCCCACTAACCGTGAGGTCCCCGCCCCAGCACGATAGCGCACGCTCCTCTAGGTCGGTGAGCATCTGACTTTCCGGTGGCCCACCTCCCGTCTTCTGCTGCGCTATCGTGATGGTCCTCTTTTTCCTGAAGGTCGCATACCGCCAGTTATCGAAAACCTAAAAGTGTTATTGGATGAATACTAAGTACGAATAGAAAAAGAAAATTACCTTCTTCCACTCCTCAACTCCTTTGGTTGGCCCCTTCACAGAGTTAAGTTTCCCTGCCAGGTCCTCCCACAAGCCTTGGATAGAAGCGTCTGAATGTTTCTTCAGACGCATCTCCAGACTCTGCTCGAGGAAAGCAACGTACACTCCTTTCTGAGAGTTCGTCACTTTCTCGCTGCGTTGTCTCTCTATTAATTGTAAACAAAACAATTAAGTAAAATACTTGTAGAAACACATAAATCAACACATAATTTAGACTTACATAAAACGCTTCACATCAAAACAGCAAGAAAACATCCTCGCGGTATCCCAGTCTCCCATGCAGGACAAGAAATTTGATATAAACGAAACATATACATATATTTGATTTCTCATCATGATCATAATGTAAATCGTTTTCACTCGGATGTATAATTGATCCACATTTCATGCATTCAAGACTGAGGATCGAATTATACATAGTCGTGAACACGTTTTATTATTATTTTCTTCAAGACGAGGACCAATTTCTTACCACATCAGCGACGAAAAAGCGATTTTCCAATTCAATCACCCGAAACAAAATTATTGAATTGAAAAATCACATTTTCGTCGCTGATGTGGTAAAATAAATCACCTCTCAACTGGCTCATATTCCCTTATTATTAATTTTATAATTTTAATCACTATAATTTATAATTTATCACTTTGACACGCACTCAGCATTTGTTGGTACACAAATGTCAAACTTACCATATGGCATTCGTAGCAGGTTTCGAAATGAATTCTGCTATGGCATAACAGATTCGAAAATGGTTGGTAACCGGAATACCAACTTATCGAAACTCTGCTACGAGCCAAATCTGCTATCGTCCGTAGCAGAAAAATCTGCTACGGAGCAAATTTCGCCAGAATAGACCCCAATATTCATTTTCGATTCGAGTCTCATTACTAATTCAAATAGACGAATTATACTATGTCTGATCACACTGTTGGACTGTGTAAGGGAACAATTTCTCTTCCTCTCACTCGCGCATACGCACTAAACTCGCACAGATGAGAAAAGAAATTGTCCAATCACACACCCCAGAGCCATATATTGAATATATCTTTGGGGTGCGCAGTTCGTACTTGAATTAGTAATGAGACTGTTTTATCCCAAAACCGTCTTTGGGAAAGGAGCAGGTAGTGCCTGAAGGAGAAGTTCACCTGCACCTCACTAAAGGAAATACTAAAATTCCCTTACGTTTTTCAGTACTTTTATTAGAAGGCAAAGATAAAAGATTGGTATATTAAGAACTAGCCGAATACAAAGATACAGCTTATGATGCGTCAAGTCTTTAGCTTACTAATATTTTTTTTTGCATCTACCTTGTTTTGCACTTTCATTCAATAAATTATTTTTTCCAATTTGTTCCCAAATTAAAATTTTCATTTTCACTTGGTCTCATGCAGGTAAAAATCTTTTTTTTCTCACTTTTATTCAATTAATTATTACTTCCAGTTTGTTTCGATATTTAATATTTTTTAGTTTTTCTATTATTTTTTTTGAAAATCTTCGATTTATTTGTTTATTCAATCGAACTTTGCTTTGTAAATTATAGTTTTATAATTTTCGTTTGGTCTCATCAAAATAAGAATTCCTTTTTTTTCACTTTTATTCAATTAATTTGTTATTTCCAATCTGTTTCGATATATAATATTTTGCTTTGTAAATTATAGTTTTATAATTTTCATTTGGTCTCATCAAAATAAGAATTCCTTTTTGTTGACTTTTATTCAATTAATTTGTTATTTCCAATCTGTTTCGATGTATAATATTTTCTACGTTTGTATTTATTTTCTTGAAAATCTTCGATTTTACTTTTTATTCAGTCAACTTTTATTCACTTAACTTTTGTTTTGTAAATTATAGTTTTAAAATTTTCATTTAGTCTCATCAAAATAATTATTCCTTATTTTTCACTTTTATTCAATTAATTTGTTATTTGCAATCTGTTTCGATATATAATATTTTCCACTTTTTCTAAATATTTTTTTTGAAAATCTTCGATTCTACTTTTTATTCAGTCAACTTTAATTCACTTAACTTTTATTTTATAAATTTCAATTTGCACTTTCCAAAAAAAAAACATGCCTATCTGCGAGCCGGGGTATGCCCAGTGACCGTCGTTTTAATTTCGCGTAATCAAAAATAAAAGAACAGAGGTTGGGCGACTTGTAGTGTCACCGGACAAAGCGCGACTGAAAATGCGCGTCATTTTGCGGCCCTTAAATCGGGACAGAAATTGATGACGTGTATTTTCGGCAAGTCGCGCATGGCGACGGAAAATGCGCGCAATCAGCCCTTTATTCAATTATTCCGAACTTTTTCATCGCGACGGTGATACTACGAGTGGGTTGCGATCAAGTTTTATCAGAGTGATAAAACTTGATCGCAACGTTAAATTTATCGCGCATGATTATTTATTCTGTCGCGATCAAGTTTCATCTTGGTGATAAGGCTTGATCGCGACAGAATTTCGCGCATGGGAACCCAAAATGTGGCGTCAGCATTTTCGGCTGGGAACGGACGAGTTCCCATGAAAGGTTTTTTATTTCTTTTATTTTTACAGGAAGGGGAGGGGGGAGGGCAAAGAAGTGGGGAGGAAAAAATGGAACATGTGTGACTTAGCCTAGGCTCAGTCACAACATTCCAGCCCCCTTGGAAAAACAAAAATTTCGGGGAAATCTGTTTCGATATATTATATATCGATATATGTATAATTTCGGGGAAATTTTTGTTTTTGAGGTGGCTAGATGGCGTGAATTTCGAAAGAGCTTCAAAACTATGTATGTTTAATCAGGTTCTATTGTTTCATCATTATTGCATATTTATTATTATATAGTTTTCTGTTTTGGAAATTATTTAGTATGTGTGTAGATTCTATTATGTTTTGTTATTGATACTTTTCTAATTCTTAATGTTAGGTGAGTTCATTTGTCTTTTTTTTCTATAATTTAAAGTTGATACAGGCATATACATATTTTCCATATATATATATGTCTATATCTGCCTTTCATCGGTATTACATTTTTTTTCTTTTCGCCATTAAGTCTTTCATTTCTTTTTCGCTTATATACTCATATACATTTCTTTTTTCTTAATGTTATACCTCTTGAGAGCCTTATCGTCTGTTACTTGATCTTTGGGATACTTTTCATCCTTTTCTTTCATCTTTCATCGGCCCTAGGGTCACAACACTTCTTTTATTGGCTCAGGACATTCACAGGCTTGGTCAGCGGAGGAAGGTGGATACGAAAAGGGAAAGAGGGATTGTAATCCTATTGTGTGGGTGTAGTTGGCTTGGACTGAAGGAAGGTTATCTATCCAGATGACAGTAAATGACATGGGCAACCATAATAGGGAGCTAGGGCCGTTTCACGTCACGTCTTAATAGGTTTGACAGGGGACCTACGGTTGTGAGAGGGCCAGTTAGTTACCCAGTTAGAGAACCATTACGAAATAATGCGTGAAGAGAACGAAATGACTTATTTACTTGAGCAAATGGTATTATCTCAGACAAACGGTGGCTAATTAAAACTTAGTTTGAAAAAAAAAACGGCTTAGGAACGAAAAGAATTATAATATAATATTATAATATTAATTATTAAAATAACAATAGGTTAATAGAAGTGAGTTGGAGATTGGCAGTAATGTGGTGCTAAGGTCGAAGGGGTAAATAAAACTATGTGCAGTTTGATCGAAAGCAAAGGGAGTTAAACATCAAAAGGGGGAGAGTAGGACAAAAGGAGTTTTGGTTTTTGAGTGAGCAGTTTGACGGCATGCCTGGGACGAATGAATGGGGCGAGAGATTTCAAGGATTAAATAGAGAGAGAAAAAAGGAGACAAAAAAAAGGATTTCGATAATACAGTTTAACGTCATGCTCAGGACGATGGGTTACGTTAGACTACGTTCAGTTTGATCGGAAGCAAAACACCGAACCACCGAAAAGGGGATTTCGATAATGCAGTTTAACGTCATGCTTAGGACATGAAAGGGGTCCATGTCGCACTAAAAGAACGAAGTGATTTGACTTCAAACAATAACGGCGGTTAGAGTACACAGTACACCGACTGCGCAGATTTTCAAAAAAAAGGGGGACAATTAGATTTCTAGCTCGCATGACGAGGGGAAAACAATACAAAGATTTGGAGGGGGGGGGGCAGTTTATCGTGATGCCTGGGACGATTGAAACGTGGATATATGTATATGAAAAATTTTCGTTAGGAGACAAGTACGATCAAGTAATTCCTCATTTAGACGCGATTTCTATGGTTCCACCATGCATTATGGAAGGGCCTAACCGACAGGGCAGGCATGGACGCAAAGTATTAAGAAGACTGCTCTCGATGACTTTAAAGTACCAAGTACCACTCATAATCATTCGAAAACATGGAACTCAGATTCTAGAACTTCATTCTTTGAAGTCTCAAAGGAGAGAGAAAGAAAGAAGGGGTAAAATTCCAAGGTGGAAAATGATCAACAGGGCAGGAATGGATGTAGGTTGGAACGGGAATATTCTAAATCCCGACATAAGCACCACAAAAAGAAATGAAGTAAAAAGAGTGGACTTTAAAAAAAATACATCGTCAATCGAAATCCATAGGATATTCCAAGGAACAGAGAGTAAAGAGAGAGAAAGAAAGGAAAGAGAGAGCAGTTTAACGTCATGCCTGGGACGATGGAGGTCGTTGGACTGAAATCGTCAAGCTACTCACGTTACGTATAGGAAAAAGGGGTAAAAAAAACTATACAAAGAAAGGGATAGGGCAGGGCAGTTTAACGTCGTGCTTAGGACGACGCAAATGAGGTTGGAGAACAAAGTTCGAAGAGAAAAAGAGGGTCAACAAAAGGGGATGCAGTTTAATATCATGCTTAGGACGATGAAGACGTTAAGCTGTGTGTTGTGAGATGTGAAACGTTAATTTCGAGTGAGATGTTTATTTGGGATGTACCCAAAGAAAACCAAAGGTTGAGAAAGAGAAGAGAAGAAGAGAAAAGGAGGCTTTGAGAGAGACAAAAACATTTTTAACGTATTCGAAAATAAACCGGAGAGAAAGAGAGAGAGAAGAAGAACAAGGAAAATTATACAGAGAGAAACGATTTTTAAGGGGGCGCCCTTTATTTTGTGAGAGAGAGAGAGCATTTCATCGTCATGGCTGGGATGTACGAAAAGGGTCCTTACCGAGAGGGGGAAGGACTTGAGGGGAGCAGTTTAACGTCGTGCTTAGGACGTTAAATCGTTTGGTGAATCCTCATCTTGGGGCGGAGATGGTATGTGGAACAACGAGAGTCTGGGAGGTAGGGTTCGCTCGCGTCCTCTTTTACATAATTGCATAATTCCAATTACGAGAATAAGGGAGAGGACTACGTATAGCATAGTGTAATGGTGAATGTGGTGGTGGTTCAGGTTCAGGAGGGTTACCTGTTCGTTTCCCTTCTGCTGTGAAATTTTTGCTGCCAATTCGTCCAAGTCGTCCTCCGGTTTTCTTGAGGATTCTTTGATATAAGGGTCCTCGGGAGGGGGTAGAGTCGTGTATTTAGGATCAGGCTTGGTTCCCAAGAGAGCTGTGACATTTATGTGACGTATGGTATGGGGGAAACTAGAGCTTCGCCTCTCGTTTTGGCCATGTGTGATGAAGTTACTGGTTCTGAGATAGCAAGTGGATTCGATTTGGAGTAACGCTGTCTGATTTAATTCAATGGACTGAACAGTGTTGTTACACACGACGTCGGCATTGCGGAGTGTCTTGGTGGCGTAGATCCAAGTGTAGGGGCGAGAAAGGGAAATCCAGTAAGATGTACGCTCGGTACAAGGAAGTTGACAATGGGTTGTATCTACGTCACCCCTTATGAGGCCAATTTCACATTTGAACGGGCTTGACTGAGCATTAAGAAAAGGGAATTTCGCTTGACAGCAGAATTGAGAGGCGCCTGAGGATAGACAGTCGTGAAAATCGCTAATGCTCATTTCATAAAAATGCTCTCGGTTAAGGTCGATCAAGAAGATTTCGGAAGAGGGTTGAATATAACATAGAGAGTTGTTGTAGACTGTAGGTAGTGGAAGAATCCTGAAGGTTTGATATACATCTCTCAAAGGTAGGGGTAATTTCAATTCGATGATTAATTTTGAATTAATTATTGTGGCGGACATAGTGAAGAGCTTGTAAATTTGCCAAATCATATTGGGAAGAGGGTCAAATGGGAGAATTTTTTGAGGGTCCATCCCCTGCCGAATGGTGGAGAGAAGGTTTTCTATCTGAGAAGGGGTTATAAATGTAGGGTGGAATTTGCCGTGTTTTACATCCGCTAATAGTTCTATTAAGTCCGATTGAGTGGATTGGTACTGGTTTATAACTATAAAAACTAATGAGAGAAGGGAGTTGATTTCGATAGCCCATTCATTCACATGTATTTGACTCTCCACTTTGGAGATTTTGGATTCAAGAGTGGTTAATTTGGAGAAGATCACGGCACGATCTTTCCGTATGCTTTCCCGAGTTTTATTGGTTAGGTTGATAGTCGCGTCCAAAATAGAAGTGTGATTTTTTAATAGGGAAAGTAGGGGGAGATTATTTTGTTGACGGTTCCTGATTTGCTCGTCGTCCTCGTTGGGCATCGTCCTCATTAAGGATTTCAAAAAGGGGCTTGGTAACCTTCCCGACAAAATTAAAAAGGGACCTGGTTTTCCTAAGAGGGGGAAATATAATCCTATTTTTGTTTTCTATCGCTTCCTCCAAGTTATCTAATTGCGCATTAGCAAAGAGACAGATCGATTTTAAGGGCGTCTCAGAGGCGAATTGGCTACTCGAGTCTCGTCCTTCCTATTTCTTCGCAGTATAAGCCGACCGTGGAGGTGAGAGGAGTAATTTGGATTCCCAGCTCCCCGCGAGAGAAAGCTGAGACGGTAAGGAACAGGGCCTTGAACAGATAAACCCTTGCCCTGGGAACGAAAGGAAGAGATTTCAGTTTGAGAGAGAACTTAATTAAGAAATTATGGATATATGAATTTTTTTAGGTCATTATTATGTACGCGTTTTTCCTTGTTTTTTACTTTTATTGTTGAATTTTCAGGGGTATTCACCTGGGTTATAACGTAGGGGCCTTGCCATAAGGGTGAGAATTTGTTGTCCTTTGTTCTCGCTTTAAGAAGGACCAGGTCTCCGATTTCAAAGGATTTTTGTTGTGTTCCCTTCTCGTAGTATTGTTTGGATCGCTCTTTATTTTCTAACTAGGTTTGTTCAGCGATTTGGTGACAGTGCCGGAGTCGCGCCTTGATTTCATAGACATAATTATCGTAATTGTACCCAATTTCGGGGAAGACTTCAGATGGTTTGGAACTTCGGCGAGAAAACCGTAAAGGAGTTCGTGTGGAGAATAACTGGTACTGGAGTGGGGAGTAGTGTTGTACACGAACATGGCGTAAGGAACCCAGGTGTCCCACGACAGGGGATCCTTTTCTTTGTAAGAACGGAGGTATTCCGCTAGAGTTCGATGACTTCTCTCCAGGCGCGGATTCAAGGGGGGGGGTCACGGGGGTCGTGACCCCCCCCCCCCCCCCCCAAAACAGCCCGCATTTCAAAAAATAGAGTTGAACCAATATTTTGAAAACCGAAAAACAAAAAAAACCAAACGAACAAAACCTAGTTTTTGCAAAATTTTAAACCGGAAAGTAACCAAGCGACCAGAATTAACTTACTTTTTTGCAGTCTGAAAAAATTGGAATCAAAAAATGACTGAATCAACAAAATTGACTAATTTTCTTACACAATATTGACTTTTTTATTACTTTTCCTATATTTGGATTGTAGCTATACTTCGTCTGTTTACAAGTTCCAATTAAAAGCATTATTTATAAGATGAAATCCAATTGTTTCGCAAATCTGTTAATGATCGCATCGATGGCCAATTCGATGTCGCGATGGATGTGTAGCAGTGCAAGCCCGGTGAGTCTGTCTTCTACCATAGTTGATCTCGTTTCAGAAGAAAATTTAAAATAAAAACATTCATTGGCTAAGAAATTTTTTAGTTTTAAGAGATCATTTTTTATATAAACAGTTTATAATTTTATATAAACAATAAATTTATATATGAATGTAATGAATTTTATGGTAAATCAAATTGGACGAGTTTATGCATAAGGATATTCTGACGTTCTTTTGCATTCATTGAAAAAATTCAGTTTGCTTTGTTTATTTGGTTATTCTTGTTATTTTTGTTATTTTTCATTATTTCCTATCCTGTGACCCCCTCCGGAAAAAAATCCTAGATCCGCGCCTGCTTCTCTCTAGGGCTCCGTTTATAGTCCTTCGATGAAACTGAGGGAAATCACTGAGATATTGCTCCAAGGTGTAAGAAATCGAGTTGTGACTGACCTCGAGTGTTAGTATCT
Organism: Chrysops caecutiens; assembly: GCA_963971475.1. Taxonomy (NCBI): domain Eukaryota; kingdom Metazoa; phylum Arthropoda; class Insecta; order Diptera; family Tabanidae; genus Chrysops; species Chrysops caecutiens. The sequence continues at coordinate 31,721,556 of OZ020568.1, read as the reverse complement.
GAGCTCCATAATCAATTTGTGCCTTATATCTGGTCAAAAAGTCGTGACCTAATAACCCTTCATATGCCATTGCCGAAGCATCCCTCAGAATTTGGAAAGGATGTTCGATTTTGAAATCTGCACCTTCGTGCTGTAGTTCGCTTATTATGAGACCCTCTGTGGAAGTAAATTGAGAAAAGACCGTATTGATATGACAAATAACATCACTGTAATACCTACTACCAGGCTTCAGGGACTGACTTCGAACTAAGCTGATCTCCGCCCCGGTATATATGAATAATTCGGTATATGGATTAACGGACACTTTAGAGGCCAGGGTGAGGGATATGGATGAAGGTCGTACGATTATGGGGAGTTTTATCCTTGAGTATTGGAAGGTTGGGTCCGATTTCCATATACGTCGGCCTGAATGACAATCTGCGGGGGATTGCCGACGAAATTCCCCCGCATCTTGGAGTTTTCCGAGTTGGAATGCGTAGATGGCGAATACGAAGGATTCTGTGGGGGCAGAGGAGTCAGGGGTTGTGAGTAACGCGATTGTGGGTTATATGGTGGCCTTCTCCTTCGGTTGTTGGCTTCCCTTTTACGACATTCATCAATGGTATGACCTTTGTTATGGCAATAATTACAAATTTTCGGAATCTGTTTTGGAATGGAGTTTTCAGGGGCTCTGTTCCCGGACGAGAGGTGGTAGATTGTAGATGGGTTGGACCTTTCCTGGCGTTGTACGGAGCGGGGCGGTAAATGGCACTGTGGAGCGATGTGACCTGGCTGGCCACAGCTGAAGCAGGTAGTATTCCTTAAAGGGTTTTGCTGTGGTTGATCTACCCTGGGTTTCGTTGGATCCTGTCTCGGGTTATTGATTTGATTAAGTCGCGTCGCGTGCTCTAATACATAGTCGGACATTGAGGCGAGTTCCTTTTCGGAAAAGACCTTGGCAAGCATTTGCAGCTGGCCATTTCACAGCCCTTCTTCGGGGGTTCTGACAGCCTGTACCTCTTTGTCCTTAAGGAGGGACCTCATCAGGACGTTGTCGCTCGTGTGGTTGTCATGTGAAACTCCCAAATGTGACTGAAAACTCTTTTCTTCTTCGGTTTTAGGCACTTTATTCTAATTCTTATGATCTATGTACAAAACTTCTTAACGGACTAGCTGCTGTCTAACTTCCAACTGTCCTCTAAATTTAATCACATGAATTTTTATTCATTGATCACGGAAGTAAAGCTGTCGATTTCCACCTACTTTACTTCCGTGATGAACAACTAAACAAATTGAACAACTTAACAATAACTTAACCTACTTAATGTTAAAGTGATGTAAGATGTAAACCTTAAAAAACTTAACCTTATGACTTTGGGCGCTGACTCAACAATTGAGGTGTGTTCGCTGCGCGCACCTCAAATGTTGTATCAGCAAAATCCACTTGTGAATGTAAATAATTTCCGCCGGTAATGTGGGTTACTCGGAAAATTATTCACTTTACACAACATTTCCTCCCCGTTTTGAAGAGTCGTTTTTATATATACAGATTTTTATCTTAAATTAAAATTAAATTACATCATATTAATCAAGTATTTTCTTTATATATATATATTTTTTTTTTTTTATCTAAAATTTTAAAATTTTCATTATTTATAAATTTATTATCTTTAGGTGGTTTACCCCCATTTTTAGGATTTTTTCCTAAATGATTAGTAATTCAACAATTAAGAATAGATTATCAATTACTTTACAATACTTACAATTACAATACTTTTAATTTTTTATAACATCATTGACTTTAATTACATTGTATTTTTATTTACGAATTTGTTATTCAGTAACTCTACAAGTATTTAATTACATTCATCGCTTTTGTGGTGTATACAAATACTTTAAGTTACAGATATGTCATATAATTCCTAGATGACGTAGCGTGGAGAACACTAAACTATTTGAGCCCTCTCCAGCGGTTCTACACAATTTTCGGGTTCTGGATTGCCTATCGGAGGGTTTTGTTCGGTTTTGCCATTGGTCGTTATCGGTTGACTTAAACCCCGGGGAATCGGGTTGTAATTGGTATAATGGCTGACTTTCGCAGTTGTTTTATCTGCGGATTGGCCACCGTGGTTGAGGGTTGATTAATTGTTTTACGGTATCTAAGGACTGTGTATCGAATTAACATGAATAGACCTGTGACGGTTAATATTGCGGAAATGGAGATGTTGATGGCTGGGTGTTGTAAGTAGGATATAGGGGATTCTGTCCTTGCAATTTCTTGTTTTATTTGTTGGGAAATGTTTTGGATGTCCCTTTGGCCTTTAGATTTTTGATTACGGAAATGCTGATAGGAAACTAGCTTAATTGGTATGGATTGTTTAGGTTTATTTTTTGGGGGTAGCAGCGGTACGAGAAATAGTTCGGGGATCCATGGCTGAAAAAATTCTAACTCTTTGTCGTTCGCTTTTTTGTAGTGCATTTTTAAATCATCCAACTCGGCGTCGCATTGTGAAAATAGTTGAACGATTCCGAAACCTTGGATCTACTGGGTGAGGGTTTTTTCTGGACAAACGATGTGCAATGGATGTGACTGTTTTGTAAGGAAAAGCCAAGTGTTCCTTGCCTCCAACTTCACCAGATAATCATTCTGATAAGAAATGACGCTCTGCTGGCAATTTTCTACAGTTTGGAAAGGGTTGAAGAAAAGATTTATTATACATTTTTTTGAAATGGTCCCTTTTATTTGTGGATTTCGTCGTCTGCAGACAGCGACTTGCGTACTCAATTCGGTGTGTATGTTGGTGCAATAAGTTAGGTCCGCTTCACCTAGTTGGTAAAATAATTGCTTATTGACGCTTGTCGCTAGATATGGTTTTTCAATGTCAATGATGGTGGTTTGTCCTGACTCCGTGGCTATTGGTAGCGAGTAGACTTTCTGTAACGTGTATAATTCCTTTTCAGGAAGGGGTCAAACGATTCTAACGAGAAACTCGTTATACCCGGTCATGAAATATGTGCTTGCTAATAATTCCAGTTGAGAGAAACTGTTCAATTCCAGATTTTTTCCTAACTGTGTCGCTGCTTGAGTGTACATTTTTGATAACTCTTGAGGTGATATTAGTAGAGGGTGAATTTTTGCCTGCAGCAAAGCTGCTGTGTATCACGGATTAAAAATCCGCGAGAACATGGAACTGCGAGTACCCCACGAATTTCCCTCAATGGAAATCAAACAGCTGACTTCCATTGACGTCAATCGAATGCGATTCTCAATTGATTCATCAATCAATTGAGGATCGCATGGGACACAATTGACCACACCCACGTACCAGCATGATGATGATAGGACGACGACGACGTGGGTGAGGTAGGTCAAGGCGACGGTAGGAGGGTCGATAGAGAACCCAATTTTTGATCGAGTAATCAATCAAAATTGTGCGCTCGATCGACATGCCCGAGGATCGATGGTCAAAACAAAGAACGAGGCCGAACCATCGATCCGCTACCCCATGAATGACGCCCCTTTGTGCTGCATTTGCTCCTCTATTCATAGGTTGCGTAGTCTTTGTCCCTTATCAGGTAATTTGTCCTGCTGAGCTCACTGCACAATGGGACGATGGATTTGAGGTTGTTGAACCCAAAAATTGTGCAGCGAGCTCAAAAGGAAATGCAATTTTCCCGCAGAATATTTGAATGCGTAAAATTTTATTATTCAAAAAGCTACGGTTCCTTCCTCGATCTTTCAACCCTGGACGATGGGTTGAATGACCGAACAAGGGACCAAGGACAGCGCTCGCGGAAGAATATATAAAGCGCTCGTCAGACTGGGCTCGCTCTCTTTTTGCTAGTAGTAGTTGGCGAGCTAATTTGGTGGAAAGAAAAAAATAAGAAGGTGGAAAGTGAGAGCGGAAGGAAAAGTGATCTTGTGAGGCCGTGTTGAGTAATTCGGATCGATTAAAAAGAAAAAAGGAAATGAGAGAAGGGGGGGCCAACCCGCTAGCGTTAAACAAATGTAATAGAGTTAAGTTCAAGAATTAAAGCAGCAAAAACTAGACATAAGTGCATACATAAATAAGTGATAAAATTGATAGAAGTACATAAAGAAGTGACTTTGGTTGACCAAAGTATGAACTATAAATGAATGTGGACAATAGTTAAAAGAGCAAAAGTTAAGTTCAGGAATTAAAGCAGCAAAAACTAAACATAAGTGCATACTTAAATAAGTGATAAAATTGATAGACGTACATAAATAAGTGATAAGGTTGAGAAAAGTATGAATGTGGACAATAGTTAAAAGAGCAAAAATTAGGTTCAAGAATTAAAGCAGCAGAAACAAGACATAAGTGCTTACGTAGATGAATGATAGAGTTGATAGAAGTTCATAAATGAATGATAAAATGAATGTGGACAATAGTCAAATGAATAAAGTTAAGTTCAAGAATCAAAGAAGCTTATATAAATAAATGACAAGGTATAAACTATAGATAAAAGTATGAACTATAGATATATGTGGACAACAGTTAAAAGAATAAGACTAAGTTGAGAAGTTGAAGAAGTAAAGACGTGAGAGAAGTGTCTGTATAAAAAAAAAAAAAAAGGAATAGGAGGGTGAAGAAGCGGACGCTGAAGTAGCGTGGTCAACGACGGTGGCAACAGGAGAAGGAGCGGCGCAGGGAGCGAAGCCGAGAGTACCATATAGTAGCTAAGTACTAGTTTTTAAGTCAATATTGTGCATGATACATATATATACATATAGAGTAGAGTAGAGTATTAGATATTAGGATAGCGTAGGCATAGATAGCATAGATACAAATTGTCAAGCGAACAAATAAAGATTATTGTCTCATTAACGAGCGATTCTTCCTCCCCATAACATTTTGCACCTCTATACATGAGTGTGACGCGTCGCGGGATTTCTCGTTTTGATCGCGACAGACGCGTCGGGTAACTCGTCCTAAAACGAGTGGCGCTCACCCACGACCATTCTTCGCGGGCATCAGGCCGGGTGGGTTACCCAACCTCCAAGTAATCCGGAGGACCGTGTCACAAATTCCGTACGTGACATTTTTGGCGGGGAATGAAATTCGACAACCGAACACAAGAAGTGGCCGTAAATTTGTCTTTGAAACTTACTTTACTTTGCTTGATTTTTTTTTTCTTTTTTTTATATTATGTTTCTTTTCCTTGTTTTTGTTCCTTCCTTCTTTCTTTTCACCTTGATCGGGACTCACATGATGCGGGTAAACTTAATTTATATCTAACCAAACGGTACAATTCGGAGAAAATTAACGTATGGTAAGGAAATAGGAGGTAGAGTTGTAAAGAAGTTGTAACAGTGACCGTATTGGCAGTTACTGCGATCCTCGCCGAATTTTCCCCTACGACAATCGAGCTCAGTCGACGAAGTCTTGTGTTAGTGTTGTCCTTGCATGATATTCCTCTCCCATTTTGACTTTTTATTCAAGGTGCCGAAGGGTGCTAGGAACAATTAGATTCCACTTACTGCGTTCACTTGTATATACCATAATCCTCTAGCGGAATTGGGTCACAGGCATTTAAAATCGCTAGGATAAAAGTAGAAAAGGGTGCCTGGTTCAAAAGTACAAGTATTTGATCGACGCACCCCTGATTTTTCTTATAAGTTTTTCCAGTAACTTTTGCTGATCTTATCTACTTGAACATATATATACTTTTTCCCAAAATGGTGCACCATGGCGGGAAAAATCAAAATTAAAATTGACAGATTGAACCAGAGCGAGCTAACGTACGAACTAGCCATCCATGGACTGCAGCCAGGGAAGGTCGACGACATGAGGAAGGCGCTACGTGCGGCAGAGAAAGCAAGCAAAAACTTGGGGGGACCACCCGCCATTGCTTATCCATTCACGCACGCAGAAGAGGTCACGGCATTAGAAGAAACACTGATGGAGGTGAAACATGCGGTAGTGGGATTCCAACCGGAGGTAGAAGGAGAATCAGTGTTCGAAAAACTAGAAACTAAGATCGGATTTGCCCTACGAAGGGTCGGACGATTACCAACAAAGGGTGAGGAAGAAACGAAAACGAAGGTGAGAATAGAGGCAGAACTCCATTTACATTATGGAAACCTACTTCTTAAGAGGAGCGACGGAGAAGATCCTTCTGACGATGATGGAGACGCCGTGAACACAGTGAGCGCACCAAGGGTCTCAAGAGAATCCGTAACGGAGGCAGGAGCAATCCAGAAGTGGGGAATTAACTTCTCAGGGAACACCCAGGACTCATTAGGTGCTTTTCTAGAAAGAGTCGAAAAGTTGCGAAAATCAAGGAACGTTTCCACCGGAACTCTCTACCGGTCGGCTGTGGAACTCTTCACGGGAAGGGCATTGACATGGTATCGAGCAAATCGGATCCGTGTAAAAGATTGGGCAGGACTAGTAAGAGAATTGAGAAAGGAATTCCTGCCTACAGACTACGATGAGCGGTTAACAGAAGAAATCAAAACGAGAACGCAAGGACGCGAAGAATCGATGGGATCATTCGTCGCCTCGATGGAGGGTTTATTTCGCCGCCTATCAACCCCACCTACGGAAGCGGAACGATTGAGAATTATCACCCGGAATTTATCACCATTCTACCTGACACAATTGGGACTCAACAAATTCGAAGACCTCAGCGGACTCATCGAATGGGGAAGAGGTTTAGAACTCACCAGGTCCAGAGTAGAAGCCTATGTACCACCACCCGTCAGGAGGACCAGAGGACTCCTCGAACCGGACTTGGCATACATTCAAGAAAGGCAAGAAATGGTGGCGAGCGTCAGGTTCCAAAACGAAATGACGTGTTGGAATTGCCGTCAAAAAGGACACGTATCGCGAGAATGCAATGAACCCAGGAGGTGCTTTGGATGTGGACGGATAGGTGCAATCCGAACAACATGCCCAAACTGCAACGGCAGCCGACGCACCATTAACGAAGCACCGAGGGAGCCACGATCGCGAGATCAGACGCCGCAGTCGGGAAACGATGGCGGCACTCGCTAAGCGACCAAGCGAGTGCACTCAACAGGTCGCGTGAAGAACAGAGGACCCCAAAGTTAGCTTACGCCCTAGAAGTATACGAAGGAGATGGAAGACCACATATGAAATTAGAGGTAGGGAATGTACAGATGACTGGCCTGTTGGATTCTGGGGCGAGCAAATCAATACTTGGAGATCGAGGATGGAAATGGCTAAAAGGAACAGTAGAACTGCAAGACGCTGGTGAAACAAGCCATGTGCGGATGACAAATGGGGAACTATGCGGAGTACTAGGGAGAGCAAGGGTCCCGATAAGAGTAGACAAGGAAACACGCGTCCTGGAATTGTTGGTGATACCCTCGATACCTAACGAAATCATTCTAGGTATAGATTTCTGGAAGAGCTTTGGTCTTATACTGGATATGAAGGGGCTGCAGTGGGAAACAGCAGCGATAGTAGAAGTGAAAGATGGGACAGCCCTAAATAGTCAAGCCGAATTAACAACGAAACAACTTGAGAAACTACATAGGACAGTGGAGGCAGAGTTCACGGAGATGGGCGATGGTCTGGGGTGCACTAACGTGGTTGAACACGAGATAAAAACCACCGCCACACCCATTAAACAAAGATACTACCCGGTGTCCCCAGCGGTACAGAAGCAGATCCACGAAGAGCTCGATGAAATGTTGCGTCTAGGAGTAGTAGAACCATCCAAGAGCCCGTGGTCATCACCCATCCTATTAGTGCGTAAAAAGGACGGATCGTTCCGCTTCTGCGTCGATTTTCGCAAACTTAATGCAGTGTCTGAAAAAGATGCCTATCCGTTGCCATACGTGTCACCAACACTAGACAAACTGCGAGGAGCAAAGTACCTGTCCTCACTCGACGTAAAATCAGCCTTTTGGCAGGTACCAATGGCCGAGAACTCCAAGGCATACACTGCATTCACTATACCAGGGCGAGGACTTTTCCAATTCCGAAGGATGCCTTTCGGCCTACACAATTCATCCGCGACGTGGCAGCGACTAATGGACAACGTCCTGGGATCGGATTTGGAACCATACGTCTTCACGTACTTAGACGACATTATAGTCATAACACCCACCTTCGACAAACACTTGGAGGTGCTGGAAGAGGTTTTTCGACGGCTGCGCGAAGCACAGCTCAAGGTATCTCGAGAGAAATGCAAATTCTGCAGAGGAAGTCTGCAGTACTTAGGATACATAGTCAACAGCGAGGGACTACAGGCAGATCCTGAGAAGGTAGAGAGTGTACACCAGATACCACGTCCGACAACAGTGAAGCAGGTCAGGCAATTCTTAGGCACAGTATCCTGGTACAGGAGATTCATCCCAGATCACGCGACCCTAGTAGCACCACTGAACGCGTTGCTGAAGAAGAAAACTCGTTTTGATTGGACACCAGAATGCGAAACAGCATTCGAGAACTGCAAGAGAAAACTCACGTCGTCACCAATTCTAGCATGCCCAGACTTTGAACGCCCATTCAAGGTGCAAACGGACGCCTCAGACGTGGGATTGGGAGCAGTCTTAAGCCAATCATACCCTACAGGGGAAAAAGCTGTGTGCTATCTCAGTCGTTCACTATCGCCGGCCGAAAGAAAATATTCCACCACCGAAAAAGAGTGCCTCGGAGTCCTATGGGCGGTGGAGAAACTCCGGCAGTACATAGGAGGCACGAAATTCACGGTGGTCACGGACCACCACTCCTTAGTATGGCTCAACAACTTAAAAGATCCCAATGGGAGACTAGCCAGATGGGCAGTCCGTCTCCAACAATTCGACTTCGATGTCATTCACCGGAAGGGCAAAGAAAATGTGGTACCCGACTTGTTATCCAGGGCACTACCAAACCTGGGGGAACTCACAGCCAAAAAGAAGGACGCGGCGGGGAGCCCGATGGAAAACACCGGAGAAGAGACCCAGTGGAAGAAGAAACCAGATAAGCACTGTCATCTTACAGGGAAGTCATGGCGGAGAGTGATACCAAAAGATGAGAGAATGGCAGTCCTCCACAAGTGCCACGACGACCCAAAAGCGGGACATATGGGAGTTCGCAGGACACTAGATCGCATTAGGGTAGATCACTATTGGCCGGGCATGGCCACGGACGTCAAGAAATATGTGGCGTCCTGCAAAGCCTGCCAAGCAGTGAAGGTCGAACGAAGACCCAACCGAGGAGCCATGGTATCACGCTCCAGCCAAGTGACAGAACCCTGGCAGACAATATGTGTAGATCTAATAGGACCCCTCCCACGATCCACCAAGGGGCACAACCATATCATGACAGTGGTCGATTACCACACGAAATTCGTCGTCCTCGCGCCACTACGCGCCGCCAACGCCAAAGAGGTTGTCAGAATACTCGAGGACAACGTTTTCCTGATGTTCGGAGTACCGGAGAGCATAATATGCGACAACGGTGTCCAGTTTAGATCCAAGGAGTTCCAGCAACTGTTGAAGGAGTACGGAACAGTGACACGCTACACCGCCCTATACCACCCACAGGCCAACCCAGCGGAAAGGGTCAACCAAGAAGTTAAGAGGATGCTAAGACCCTACATAGGCCCAAACCACAAACACTGGGACAAAGAGTTGGCCAAAATAGGGTGCGCCCTACGCACATACACCCACGAAAACATGGGGGTAAAACCCTATTTCATGAACTTCGGACGCGAAATGAAAACGGACCAGAACACACCACCAGCCCCAACTGCTGAGGAGACACTGACGGATCCCAAAAGACGCGCCGCGGAACTACAAAGAATCAGTGCAAAGGTGCATGAAAAGATGACCAAGGCTCTGAAGAAGCAACATCAGCGCTACAATCTAAGGCCAAGGAGACCCGAATTCACAGTCGGGGAACTAGTCTGGCGGAAGAATTATCGTCATTCGGATGCCAGCAAGTCCTACGCAGCGAAACTAGCCCCCGAATACCCTGGTCCATTCACGATACACAAGAAGACATCGGCAACCACGTACGAACTGAGAGACGCAGAGGATAAGGCAGCAGGAACATGGAATAGCAAGGACCTGAGGAGACACATAGCTTAACACCATAGCTTTGTAGCTGACAAAAACTCAGGATCGGGGGATCCTCTTGAGGTGAGGGGGGAATATCACGGATTAAAAATCCGCGAGAACATGGAACTGCGAGTACCCCACGAATTTCCCTCAATGGAAATCAAACAGCTGACTTCCATTGACGTCAATCGAATGCGATTCTCAATTGATTCATCAATCAATTGAGGATCGCATGGGACACAATTGACCACACCCACGTACCAGCATGATGATGATAGGACGACGACGACGTGGGTGAGGTAGGTCAAGGCGACGGTAGCAGGGTCGATAGAGAACCCAATTTTTGATCGAGTAATCAATCAAAATTGTGCGCTCGATCGACATGCCCGAGGATCGATGGTCAAAACAAAGAACGAGGCCGAACCATCGATCCGCTACCCCATGAATGACGCCCCTTTGTGCTGCATTTGCTCCTCTATTCATAGGTTGCGTAGTCTTTGTCCCTTATCAGGTAATTTGTCCTTCTGAGCTCACTGCACAATGGGACGATGGATTTGAGGTTGTTGAACCCAAAAATTGTGCAGCGAGCTCAAAAGGAAATGCAATTTTCCCGCAGAATATTTGAATGCGTAAAATTTTATTATTCAAAAAGCTACGGTTCCTTCCTCGATCTTTCAACCCTGGACGATGGGTTGAATGATCGAACAAGGGACCAAGGACAGCGCTCGCGGAAGAATATATAAAGCGCTCGTCAGACTGGGCTCGCTCTCTTTTTGCTAGTAGTAGTTGGCGAGCTACTTTGGTGGAAAGAAAAAATAAGAAGGTGGAAAGTGAGAGCGGAAGGAAAAGTGATCTTGTGAGGCCGTGTTGAGTAATTCGGATCGATTAAAAAGAAAAAAGGAAATGAGAGAAGGGGGGTAGCGTTAAACAAATGTAATAGAGTTAAGTTCAAGAATTAAAGCAGCAAAAACTAGACATAAGTGCATACATAAATAAGTGATAAAATTGATAGAAGTACATAAAGAAGTGACTTTGGTTGACCAAAGTATGAACTATAAATGAATGTGGACAATAGTTAAAAGAGCAAAAGTTAAGTTCAGGAATTAAAGCAGCAAAAACTAAACATAAGTGCATACTTAAATAAGTGATAAAATTGATAGACGTACATAAATAAGTGATAAGGTTGAGAAAAGTATGAATGTGGACAATAGTTAAAAGAGCAAAAATTAAGTTCAAGAATTAAAGCAGCAGAAACAAGACATAAGTGCTTACGTAGATGAATGATAGAGTTGATAGAAGTTCATAAATGAATGATAAAATGAATGTGGACAATAGTCAAATGAATAAAGTTAAGTTCAAGAATCAAAGAAGCTTATATAAATAAATGACAAGGTATAAACTATAGATAAAAGTATGAACTATAGATATATGTGGACAACAGTTAAAAGAATAAGACTAAGTTGAGAAGTTGAAGAAGTAAAGACGTGAGAGAAGTGTCTGTATAAAAAAAAAAGGAATAGGAGGGTGAAGAAGCGGACGCTGAAGTAGCGTGGTCAACGACGGTGGCAACAGGAGAAGGAGCGGCGCAGGGAGCGAAGCCGAGAGTACCATATAGTAGCAAAGTACTAGTTTTTAAGTCAATATTGTGCATGATACATATATATACATATAGAGTAGAGTAGAGTATTAGATATTAGGATAGCGTAGGCATGGATAGCATAGATACAAATTGTCAAGCGAGTTGGCACCTCCAGTGCAGAGGAACAAATAAAGATTATTGTCTCATTAACGAGCGATTCTTCCTCCCCATAACATTTTGCACCTCTATACATGAGTGTGACGCGTCGCGGGATTTCTCGTTTTGATCGCGACAGACGCGTCGGGTAACTCGTCCTAAAACGAGTGGCGCTCACCCACGACCATTCTTCGCGGGCATCAGGCCGGGTGGGTTACCCAACCTCCAAGTAATCCGGAGGACCGTGTCACAAATTCCGTACGTGACATGTGATGTCCATCATGTCTCGTAGGTAACTATTTATTGTATTTAATTTAAAAATAATGCGCCCAAGCGTTTGGTCTAATTTCATCTTCTGTTCTGTATTCATCTCGTTTTCTAAGATATCCCTCAGTTTTTCAGCTAATTCTTTCTGGTTATCCAGGATGTCCGTCACTGGTTTCTGGAGCATGTCAATTGAGAAATTTAGCACGGTAGTCTGGTGTTGTAGGAGTTCTAGTGACTTGTGGTTGTTGTTACTCAATTCTTGGAGCTTCGTGTAAATTTGATTACCGTCGTCGGCGTCTAGGATTTAAAACCTTTCCCTATACCATCGAATAGTGATCGTCTACTTCGAATCTTGTAGAATATTCTTCGCAATATTTGGTTATGCCGTTTACTAGTCTCGGTTAACTCCTTGATTTTTTCCATAAGAAGAGAACAGGAGTTATCTCCGGTCTTACTTAGCAGTTGCTGACAAGAGGTTTGTGCTACTTCTTCTGCCTTGGATAACGTTGCTAAATGAACTGATTCGTGTTGGAACCTAACCTTTATAAAAATTTGCCATTCATCGTCGTAAAAATATATTGAGTTGCGTTTCTCAAAGAATATTCCGGTATTATTTAATGGAGTTATCTTCAAAAGTTCATCTGCTATTGATGGCTGTATCAGGCCAAGCATGAAAAATATGGTCCATTTGTTTATCACGGTACTCATTTTGTTAAATATGGATGTCTGCGAGTAGAAACAAAGTATAAATATATAAAGGCAGAAGAAGAGTTTTTATTGTTGGTAATGGAACTGATAGGAAAAAATTATTAAAGGATGTTTATTCCGTATATTTTAGTAACCGATTGTTATGAACACGCTGTTTCTTTTTTCCCTTTTGAATGATGGTATTTACCTCGTTTACGACTTCAACTACTTCGAATGGTCCTAACCAAGAAGCACTGAATTTGTTGGTTTTACTTTCATTTTTCAAAAGTATCTTATCTCCAACGTGGAATATTACGGGATTTGATCTTTTGTCATAATACTCTTTCGACTTGTTTTTACTTTGATGAAGATGTTTCCGCGCAATCTCAAATGTTTTTTGTAATTTGTTTCTTACCTCGTAAAAGTAGTTTTCATGGTTGTAGATTGGCATAGCTTTCTGTTTTAACGGAGATAGTAACTCTGCCGTGAAACCGAACAAACAATCGCTAGGGGTTAACCTTGTACCCAGGTGTGGTGTGTTGTTATGACAAAAAGAAGCTTGCCGTAACCAACTGTCCCATTCACTTCGAGTATTTTCGCAGAACATCTTTAAATATTCTACAGACGGACCATGGCTGCGCTCAAGCGATCCATTCGCTTGTGGGTGAAATGCAGTGGTTTGAATTTTCTTAACTCTAAGTAATTTACAAACCTGCTTGAAAAGTTTGCTTGTGAAGTTCGCACCTCTGTCCGTTATGAGTCGCTTCGGAATTCTATATCGACTGATGATCTCATCGAATAAGACTCTAGCAACTGTGGATGCCTCACAATTTGGTAGTGGGTAACAGTCCATGAATTTACTCAGGTCATCTTCGAAAGTTAGTATATACTTATTCTCTCTGTGAGTGACTGGTATGGGACCCACAATGTCCAGATAAACCTTTTCAAAAGGCTGGAAGGCCGTATCAGTTATGACCATTGGCATAAGCGTTGCTTTTCTCCTTTTTGTCACCTGTCATTTTGGGCACCTCTTAATGTACTTTTTTATATCCTGGAACATATTCTTCTACTGGTAGAATTTGCGAAGTCTTAGATATGTCTTTAGTACACCCCGATGGCCACCTAAAGGTGAATCGTGATACGCTCTTATGACCTTTTGCTTATCGCTTCGTTCGCTGACAGTTTGTTTTGTTACCTCAAGCTGGGCTTGGACCTCCTCGGGCAGGTCGCGGTCTTCTTCCTCTGCGTTGTCTCTTTCTTGGTTTTTGTTGTCTGTGTCGGCATGGGTTACCGCTTGTTGCTCATCATTCTTTTTCGCTTGAGCTCTTGTCATGGCGAATACCTTCTTAGTGGGTATACGACTAAGTGCGTCGGCGTTTGTATTGCCCTTACCTGGTACATATTCAATAGTATAGTCGTATTCCGATAACTTTTGATGGAATCGCGCAAGTCTTGAGGAGATATCTTGCATATTAAACATACCCTTAAGAGCTTTGTGGTCTGTGTAGACGGTGAAATGTCTCCCGTAGAGGTAACATCTTAAATTCTTCACCGCCCACACTATGGCCAACAATTCTCTCTCAATAGTAGAGTAATTCCTCTCTGCTTTGTTTAACGTGCGACTTGCGTAGGCTATTGTTCTATCCTTTCCTTTTTCCCCTTGCGATAGGACGGCTCCTACGGCATCCATGCTCGCGTCTGTAGTGAGAAGGAAAGGTTTGGAAAAATGGGGATAAACCACTAGCGGAGGTGATACTAGCGATTCTTTGAGTTGACTAAAATCCTGGTCACAAACGTCTCTCCAATGGAAGTTGACGTCCTTCCGTAGTAACCTTGTCATTGGGGCTGCGATTGGAGAGAAGTTGGAAATAAATTTCCTATAATAGTTGAGTAGACCAAGAAATGATTGCAGTTGTTTTTCATTCTCCGGAACTTGTATCTCTCGAACACAGCTGGTTTTCTGTGGGTCTGGTAGAGCTCCGTCCTGAGTACATATGTGTCCTAAATAAATTATCTCTCGCCTGAGGAATTGACATTTCGCTGGTTGGAGTTTAAGTTGATATTCTCTTAGTCTATCAAAAACCTTTTTCAACTTTAAATTGTGGTCTAGCAAATTTTTTCCGTGGACTACTATGTCATCCAGATAGACAAAGCAATCAATCCCATTTAATCCCGTTAGAATGTGATTCATGGCTCTCTGGAATGTTGCTGGGGCTCCTGTTAATCCAAATGGCATTCTTTTAAACTCAAAATGTCCATCCGGAGTGCTGAAAGCCGTTTTAGCTTGATCTTTGGGATCGACGAGCAATTGATGGTACCCACTTGCTAGATCTAATGTTTAGAAGTATCGAGCATGGCCAAATTGATCCAGGATGTCTTCTATTCGTGGCAGTGGAAAAGCGTCGCCTGTCGTAATTTTGTTCAATTTTCGGTAATCTTTTACTAATCTCCATTTCTTGGAGCCATCTGGTGCTGATTTTTTTGGTACTAGAAGGATTGGGGCGTTCCAGGGGCTTTTACTTGGAACCACTATGTCTTTTGTAAGCATGTCGTTTACTTGATCTTTTATTATCTCCTTATGGGCATGCGGAAGCCTGTACATTCTTTGGCGTATGGGGGCGATTTCCGGCTTTACAGGAATTTCATGTTTTATGACGTCTGAGAAAGTCAGTGCATCCCCGTCCAAATAAAAAATGTCATTATAATCTCGATAGAGGTTGGTTATGCTTTGCCTTTCTTCATTATTAGGTGATCTAGTATAATTTCTTTGTCTAGTAGCTCTAAGCGATTATTAATTGAACGAACTGAAAAGATTTTATTTGTGGTTGTGTTAAAAATTTTTCCAGAAATTGAATTATTGTTTATGTGGTAGAATTCTTCGAAGGGGACGACCCTTGGCGTAAAATGTTTAAGTGTCACATCTCTTGTCGTTGAGTTAATTATACTTGTTTGGATATACTTATTTTCTACTGAGCATAGTGAGTTAGCGAGGTATACTCCAGGGCTTATTTCTTGCGAGAAACAGACTACATCCTGGGCAGGCGTATCAACAAACAATTTGACTGTTACTTCCGTGCGAGCAGGTACTAGTATTTCGTTTTGAATATTGTCTTCATTAGGTGTTGTCTTGCGTGGAGCTTCTGTGCGAAGAAGCCCTATGCTGGACAAGGAAGTACTCTTTTCCTCCTTTGTTGAGGTAGTTCGACCACATACTAGACGTTGTTTTTTTTGTTGAGGCCTTTCTTCTGTTGACGAAAGTTCGCTATTTATGGCATATTTGTTATTATCTGTGCGAAGTTTTTTCCCCACGCCATCTGACAATGGGGATCGCTTGTTAGTTTTTTCATTTGATTTATCTCTAAAAGTTATTTTGTTTTGGTCTTGTTCAGTGTTATTTTGGGTAGGGAGATTTACTTCATTTTGGAAATGAACCAGCTGTCGGGGGCCATCTATAATTGCATGTTTTGACAGAACGTCTTGTCCTAATAGACCGTCTGCTTCGAAATTTAGGGAAGAATCTATACCTTGGAATTGTAAGGGAATTGGAGTTGGAAACAGAATTTTCGCAGTAGTCGAACCTTCCGATTCTTTTTGCTGATATAATCCACTTAAAACATGTTTATTTTCCTTTTCTATTTTTATGGATGGTTTTATAACATTTTGTTTTAAGAGGCTTACATCAGCTCCTGTATCGAGCAAGAGCGTTGTGTGGGGTTTCGTGGTTATGTTAATCGGGAGTTTAACATGGCCATTAGTCATTTTTAGAGTGTGAATTTGTCCTTGTTCCTGTTTATAGTTACACCGCTCTTCCTTCTGGTATTTAGTACGGTGTTTTATAGAGCCCGAAGCTAGTTTTCCGATGGGGTCTGTTGGTTTTTACTTTCCCATCTTCGTTTCATATAGCCATCTTTTATGTCATGTCCTACTCGTAGACAGAAATCACATTTTACTTGGTTCTTTTTATTTCGAAACGGTGGGTGATTGCTTTCGTTATTCCTTTCAGTTTTATGCTTAATGTATCCTACGTTGTGTACTGGAGTTATGTTTGTGTAATCGTTATTTTGTCTGCAAGTGTTATACTCGTGGCCATAGATTTTACATTTGGTGCAGAAAGGGGTGTTTTTCCTCGTTAGATAGATATCGTAGGTGTGATTTGGTTTGTTGCAAAAACTGCAGACAACTTTTCTTCTGAAAGGTACTGGGGCCGAATATATTGGTTGGTCGGTATGGTTTTGTGATGGCAGTGTCATAGTATCTTGTGGATGTGGATAGGGTACTGGGGAGATGTGTGTGTGTGTGTAGCAGGTTTCAAAGAACTTATCGATTCAATCACCGATGCTGATGGTGTGGGGGACTGACAGTTGGCATATGTTTCCATAACCTCGTATTTTACCGCACTTTTTATCATTTCATTTAGTGATTTTTCATCACTACTGAGTAATACTTGACGAATATGTGGATTGGCAACCCTCATATGGGATTTGGAGGGGATTTGTTGCTGCTCTGTTGTTTGTGCTGCTGGTGATGATGTTGACGCTGCTGCTGCTGACGTTGTTGGTTGGTTTGGTGGTACTACCGCTGCTGATGATGCTTCTGCTGCTGGGGATTGTGCTGTGTTGGATCTCAAGCGACCTATCCAATACATTTGCGAATGACTTGCTTGACACTATCACTTTTTCTTTTTTTTTCGTTTATTCTTTATGCGACTCTCTTATTATTATTTTTTTTTCACTGTTCTTTTTTTTCAATTTCGTTGTAATTTCTTTGTTATTTTTCCTTTCTCAAATTTTCACTTTGATTTCAAATTTTCAAATTTCAAATTTTCACTTTCAAATTTGCACTTACTTCTTACCTTTCTTACACTAATGCGAGTCACCTCAGCTATTCATAACAGTTATTACCCACTTTGATTATTTCAATTTTCAATTTTTTCCTCCCAATTTATGTTAAGCAGGTTTTTACTTGCATCTTGTTACTTTCATGTCACTTTTATGTTACTTTTTCACTTCACTTTCCAGATTTTTATTTTAGTTTATGTTACTTTAATGTCACAAAACGATTTTTCACTACTTCGCGTATTACTGTTCTTAAACCGGCTGCGCCACTTTCGTTTAACACAGTGAAGGTGGTGGTCAAGCGATGTAAGAATTCTTCAACACCCTCGCCAGTTTTCTGCTTCAACTGCCCTAGTTGGGTTTGAAGGGTAAATCTGGATAGCCGGGTTTCGAACTTGGATGATAAAGCGGAACGTAGAACAGTCCAGTCGTCAGTGGGGTTATATTTGTACACGTGGTACGCTGGACCACTCAATTTATTTTTGGCAATACCCATGAAACTTTGATGGTCTGTCCCCGTTGACACAGTGGAAAAAATATCATCCGCACAGGTAAGGAATCGGTGCAGATCCCTGGTATTTCCAGAAAATTCTGGCAACAGTCGTTGTGAATTGGCAAGGGAGAACCTGCACGTTGGAGAAGCATGGTGTAGAATTGAACCCAATGTAGCATTTAATTGGTCCTGAATATTAGGTTCTTGGAAAGGTTATTTGTCCTACAACCCGTCTTGCAGGAGGTCAAAGGTAGTGTCGTATTGTCCTTGGATCTCCTCGAATGTATTACTGGTAAAATATGCATCTTCTTCCTCGGCGTCGTACAAATCCGCTAGAATTTGGAAATGTGTCTGCTCAAAATGTTCCCAGTATTTTTTCAGGATGGGGATTTTATTCTGTATGGTGACTTTGCTGGCGTCTCGGAGGAAGTCAGGGGTAATTTGAGAAACGATTCGCCGGATCACCTCGCTTCTTTCCTTTTTTAGCCTTCCAGGATTAGGTGATTCGCTGACTTCGGATTCGGCTTCGGGGGCGTTAGGCTTTTTTTGAGTTTCGAGGGCTGGAGGTATGAAAAATTGGCTGGTAGCCTTAGCTAGTAAGGAGCTAACGAGCCAATCACTAAGGGCCGCTTTCGTGGTCTTGTAACAATCGTGGGCCTTCCCATGGCAGTCGAGAGTAAAATATCCATGCTTGTCATCCCGTTCGGGGCGATCTTTGAGAGAAACATGGCCCTTTTGGAAATTTCCCCAAGCTTCCTCTAGGAGGCTGAGATTCCTTTTTGTATAATTGGCGGTTCTTGAAGATTTGGGCGCCTTACTGAAGTTGTTATATAACTTGACGATCTCTGAATTGATTTGCATTTGCGCAAGGCAAAGATCGTGAAACGTGGGAGAAGACATTATTAGGATGTTTGAAGGGTACTGTTGAGCAAGAGTTAACCGAAGATCAAAGCTGTCGTGCACTATTCGTGAAGGCTAGATCAATGGAAGGTGGATAATTTGCTAGAGACTTAAATAACTAACGGGTCGAAATCAAGGAAATTTAATTATTTGAGCGTTAGACGGATTCAGAGATTAAATGTCATCAGAGAAATGATTATTATTAACGAGACTAACGGACTTAAAAAAGGAATGTTGAACAGTATTTGCACAGTAGTAACAGTACAGTACCGAAGGATTTGAATGTCTTATAAGAGGGAAAACGCGTAACAGCATACAACATTTGATTGAATTTAGATAAGGTCCTTGAGGTCGTTTACATTCGTTGCTTAACCGATTATCTCTTCAACAAAAGGATATTATGAAAAACAAAAAAATTATTTTTTTTTGCATCAATTTCGAAATATCGGTTCGCAGGATCTTTGAAGACAGCGCAGTCGTTCAGATAAAAGTGGACTAACACACAAGGAGGTTTAGACGATCATAGGGACGAGCCTGTTTGTAAGAAGAGGTACGAAGAGATCGGAAGACGCGGGGATACGAACAAACGCGCAGCGACTAATGTGAGCGGCAAGGTCTAGGACACGACCCTAGGGAGACTGAACATGGATTCCAAAATCTAGGATACCAAAATTAAAATTTAGGAAGCGTATTCGAGAGAGTAGGATGTTCCAAACTTTCGTACTTCCTGACAACAATTAACAAATGCGATTTAGAATGCGGGTTCGAAAACAAGAGCCGGTGAAGGAAGATGTGAGGACAGTAAAATTTCCGTTTTATATTATTATTATATCTTTATGTTATTGGGTGCGTAGAATCTGGAATGTCACCGAGACAATTCCCTTGCCTAGCAGACTGTCCAAGACTTTTACCTTGGGTAGGGGAAATCTTGGATTTCTATTAGGCGCGCGGATTAATTTATTTATTTATATAAATTTTTAAATTAAATGAAAAATATTAGGGCTCTCAAAAGGTTTACAGTTTATGTTTTATATATAGGTAAAATATTTTTAAAAATTTTCAAACTACAATGTAACTCACGGTTTCATGTTTTGTTTGACGTTTTTCGGCAGTTGGGGGTTGTTTTTCCTGTTTTCCTGGCTGACTGTTGATTTTGTTGCTGCTTTATTTTCGTTGAGGACGTGCCGGTCCCTAAAGGTGCGGGCAGGGTTGGAGCCCTAGAGATAAATTTAGTTGGTGTTTAGCTTATGCTCGCCTGGAGCACAAAAACCCTTTCCACTGCACTTCACTTATTAATTCAATTTATTTTATTTTATTATTTATTTCGTTATGTTTTTTTTTTTTTTTAATATGTTTGGGATCTGATCGGCTATCCCACCGCGGCCACCAAATGTTTTATCCCAAAAACGTCTTTGGGAAAGGAGCAAGGAGTGCTTCCAAAGGAGAAGTTCACCTGCGCCTCACTGGAGGAAATACTAAAATTCCCTTACGTTTTTCAGTACTTTTATTAGAAGGCAAAGATAAAAGATTGGTATATTACGAACTAGCAGAATACAATGATACAGCTTATGATTAGCTTTAGCGTCAAGTCTTTAGTATACTAATATTTTTTTTTTTCATCTACCTTGTTTTGCACTTTCGTTCAATAAATTATTATTTCCAATTTGTTCCCAAATTAAAATTTACATTTTCACATGGTCTCATCAAGGTAAAAATCCATTTTTTTTTTCACTTTTATTCAATTAATTATTACTTCCAGTTTGTTTCGATATTTAATATATTTAACTTTTTCTATTATTTTGTTTGAAAATCTTCGATTTATTTTTTTATTCAATCAACTTTTTATTCAATCGACCTTTGTTTTATAAATTATAGTTTTATAATTTTCATTTGGTCTCATCAAAATAAGAATTCCTTTTTTCACCAATTAATTTGTTATTTCCAATCTGTTTCGATATATGATAGTTGCTACTTTTGTATTTATTTTTTTGAAAATCTTCGATTTTACTTTTTATTCAGTCAACTTTTATTCACTTGACTTTTATTTTATAAATATAAATTTTCACTTTCTAAAAAAAACAAAATATGCCTACCCGCGAGCCGGGGTTTGCCCAGTGACCGTCGTTTTAATTACGCGTTATCAAAAACAAGAGAACAGAGGTTGGGTGACCTGTAGTGTCACCAGAAAAAGCGCGACTGAAAATGCGCGTCATTTTGCGGCCCTTAAATCGGGACAGAAATTGATGACGCGCATTTTCGGCAAGCCGCACATGGCGACGGAAGATGCGCGCAATCAGCGCTTTATTCAATTATTCCGAACTTACGCAATCAGATTTCATCACGATGTTGTGACTGAGCCTAAAGGCAGTCACACATACGTACACGTGGCTCCCCATGCCCCTCTCACTCCTCCCCGCACGCCAACAAAAAAAAATTACACGCGCACGCCAAATCTGAAAAAAAAGAAAAGAAAAAAACGCAAACTCAGCATTTTCAATCATGCAACAATGTTGCATGATCAGCTTTCGTCTCCACGCGCAGCATTTTTGAACATGCAACAATGTTGCATGAACAGGTTCCGTCTCCACGCGCAACTAAGAAATTCTTTTCTTAGAAATTTGAGCGCGGACAGAAGAAAGAAAGAGCGAAAACCGCTGATCGCGCACATTCATGGTCGCCATGCGCGACATTCCAAAAATGCGCTATCAGCGATTTTCGCCGCTGATAAAAGAGCGAGAAACCATCGCGGCGGCGGACAGTAGTCAGTTGAGAGTGTCAGTGGAAGGTGGGCAGTCGGTTGGGCTCGGACGTTAGAAAGCATAAAAAATTTATAAAAGTCAAAATTTAGGAACTAAAATTAAGTTGAAAAGTGAAAATTGTAGAACCAAAAGAAAAAACAAGCGTTAAGAAACCTACAGAGGAAATAAAGTTTAAAATTTCAACTAGTAAAATTCAAGTAAAATTCAAAGTGGAAATTTTAGAAACCATAAAAAGTTTATAAAAATCGAAATTTAGGAAGAAAAATTAAGTTAAAAAGTGAAAATTGTAGAACCAAAAGAAAAAAAAACGTTAAGAAACCTACAAAGGAAATGAAGTTTAAAATTTCAACTAGTCAAATTCAAGAAAAATTCAAAGTGTAAATTTCAAACCATAAAAATGTCCAGAAACCCAAATAGAAACATTAAGTTTAAATGTTTAATCAATAAAAATTAGAAACTCTTACAGTAAAATTTAGTTTAAATGGTTACTAATCAATAAAATTCAAATGTGTAAAATTTATGACTATAAAAATATTAAAAATCGTACAGAGAAAAATAAGTTTAAATTTTTTAATTGAAGAAAACAAAAAATTTGTAAGTGGAAATTTAAGGATAATTATGATGTCATTTTTACATAAAAAAAAAGGGGTGAGATTGGTAATATTAATACACAACAAATAATAGCTGTGACTGTGTTTTCTTAAAAAAAAAAAATATAATAAATATAGTTTCCTTGGAAGATAAGAAAGGATATGGTGCGGGTGAACTTCTCTTAAAAGCACTCCCCGCTTCCTAACGCCTGGCATAGCGTTAAAACAACGACGGTGATGAAATCCGTTCGCGATAGTTCGTCGCGATACTACGATTGGGTTGCGATCAAGTTTTATCAGAGTTATCAAACTTGATCGCAACGGGAAATTTATCGCGCATGATTATTTATTCTGTCGCGATCAAGTTTCATCTTGGTGATGAGGCTTGATCGCGACAGAATTTCGCGCATGGGAACCCAAAATGTGGCGTCAGCATTTTGGGCTGGGAACGGACGAGTTCCCATGAAAGGTTTTTTTTTCTATTTTTTTACAGGAAGGGAGGGGGGCAGGGGAAAGAAGAGGGGAGAAATAAAATGGAACATGTGTGACTGGGCCTAGGCTCAGTCACAACAAGACTCGAATCGAAAATGAATATGTACTTTTAGTAGATATAGAAGAATTCTGCTATATCTGGTCGCACTGTTGGACTGTGTAAGGAAACAATTTCTCTTCCTCTCACTCGCGCATACGCAATAAACTCGCGCTGATAAGAAAGGAAGTTGTCCAATCACTCAATCCAGAGACATATGTTGAATATGTCTTTGGGGTTCGCAGTTCGTTTGTTAATGCTCTTATGAGAGCGTGAGCAATGCATGTTTGGGACAGAGAATAAGAGGAATTATCCACTTACACAGCCAAAGAGCATGCGACAAAGAATTACGCACGCCATAGGCACATCTATATGTATATGGCTCAAACCCACGCATATAATTTCTCACCCTCTGACAAAAGCATGAGCAAATGAATTAGTATGACCAGAATTAACAGAAACCTGTGATTTTAGAAAATTTTAGCATAATAACATTAAACTGCAGCACAAAATTGGTAGCATTCGGTCTTTAATAACATATTTGGAAATCGGGATTTTATTTTATTTTGAAAATCGGGATTGCCTAATAGTAAAATATTTGAACAAATGCAATTTCTTGATCCGTAAAATGTTATTTACGAAGAATTCGGACTTTTTAGTTTCAAATTTTCACAATTCGGTACATGAGCCTGACATGCAGAAAAATTTACACCTGGAGGAATCGGGAGGAAGTTCTGCTAGCACAACACTAAAACCTTTTGGAGCCACATGTCCTATCCGGCTTATGATCCAATATTCCCTCAAATGAAAAACTTGAAAACCGACCTACCGAACAAATTTACGAATGAGCACGTTTCGGAAATCCTCCATATCAAACAGCCAGCAAGAGACCAGGATGGATGCGTCAAAATATTTTTTGTTCACGTCGTTTTTCAATATACCTCTATGTTATGTCACAACATAATTAAACATCTTCATTTATTCTAAACTATTTGCCATTTAATTAATTTTTCAATATGCTTTTATTTTATTTCACAGTACAACTAAATATTTTCCCATAGCCTAAACTATTTCCATATAATTAATTTTTCAATATAATTTTACGGTTTCCTTTTCGTCACGTAATTCGAGTTCGTCCAATATTTTATCGATATTTTATCGAAGATGTGCAGAATATACTTTTAATTCAAATTGGTCAAGTAGTTTACTCGTAATCAATAAAAATATTATCAGTGCATTTGTTGTTGCATTAACCGCGCATTGATAAGAAAGTTCCGAGTTCAAATTGATTTTCAAAAACATTTATAATTTAATTGATATCTCCTGGAATATTCGGTCTATCACCGTGAAATCAACTGTTTTAGATTCGTTAAGCTTTAGACTTTTATTTGAGATACAAAACATTAAGATATGAAAAAAAAGGGCAAAAAAAATTTTTTTACAATGATGATGTTAGACACCCCATTCGAAAGAATATACCTTCCCAAATAGTAAAAAATGCGTATCTTTCTTCTACGTATCATAGTTGTGATAAAAAAATAAATAAAAAAAAAACTAAATTTCTACTTTCCAGTAAACTTAAGTCTTTTAATTTCTAGAGTATGCAGTCACGGGCATTCCTGTGATACTTTAATATTCTTATATTTTTCGAAATTTGCAATTTGTGGCGTTATATTTTCGCGTTTTTGACCTAATTGTGTTATACGCGTTGCCTTTCTTAGGGTTTCGTAGCTGAATTGCAAAAAACGGAACCCTTATAGCTTCGTCATGTCCGTCTGTCTGTCCGTTTGTCCGTATGTCACAGCCATTTTACTTGGAGACTATTAGAACTATGTATATGAATGAAATTTAGAAATAAGGTGTCTCCTGTAAACCGCTAGACAATGCAGTAGTAGAAATACCGGTAAAGGAGTAATAAGGGTGGCACCCCATACATGGATCTGAAAGACAATTTTTCTTATTAATGCACATATACTTGTGGGGTATTTTTGGATAGATCTTTAAAAATGGAAAAAAGTCAAAAATGTTCTTAGGAACTTTTTTCATTTACGTTAATAGTTCGTGAGATATGCGATTCCAGGCGTATGCTTATGAGATTTCTACGCAGGCAAATTTTTCGTGAATATCCTGAATCGTCGAAGATCGTTTTCAACGTCATCCATAAGTCGTATGTTGTCTGTGCCTGTTTGATATGAACATAAAGAGTAGCGTCAATTCTTAATATAAGCTTTGCTTTCGCCTTTAAGTCATCTGCAATCTGAGCCGGTGAAGCTGATAAGGCTAGAGGTGTCTTGATGGCGTCCGCCATTCCCTTCAACACGAGCATGTTTTCTGCCGCGAAACACCAATCGCCGTAACTCTCACGACCTATTAACTTTGGGATATTCGCCAAGTAACTGGTAGACATAATCTTATTGTCAAACGTAATAAACTATTAAAATTTTCTCTTTTAATAACATTTTTTTGTGGGTCTGGGCCCATAACCTATTAAAACACACTGATGGTTTTAGTCAACTAACTTTTTATGACATCGTGGACTTTGAGTACAACGTGGACTTAGAGTTTACATTTATTGCAAGCAGGTTGCCCTACTTGTTGTATGATACGTATGTTTATATTCATGTTACTTAACTAACAGAATATGGTACCGCAAGAAAATTTGCCTGGCTCTCAGAGTACTTAACGAGAGAAAAGACGTTTTTACGTAAAAAGAATTACAACATGATTATCGTACTAATAGGTACTTTAATTATCAAACTATTCATTACAAGGATTATGGAGAGTTGTACGGTAACAGAATAGATAAACCCCAAGTTCATTGTTTTGCGCCGTTTTCTTATTTCTTCTTCGATGCCGCCGTAGCTCTAACACTTGCTCGGCACTAGACATTTTTAGTTTTTCATGTTTGTTTTGATGCGGGTTTTCTCCGATTCGAGTCTCTTACAATTCGGTGCATATATACGACTCATATGAGACGATATCTTCCATTTTTTTCCATTTTCAATTTCACACCAATTTTCGGAGAACGTTTTTATTGTTTAACTTTAGGTCCAAGTAGTTCTTTTCATGCTTTTTACAATGATATCAGAATCAACGTCCTATCTAAACGCGTTCTGACGCTACACTCATGAATAACTTTACGCAACGCTAAAAACAACAATCACGCGTAGGCGCTTACACTAGTCCGATGACGTCACTGGTAAAAACATTCCACAAAATAAAAACGTACAATTATGCTCCATCCACTGTGACTTCAGCCGTTGTTATCGAATTATTAGCCTCGTAGTTATTAGCGATTGAAAAATGACGGTGTTTTGTAACACAAGAATGTTAGACTGGCTACAAATGTACTTACATACTCAATGAGGAGAAAGACGTTTTCAAGTCAAAAAAACCGTTAGAGGAGCACCCATTGTAGTACCAATCTTTAAGATTTCAACTATATTGATAACTTGATACAACACGGCGCTTGATATCGCGTTCCAAGTGGCGTGGCATAAGAACTTCCCCGTCACATAGGCAGAGAAAAAGAAAGGCAGAGAAAAAGAAAGTTTTAGCAATGATAAGACAGTTCGGAGAACCTTCTTTCTTTGTAACTCTATCTGCAGCTGAGATCCAGTGGTTTGAGCTTTCAGTGATGCTTAAAGAATTTGATAAAATTTCTGCGGCCGAAGCTGAAAATTTATCTTTTGAATCGGTTACCATATCTTTGAAATCGTCCAATATATTTGCTGGAGTATCTGTCATAATTGTGGGTGATTTAAGACAACTGCCACCAGTTGGTGATAATTGGGTATTTCAGGTATATTCACGAAAACCTCTTGCTGAATTATGAGGGACGCCCATTTGGGATCTTTTTGTCTTAACAAAACTGCAACAAATAATGCAACAAAGGGATGATAATGCTTTTGCTACAGCATTAAATAATATGGCAAGTGTAACTATGACTGATGAAGAAATAAGACTTTTGAATAGTCGTTGTTTCACTAGGCCTACATTATCTGAAGGCTCCCGAGCAGCTGTTAATCTATTTTCTAGTAATAGAGAGGTAGACAATCATAATAATCGAGTCCTGTCGGCTATGACTACCGATGGAGAAATTTCGAAAGCAATAGACACTGTTTGCGGTGAACCACAATGAAACAAAAAGCCTTGGTAACAGTTTCTAAACTGTCAACTCAGCAAACCTATGGACTTCCAAATAGTTTATTATTGAAGGTAGGTGCAAAATATATGGTTACAGTCAAGATAGTTACAGCT
This sequence comes from Chrysops caecutiens, assembly GCA_963971475.1. NCBI lineage: Eukaryota > Metazoa > Arthropoda > Insecta > Diptera > Tabanidae > Chrysops > Chrysops caecutiens. The sequence goes on along the minus strand of OZ020568.1, from coordinate 31,694,483 downwards.
GATGGCCTAACAAACGGTTCTACTGCCAAACTAACAGCCATTGAATTCAACATCAATAGGATATCTGGTGAAAGAGTTGTAATCTTAATATAATAAATTCCTAATGGTCGTGAAGCAAAAAAAGGGGAATGGGATTCACGCTTTGAAAGCAGAGAAAATTCATTTTCAAAGAATGAATTTCTCTCTGCTTTCTGGAAGTAAGTTTCATTCACCAGAGAATAGGATCATACTGATTTTTACTGAACATATTCATGAAATACAGAGTGCCTACAGACGATCATAGAAAAATACATCATATTATATGACATATTTGTCTCGTTATCATATCTATGACATATTATATGATGAACAGTACACAGACGTTTTTGAAAATAAGACGAAAAATGTGATGTAAATTTTCTATGATGAAAATATATGACAAAGCAATTTTTGCTGTGCACACGAATGAATTTAATATGACATATATTTCTAATGTTGTGTGTTGTTCGAAGTTGTCAAACACAGATTGTATTTGTACCACACTCCTTTTTTTACAAACTCAAACAGTCGGGACCATTATTGTTTTAGCTAGTCTCTAGATGTTTAATAGGTCCCAACTGTTTAAGTCGCTAACTTCTGCATTAGAAATTATTATTTGTTTTATGTATATATTCACCATGAAATTATTTAAATGGTGTAATTTTTTAATATTTCTTGATAGAATTCTAGATTAATGGACTTGTTTTTTTCTTTTTAGATTATATTTAAAATACATTTTTTGCGTAGTCGGGTTTTTTAATTTTTTAAATTAATTTTTTTATTAAAAATGTGTTCAAACAAAAGTTATGATATATGATAAAATTCAGATTAAAATTTGTAAACGCAAAATCTCGCGTTTTTCGGAAAAATTTTGTAATTTTTTATATATTGGAAACTCAATTTGTATATTTTTTCTTTAAATCAATAGAAAATACTATCACACAGAAAACAGAAATTTTTGAGTAAATTTTACTCTCCAATGGTACACATTTTTGTTTGTGCTTGTTTTGTGCAAATTTCAGAACATCAAAATTGTGTGCATTGTGTGAAAATGTACATTGTGTTCCATCCGCGAAATTTTGTTTCAGCTCCCTTTCCTATTATTGTGATCACTCATTCCCTATTTGACAATCAAACATCAACATCAATTCGCGCACTGTCTGTTCTTTAAACGTTAAAGACGGTCAAAGGCGCATACGGTCCATGGATCTTTTGTCTGCTGTTACGTATGTGATGTTCGAAAAAAATGGGTAGAGAGTCACATGGGATCGCGACATCTGGTAAATTATTTTGTCTGTGATTAAACCTCAACTTTTTTTGTAAGTAGAAGAAAGCAATATTTTTCAACAAATTCGCCGAAAATAAATTTACACGGCTAACGTGGGCGTATTGTTGATGTGGCCGATCGGATGGGATTAACCTCTCAAATATTACTGTGCCATAAAAAATTTACATTCGGTACTAATCGAAGTTTAAGTAAAACGTTAACCAGTTGTGTTTGAGTTTCAACCGGCAATCTATAAATCCTTATTTGTTTCATTGTTGTCACCGAACATAGGATAAATTTCGATTTCTTATAACTACTATATTTCAATGTTTTTGTAACTTTAAAATTAATAGGTGCAGTAAGGTTTAGTAATAATTCCAAAATTGGCTCTTTTTGAAAGAGTGCTTGAATAGTTGTTTTAAGTTTATTTCTCATTTTCTTATTAAGCACTATTCATACTTTCAATTTATTATCCATTTTACGGCGAAAATTTGTAGCCAAACGTTAATAAAAACATTGTTGAAAAAGTCAAAGATTTTTTGGAAGTTTTTGAACTTATGTTACGATCAAAAGATAACTGCTAAGAATTAAAAATCTATAACTAAAGAAAAACAAAACATATATAGTATCAACATATACAGTATACAAAAAATATGCAGTATTACGTAATGCCCAGCAAAGCGGGCGGGTACAGCTAGTCTTCAGATATTTATTTTGCATCAGAAACATGGAGCTGCATAACGGACTCTATCTTCTTACCTGGTTTTGTAGAAGTAATTGAAATCAACGGGCCAAATCAAGCTTCTTCGAATCCTGGCTTTGGAGTTTCATTATGGGTAAAACAGGGCTTAGTAATCTCATCTCCAAGAAGCTACTTCCAGAAATCAAGCAGCTTTTCGGGCCACGTGGAAGCAGTTTCTCTTGAATATAACAATGCGAGATTATGCGCATTATATAGATCTCTTAGGGACTCCGATAAAACCTTGAAGGAGTTTGCAAATAATTCATAGTTCATGACAATATTTGCCCCACATTAGTTTTCGGAGATTTTAACGAAAATTTTCCTAGTGAAAATAGCATCAATCCATTTATGCAGACTGTAGGCTACACGTCTTTTTTGCAACCTTGTGTCATAACACGAGGAGGAACACATCTTGATAATGTTTTTGGAAATTTTACGTGTGAAGCTGGGGTTTATTTTTCTTTATTTAGTTATCACAAATCTATATGGGTACGAGTACATTAATTAAATTACTGATTTATGTAAGGCCATGAAATTGTATGTTGCGTTGTGTAATAAATACTAATATTTCAAATTATCTAATTTCGCATTTGCCAATTCGCTCAAGGCTCGAGAGTTTCTCCATCTCGATCCAGGTCTATCAATAAACAAACAAATCAAAGTGGATGATTTCGTACAAAATGTTTACACGAGTTTATTATATCGCTCTCTGATAGTTTCCCTTCGTAAAACGAATTTTAACTCAATTCCATACCGGCATGCTACCGAACCCTGAGCTTATGCGTGTCATACACGCATCTGGTTTCCTTTTTATTTATTTTGTTTGGGGAATAGAAACCTTAATGAATAAACTTACTATTAAGCTTAGAAAAAAATTCTTAATAACAAAAACTCCTTTGGCGTTACCAGATTTAGTTCACTTCTTTCATACATCTGGAACTAAAAATGAAGAAGAACTGGAATTTTAAAAACAAAGTTGTTTATATTTACGTTGTTTTGTATGTTTGATTTGCTTCTTTTTGACTTATTGCTTTTGGCAATAGTAAGGAAACGTAATTTTTGAAGTATTTTTGGTGTATTGTCTTATTTTATTTTAGTGATGCTTTATCTCTTTGAGTCTGTTGGTATCGCGTCTTATAAAATTGTTCTTATTACTATTTCTGAAGTACGGGTGTTGTTGTTAGTAAGTGTTATGGGTTCTTGTTTTTCTTTTTTGGGCATGCCATTGACGATTGCTCCTGACCATAAACATGGTTTGAGTTTGTGACTTGAGATAATATAATTTTTGTTGTTTCTTTATGTGTATATTATCGAAATGTGATTGGCCGATCTATTGATTATATGGAGTGCTTTAATCCGTGGTATTTCAGGAGATTCAAGAGGGGAGTGTTCTTGTAGATTATTTATTCCACTTAATCTCCAGAATTATTAATTTTTAAATTTTTATTTAATGAATTTTGACAATAATTTACTTATTTATAGAATACATTAGAATTAGATTTAAACATTCCTTTAATATTTTTGTAATTCTAAATTCAAAAGAAGTACTCAATAAATGTAACTCCAAAAAACTATAATCCTCAAATGACACCTATGCTTAATGTTACAAGAACCAAACTACTAAAATATAAATTAAAAATAATTCAAACAACTTAGATTGATAAACATTATAGTATAGTGATAATATGTACAGTGTTTTTATTTTGAATATAATACATGTTCTTACCATTATTATTATTTTCCTTCCGGATGGATCCTACATCACTCTCTCTCGAAGTGACGGAGTCAGGCAAGAACAAATTTTGAAATTTTACTGTTACTTGTATTCTTGCCCAAATTCGCCCTTTCGAGTAAAGCGGGCGTAACTATGTCAATAGAGACAGACTTCTATGACCGCCAGTTAGTATTTTTAAAAATTTTTCGCTTCGTACAACAACCGAAAAAGGTCCATGACATAGAGGTGATAAGCAGCCTTTCTTTCCCTCTGTATCTAAGAAAACGTGGGAACAAGAGGTTAATTTAGCAGGAATAAAAGAATTATTGCTGGTATGTTTATCAGGTGATATAGGCAGAATATTTTGAAATTTGTCTCGCAACTTTAATATTACATCGGTTCGGTACAGACAAACTAGCAACATAAGTGAAAGAGAAATCCCCAGGGATTCTTAAAATCTGACCACAAACAAGCTCTTCTGAAGAACACTTCAAATCCTCTTTAACGGCAGTGCGAAAACCTAACAAGACCAAAGGAAATTTCTCCATCCAATTATTAATTGTATAATTGGATTTTGAAACTGCCTTTAATTGTCTGTGAAAGCCATTGAATTAACAACTAAGGAATGGCCCTACCGCTCACCTACAGTGTCCGTGAGCGATGCATATGCCCCGAACCCTTTCCCCCCTGATCAACCCCATCATTTAAAGAATTGGTGGTACAGCGTGTCTTAATTTACCACTGATTGGCTACACTGTGGTGTGAGTAGCTGTTTTTTCATAGGATTGGTAAGAGTTTTTGATTTTTCTTAGTGTTACGGCGGTACAGAGGTCATTCATATAGGCCTCGTTATTGTAGTGGTATTTCTGTACCACCATTCACGATTTCTATTGGCCTCGGCCTCATGTATTTGTGAAACAAATACTTTGAATGGCTTTCTGTACCACGTGTAAATACACTGTAGAGTGTTTTATTTTGACTGTCATATTTGCACGTAAATTGTCGATTTGGAAATCGAATTTCAATTTAGTGTAACAGTGGAATTTGCTCAAGAAATTTTTGAGTTTATTGTACAATAGTGAATAATTGAATTAGAAAGGTTTGTTGTGATGTTGTGTTATGGTAAAACAAGTTCCATATTAAGAAATATGGAATTTTTCGCAAATATTCACATTTGCAGCCACCATGTTTGTAATTGTTTACTCGAGGAACAAACACAAGGTAGCGCACAAATACTACTACATGAAATTAGCATATTTTGCTTCGGTTTTTCTGTTTATTTTCCCTTCCTTATTTAGTTATTAATTCAATGGTGAAAGCGTTCCACTATGCCGTTGCTCTGTGGATGATTGGAGCTTGTCTGTATTCGGTTTATTCCAAGAAACCTCGTCAAGGAATAAAAGAATTTCGACTCGAAGTAAGTTCCTTGATCTGCTGTCATTGTTAAAGGAGCTCTAAATCTCGAAACATAATCCCTAACGAAGGTTCCAGCTACCATCTCAGCTGTAATATTTGTTAGGCGATAGGTTTCTGGCCATCTTGAAAAATCTATCAATTATAGGTAGGAGATATTTATAGTTATTACAAACTGGTAATGGCCCAACAATATCCATGTGGATATTATGTTCAAAGCAGGTTATTGGAAGAGGAAAGGTACCAATCTCGGATTAAGTATGTCTCGGAATTTTATTTTCTCGGCAAGTGCTACATTTTTCGGTCCAACACGTAGTTTCCGAGTCCATAAGTGGCCAAAAGTATCTGTCAGTAATGAGTTTCCTTGTTGCTCTAATACCAGGATGAGACAATGAATGTAATTTTAGGAAAATTTCCTTTCGGAATTGTTTCAGTACCAATGGGCGCATAACGTTTGTGGGAATGTTAAACCAAACTTGGTGGTTTGGTAAATGGAAAAATTACCAACTTGTGATGAGTGGGAGCATCTTTATTAGAAAGGAGTGATTTAATTTCCCCATCCAAAAATTGAGCTTTATAAAAATCTTTAATAGTAAAATGAAGTTTATTCACTTCGCCAATTTGATCTATAACACTAGAGAGAGCATCGGCGACTATATTAGGGTCTCCACGAATATGTTGTATATCACTGGTGAATTGTGAAATAAATCCAAGTCGACGAATCTGTCTTGGACTACGCTCAGCTTTGGCCTTCGGAGCAATGACTAATGGCTTGTGGTCTGTGAACACTGTGAACTCTTCTCCTTCAAAGCCAACGTCGAAAATGTTTAATACTTTCGTGGATTGCCAGAAGTTGCCTAACGTTTAATAATTCTTCTGAGCTGTTTATATGAGAAAAATCCCAAAGGAACTCCGCCGCCAAATTCTTCAGTTTGATGTAAAACCGAGCCAATTGATAAACCTGACGCGTATTTCTTAATTTGGCATCGAGACTAGGATGCGCAAAAAGAGTAGCTTCGGATAGAAGTGGTTTGGTCATCTGGAATGCATCATTGTGGATATCTTTCCAACAAAACAAAGCTTGTTTTCTATTGCTAGAAGCCACAAGTTCATGCAAAGGAACCAATACTTCCGCCAAATTGAGTAAAAATCTGTGATAAAAATTCAACATACCAATAAATCTTTGCAGCTTTTTGACACTTTTGTGAGAAGGGTAACTACAGATAATTTCTACTCGGTCTTTTGCGGGTAGAATTCCTTTTCGGGAAATAATATGGCCTAAAAAGTTCAATCCGTGAACTCCAAAGAGGCAGCTGTTGATTTTCATATTAAGACTGTTTATAAACTAACCCAATTTCTACACCACTAAGCTTGTACGTGACGTTGTCAACGTGCCACGTTCTGGATGCTATTGACCGCTTGTTATTGTGATGTTGACGTGTCCTCCACTAACTTGACGGAGCAATTTCGGCTGGAATGTCCAAAACACCAACTGTGGGTGTATCATACTTTCTCAGATTTTGAAAAAAAGAAAATAACCCCTAAAAATGAGATTGTAGATCCAATTGTAGAAATTTATCTTTTAGTTTTTAGAACGTGAATTATTATTATAACTGGATTCGTAATTTTAAAGTCATTTAAATAGCTTAATTATTAGAGCATAGCACTGAAGATGCTAGGGTGATATGGTAGCGTATTAGCGTAATAACGGCGTAGTAACGGGTAGCGTATTAGCCCCACCAAATATATCATCGACGTATCGGCCTTTTGTCAGAGCATCTACGGCTAACGGATATTTTTCAGATTCGTCTTGAACCAGTTGAGCGATCGTACGTAGTGCTAGATATGGCGCACAAGCTAAACCATACGTCACTGTCGTGAGACGATATCTTCGAAGTTGATCCTGGTCATCATTCCACCATATTCGCTGGAGGTCTCTGTCATTTTTATGTCATTTAAATCTGTCGATACATTTTCTCGATGTCGCACGAAGACATATACAGTCAAAATCGGTTAAAGCGACCTTCAAGGGACCGACCGGTTTGGTCGTTATAAGCGATATGTCGTTATAAGCGATATGTCTTTACAAGCGATTTGACCAGTTAAGCGACCTCGGTTTGGTCGTTATAAGCGATATGTCGTTGTAACTGATGTCGTTATAAGCGATTTTGACTGTATTTGTGTTTGCGAACCCAGATGAAGACATCAATTACAACTGTTTGCAGCTTAGGACCTGTGTGTAAGATGTCATTGATGTTTTTGCCGTTGGTCAATTTACACGAACCACTCGGAAGACCACTCGGAGTTTTGTGGTTGTACTCGATTCCTTGATGACCCCATGATGAGGCAGGTAGAAGGATACATTAGGATCGATTTCTGTTTTCGGGACCAGTTCCATATGCCCTAAGAGTTCATATTCTTTCAAAAACTTTGAATGCTCAATTTTAAGTTCTGTGTTGCTTTCTAACTTTTTTTGAAGTGACTGAAGGGTACGTATCGCTATCGTTGCTGAATCGCCAAGTTGAGAAGTAGAGTGTTTCAATGGTAACCTGACTACATATCTTCCTGTTTCATTTCGCGAACACGTTGCTTTAAAATGGTCTTCACATTCCTGTTCTAAGGGTGAAAGTCCTCGCTGTCTGTTGCCGGGTATTTCTTCTAATTGCCAGAACTTTCGAGTGGTCGAGTTTAGATCTTTGTCTGCTCTACAATGATGAGTTTGTATGACGTTTCCTTTAGCCTTGGGGGTTGGGCCTGATATTATCCAACCTAATGAAGTCAGCTGAGCGACAGGTGCAGGTGATTGGCCCTTTGATGATTGATCCTTCTAGTAACTGTCCATATATTTCTGCACCTATTAGTAGGTCTATGGGTCCTGGTGTAGTATAGCACGGATCAGCTAGCCGAAGATCTTGTAAGTGAGGCCATGTCAAACGATGCATGTGAGTTGATGGAAGACAAGTCGTTAGCTTAGTGAGAATATGTGCTTTCATACAAAACTTGATACTCGATTGGAAATGCGGTTGAATTGTAAAGTCAACTTGCCCTTTCGTAATGCTAGGTGCTGCTGATCCTATTCCAACAACAGATAAGGAAGACAGACTCCGTTTGAGGCCCAAGCGACGTACTAACTTCTCACTGACTAATGATATTTCGGACCCTTGATCCAACAGCGCTCGAATTACAACACTCTCCCCATGATTTCCAATGACCTTAACTTTCGCGGTTGCCAAAGCTGATCATAGAAGTTTATATGATGACTCTGTCTCACAATTTCTGGTTCCACAATTTCGTTGTTAGTAGTTACCGTCATTGTCTTAGCTTTCGTCATGTTTTCATGGATCGTTGTGTGATGCTTTTTGGAACATTTTGTGCATCTACGTGTTGATAAACATTGAGATAATTTGTGAGGTCTAAGGCAATTAAAGCATAAATGTTTCCTCATGACCACATCACGGCGCTGTTTTGTTGTGAGACCTAGAAATTAGTTACAGTAATTAAAATAATGATTACCAGAACAAAGAGGGCAAGTGCTATCGTTTGGTTTATGCTGTGGATCACGTAAATCTGTTGACGAATAACAGGTTCTGGCTGATTGGTATTGAGGTTTAGATGGCCACGGTTTGGATCCCTTTGATGGTTGAGCATTCTCAAAGGCTCGAATTGATCCAATCCTGGTGGTGAGAAACTCCCGCATTTGTATCCAAGTTGCTGGTTGTCTCGATGACCCTTGGGCAAGTTCCCAAGCCTTCGCTGAATCTGGATCTAACTTTTGCATAATGAGAAATACTAAAAAGTCATCACAGTGATCTATTGGTCTTTTTAGTGCCTCTAATGCCCGATATGCCTGTTCGAAGGATGTATACAGTCTTTCCATCTCCATTGCTGATTCTTTGGATATCGATTTTGCGTTGAACATTGATTGGATTGCTGCGTGAACTAGCCTTCGCTCATTTTCATAATACATGATGACCGCCTCAAATGCATCGTCAAAATTTTCATTGTTCACTGCAGTATTTTTCAATATGTGAGCAGCTGATGAAAGTGATACATTGCTTACGACGAGAGACGTAAATAACCCCTTCCAAGATAGCCAGTCATCTAAGCTTCCGTTAAACTTGGGAACATCGATCCTTGGGAGTCGCGCTACATAATTCATAGATTGTTGTGACGTTACTGACGTGGATGTCACAGACCCTCTTTTCGTCGTGATTGAAGCTGAGTCTTGTTGATTTGTGACTGAATCCATCAGATCTTGCATTTTTTCAATTACTTCTAAATATTTTTCATGTGTACGGTGGTATAAATCCTTTTGGAAGTAAGTGCGTCGTTTGATGCATTCCTGCTCGCTCGGTGATACCATGGAAATGGCGAGTTTGATGGCTTGATGGTTCGTTACAAACGCATTCCATGTTTCGTTCACTGATTGCCGACGAATGTCTATACGGTTTTTCGAAATTTTAGATACGCCAACACTTATAAGTTTCTCATACGCATCCCAGAAATTTCTTTTGCGTAAACACGTTGCTGGTCGATTCGTGTGTTTATATGTTCGACCCTCATTTTGACGCTTTTTGACGAAATTCGACTTTTAATGTATAATTTGCCGATATCCGGCTCGAAGGACCAAATATGTTTATAAACTAACCCAATTTCTACACCACTAATCTTGTACGTGACGTTGTCAACGTGCCACGTTCTGGACGCTATTGACCGCTTGTTATTGTGATGTTGACGTGTCCTCCACTAACTTGACGGAGAAATTTCGGCTGGAATGTCCAAAACACCAACTGTGGGTGTATCACCACCAAGGCACTCACTAACCACCAGCAAAGGATGTAACACACTATGAATGCACTGTTTAAAAAAAAAATTAATTTAAAAAATTAAAAAACCCGACTACGCAAAAAATGTATTTTAAATATAATCTAAAAAGAAAAAAACAAGTCCATTAATCTAGAATTCTATTAAGAAATATTAAAAAATTACACCATTTAAATAATTTCATGGTGAATATACACATAAAACAAATAATAATTTCTAATGCAGAAGTTAGCGACTCAAACAGTTGGGACCTATTAAACATCTAGAGACTAGCTAAAACAATAATGGTCCCGACTGTTTGAGTCGCTAACTTCTGCATTAGAAATTATTATTTGTTTTATGTATATATTCACCATGAAATTATTTAAATGGTGTAATTTTTTAATATTTCTTAATAGAATTCTAGATTAATGGACTTGTTTTTTTCTTTTTAGATTATATTTCAAATACATTTTTTGCGTAGTCGAGTTTTTTAATTTTTTAAATAAATTTTTTTATTTTACACTTTTTAGTTGGACGATTAGACGTAATTTTCTTTTTAGTTTATATTTAAAATACATTTTTTGCGTAGTCGGATTTTTTATTTTTTTCCTTTTTAGGTCAAAATGATTATTCATTATTCGAACAAATCAATAGACGTAAAAACCATCGAAATCGGCCCACGCGTTTGGTCTCTAGAGCGCCACAAAGGAACAAACTCACATACATAGGCTGACTAGTAGTCGCCATATTGAATTTTGATCGATATAATATCTTCAGTGACACTCGCAAGATGAAGAGAAATCAATAGACGTAAAAACCATCGAAATCGGCCCACGCGTTTGGTCTCTAGAGCGCCACAAAGGAACAAACTCACATACATAGGCTGACTAGTAGTCGCCATATTGAATTTTGATCGATATAATATCTTCAGTGACACTCGCAAGATGAAGACAAATCAATAGACGTAAAAACCATCGAAATCGGCCCACGCGTTTGGTCTCTAGAGAGCCAGAAAGGAACAAACTCACATACAAAGACTGACAAACACATAATCCTCTTTTGCTTCGCGCAGTCGTGTAAAAACACCAGCAACGGGTGGATTCGCAAAGCGCCAGCAAAAGGTGCACTGTCAGTTTTTCACCAGCAAAGGGTGTATTCACAAAGCACCAGCAAAGGGTGCAGTTTCAATTATCACCAGCAAGGGGTGAAATCACACAACACCAGCAAAGGGGGCACTTTCATTCAACACCAGCAAAGGGTGCACTTTCAATCAACACCAGCAAAGGTTGTACTTTCAATCAATACCAGCAAAGGGTGTATTCACAAAATCTTATCACACGTGTTTATCACAAAAGGTTTGATCACGTTTGACTAGCAGTGAGAAAGTTCTTAAGACTTGTCACAATAAAACCACTACTCAACACAATTGTTTGGTTCAACACACGATTTATTCAAATAGTGAAGGAAAACGGCAGAATTTATAATAATTGCTTAAAATATCGATCGATCAACTTAGAATGTCTGAAAACGACTGACCTGCAGGTCTTACCAATTGGCGCAGAAAAACCCCGAAATCCAACCCAATCGTCTTCTTTTGTTGTGTTTCAACGATTTGGAATGGGTTATGATAGGATGTTATCCTTAATTTTGTTCGGTCGACGAAATTATAAACAAAAGGCTTCGTACATTGTGACCATCATTTGTATTGACACAGGTGGCCTCCGATGTTCAAAGAAATACCACTTCTTTCAAGTATTTCTTGAACCGTAAGGAACACCAAAAAGTGTTATTTGCTTATTTAGCAACATGTTTAGGTATGCAGAGAACCATCGAGCAGCTAGTCTATTATACTCGTACACAATCACCCACAATAATTAGTTGTCCCATTTGAAAAATAGGATAAGGAGAAAATATTTCTCCTTAAAATGTACTGACCATAAAAACACAACCTTTTTTCTTTTCATACTTTTCGAACAAAGCTACCGAAATCACTTAATCTATTAAAAACCAACGTCAAATGCTTGAAATGTTCGTCTTCATATTTACTTCCAATTAATATAAAACATCGTCAATATAGGCAAAGACGAAACTTAAACCTCCAAGTACCCCGTTGATAAAATGTCAGAATGTTTGAGCTGCATTTCTTAAACCGAAAGGCATTCGCAGAAACTCAAAAATTCTGAGATTGCGACTGCTGTCTTGAACACATCTTCTGGTAGCACAGGAATTTGGTGGTACGCAAGAGAAGGATCAATTTTTGAAAACAGTGAACATTTGTTCAAAACAAGACTAAAACATTGCAGATGAAGTAGAGGATATCTGTCAGGTTGGGTAATATTGTTTAAGCGACAATAATCTCCACATGGTCTCCAATCCCCGTCGGGTTTCGGTTTCATGTGAAATGGGCTTGATGTCATCGAATTAGATGGTCGACAAATGCCCAATTGGCAAAGTGATTCAAACTCATATTTGCCACATTATGTCGCTTAACCTCCAACCGCCTAGCATTTGAAAAAGGTAAAGGACCAGTGGTACAAATGTCATGATTAACCGAGTGTTTACGAGGGTGGTCCGACAAGTACTTAGCCTCACAGCCCGATGGCGCCACTGTCGCAAGAGACATCTACTATCCTGTAGTACATTTTCGTAGACGGCTACTGTCAAAATTTCAGCCGAATCGGACTGGTAGTTTTGTTTTGACAGCGTGTGTAAGGGAACGTATTAGCGAATTTTCATAAAAGCGGAGAAAGAACAATATGGGTCGGTGATTCGATTCCATTTTTTGGAAGGTAAATCGCGCAGCGAAATCAAGGAGCGCTTGGATGCTGTGTACGGTGACTTTTCTTCTTCGATGGCGACTGTAAAAAATTGGTTTAATGAGTTTCAACGTGGTCGCACGTTGGTTTTTGATGAGCCATGTCCAGGTGCCTCGAAAACGGCTACTACGGAGGAAAACGTGACAAAAGTCCACGATCTCATATTGGCAGACCGCCGATTGAAGTTGCGCGAGATACCAGAGACGTCTCAAAAGACCGCGTGGGTCATATCGTGCATGAGATTTTGGGCATGAGAAAGCTGTCGGCGCGATGGGTGCCACGTTTGCTCACTCCGGACAACAAGCGCAACCATGAAACCACTTCAGAGCAGTGTTTGACGTTGTTTAGGCGCAATCCCAAGGAGTTTCTGCATTGTTTCGTGACTGTCGACGAAACATGGATCCACTGGTACACACCAGAGACCAAGGAACAGTCGAAACAGTGGACTTCACGAGGCGAAGACTGTTCCATTGGCCGGAAAGGTGATGGCGACCGTTTTCTGGGATTCACGAGGCGTGATCTTCACCGATTACCTGGAGAAGGGCAAAACGGTCACAGAACTGCATTATGCCGAATTATTGGGCTGATTCGACGCGGAGTTGCAGAAAAAATGGCCCCATTTGGCGAAGAAAAATGAGCTTTTCCACCATGACAACGCACCGGCTCACACCTCCGCCATTGCCATGGCAAAACTGGTCGAATTGCGCTACGAACTGCTGCCTCATCCACCGTATTCACCAGATTTGGCCCCGTGTGTCTTCTTTTTGTTTCCAAACTTGAAAAAGACACTCGCCGGGCAAAAATTTGGGTCGAATGAGGAGGTCATCGCCGCCACGGAAGCTTACTTTGCAGGTCTCGAGAAAACGTATTTTTCAGACGGGTTAAAAAAGTTGGAACATCGCTGCGTTAAGTGTATCGATCTCAAAGGAGACTATATTGAAAAATAAATCGTCACTTTTCCAAAATCTTCGTTTTTCTTTTGTAGGCTAAGTACTTGTCGGACCACCCTCGTAAGTTCACTCCTGAAATTATTATTTGATAATAGCTCAGGAAATTTCATAAAAAGATTTACGAGTTCGTTGGACACTCATGAAATTTTAGGAGAAGGTGTCTTTGAAATTTGAGAAATTCCTGAAACTTGAACATTTGTCAACGAGTTTATTAATCTCTAATTTTTGAGGTCAACAAGAAGACCAAATTTGGATAAGAAATCAGCTCCAATTATAGGCCTGTCAACTGCAGCTATAGTAAAAATGAAGGTGTACTCCCTTAGGAGGCTTAGGGAAAAAATCAAAACTGGTCTTCAAAAACCAGGCGACGCGAAGGTGTGACACTAATATCCGTCGCAGCAACATTGGTGTTTATTCTATTAAAAGGTTATTATTCATTTTGTCATTAGTGTACCTACGAGTACATGGTAGAATAGTAAATGCATTCGCCGTTTTATCGCCGAAATTTGAATGTTACCAACAATAATTTTAGTTTTCCCTTGATTTTGACAGAGATAGCGAATGTCTCCGTCTGCTTTGAGGAAATCGAGAATTTCTCTCATAGCTCAAATTGCTCTTGATAGAGGAAACTTCCATCGAGAGATTCTTTAATGCCTCAATTATAGTGACATTTTTGCATGAGGAGCAAAAGAAGGTTTGGATGAGACAGAGGCAACAAAAGAATAATGAGTGACTCCTCATATTTTATCCGCCAACGTCAATATTTGCTACATGTTTTCAAAGTTTGAGGAAATGACCTGGACTGTAACTTGTTCAGGCAGCTTCCTCAACCATAGTTGTTCACGCAGATCCATTTACAATGGCGGAAGAGCCCATTATATTCTGAATGTCCCTGAAGAAATCAGAAGGAGAACCATCTCCTATTTCGGAAGAACTTAATAATTCTTCTAATCTCTTGCTCTCACTCTAAGAATGCCGCGTAATAAGAACCTGCTTTAGAGATTCATATATTTGAATCAGGAGGATTTCTCAACAAAACAACAAAACTACACATTACTTCTTGGAACATAACAGCAACTACATGTCTACATTTTAACATGTCTGCATAGAGAAAAACTCTGTTCTTTTTGAATTTTTGGCATATTTACAAATTTCTGGCATATTCGACCACAACAGTGGTAATTTATGCTGCATACTAGTTCTTGCAATTGTCACTTCTGTGTAATTTTGCTGTTCTGTCCCATCGCCGGTAGCATGAGAAGCCACAGGAGAATTATTAACACTTCTGTCTCTTTTTCCTTCAATTGACATATTGAACCTTACACGAAGTTATCACACAAAGAGTACAACTTAAAACAATCTCAATATAATTTTAAAAAGAAAAGGAATGGTAACAAAAAAATAATACTACTAACAAAAGGTAAAATAAAGGATTATACTACAAACAAAGGAATGTAAGGGATTACAAATCTTTGCAATATAATTTATAAAATTATCAAATAAATTGTAAATTTTATATGTAATTATTTTTTCCATAATTAATTCTATATTCCAAAGCCTCTGGCAAGCCTAGCTTAGCCACAGTTCAAAGGACCCTTTAGGCTTCGTGTAATCCTCTTGGATTATATAATTCGATTCACTTAATCACTTGCTGTTCACCACTGATATTTCTTTAATTGATATATAATTTTTTGTCTGTTTGGAACCTTCAATCTTCATTCACCTTCTTCAATAAATCTTCATGGATCTTCTACAATAAATCTTCATTCACCTTCTTAGATAAAACTTCATCCACCTAATGTTCAGGTTCGGGGTCACCAATGTAGAATTATATTCCACTTAATCTCCAGAATTATTGATTATTAAATTTTTGTTTATTAATTTATATAATACATGACAATTAGATTTAAACATTCTTTTCATATTTTTATAATTCTAAATTCACAAGAAGTACTCATTAAATGTAACTCTTAAAAATTCTTATCATCAAATGACACCTGTGCTTACTGTTACAAAAACAAAGCTACTTAAATCTAAATTAAAAATAATTTAAACTACTTAGATTGATAAATATTATAGTATAGTTATAATATGGACAGTGTTTTTTTATTTTAATTTTAATACATATTCTTATACATATTATTGTTACATTCCTCCGGATGGACCCGACAGTCCTCTTTCTGCTGGTGATCAAAGAGGTTCCGAAGTGTAGGAAGATTCTCTCCCAAGAAAACCCACGTCTTCTTGCAGTTTTTCAGTATGTGGGGAATGGTGAGCGAATCGCTGCAAGTGCTGCATTGGTGGGATTATGTTCTTTTTAGCCAGTGCGTATATGTTAGACGGGTGTGACCAAGCCTGATCCTGGTCAATGGTTCCACCTGTGGGTTTCTTTTTAGGGATGGGTTGAGGGTACGATCTATCTTCAGTTGTTCTTGTTTAAGATGGTGTCTATGGATCCTTGTCGAGTCGATAATATAATGAACAGGGTTTTTTCGGTCCGTTTTTTGTATTGTGCAAATGGATTATGGATTGGATTGGCGGCTGTAATGATAATTCTTTCCGATATGATGTTTCTTACATGCTTCTTTACATGCTTTAATGCTTCGTTTTATTGCTGCTAGTGAGATACGTAAGACTCTGCGTGTCGCTCTCTCTAGAGGGGCCAGAGAAGACGTTGGTGCGTTTCTGTACAAAGAGGCTGCATAGCCGCGTATGCCATTTAGCAGTGTTCTTGTCAGATGTCTTAATGAGATGCCAGGGACGTAAGAACTTCTTGCTGAAAGCATAATTGTCAAGTTGGAGATGTGGTCTATCTTCGTGCATATTTATTTGATTTGCTACAATAAACACCTAAAATTTTAATGTCTTGCGAAGCCCATGGTGTTTTCAATCTGTTGTTCCATTAGACATCTCCTTTTTTGCATACGACTACGACCACTCCACATCCTTTCGGGATAATTTCGCTAACTTCCTCACACCATTGTTGTATCGTCCTACTAGCTACTGAAAGACTTCTCAAGGATTCGGCACCTGGTGAAGTGATGAAAATATTATCTGCTGGAATGTGCTTCTTGATGTTGTGAAGTTTTTTTGGCTCGTTTCACCAATCTCACTTTCGACCGTATACTATATTTCTCGCCTCTGTTCTGGAATCAAATCCCTCAGTGAAATTTCGCCAAGACTTTTTTGGCCTCTTCTATTAAGGACTTGGCTTTTATGTTTATTTCTCTAAGGATCCTGTTAGAGGTGCTGTTGGAACGTCTTCTATAGTCTTTAAGCTTTTGGTTTTTTTCTAGCATTAATTTTCTTATTTTCTATGTGAACCAGCAAGGTTTGTTCCGAATATTCCCCTGTAAGATCAGGATTGCTATCTCAGCTGCACCTCGAATTATCATACTGAGGTTTGCTGATTCTTGGTTGATGTCGTTTTTTGGGTTCTTGTAGATCGTTACAGATGTTGTTACAGTACGAAATTTGTCACAGTCTGATGTCGATTCCAAAAATGTTTTGATTTTTTTGACTCTTACCGGCTCTATATTACTAGAGACGAATTGGAAGGTGATCGCTACCTTCAGTTGAACAGTATATGTGCCATTCAAGTGACTGTGCTAAGGAGGGTGAAACCATAGATAGATTGATAGTACTGTAAGTACACCTGGCGGACATTAATAAAGGAGATCCATAATTCAATAGTATGAGATCTTCCCTTACACGAGTTTCTGTTATACAGGGTGTCCCGGCTAACATTGAACAAAGGAAAATCTAAAATAGAAAGTGCAAAATTATCGACAAAAAACCCCAAAAGTGGGGGTCTATCTCGTATATTTTCGAAAATATTTAACTTCGAAATAATTTTCCCGAAAAAAATTGTCTTCTTCGTTTTTTGAACTTTTCTTGAAAATTACTAAACAGAAAGTGAAAAAACCAGGCTTGTCCAATAGTTAACATTACTGTACATATGACTGATTTTTGAGAATTAAAAAATAATTTTTTCACTTCGGAAAAAATGACAAAAAGAGTACAAAAATAAAAAAAACAACACTTTTTTACAGTTTTCGCCATTGTATTTGTAAACAAGTTCGTTAAGTAATACTTTTTACTATCACATTTGAAAAAATGGAATCTCTTCTATAAACAACGGCCGGTATGTTATGTTCTAGCTTGCTTAGTTAGCGTGCTATTTGCATTTGGATGACAGTTAGTTTTGTACTACAAAAAGATTTTTGAATGGACATGCAACGGATTGATTTAAGATAGAAAGTCAAAGAACCAACGGTTCTTTCGAAAATTTGTTGCTTGAAAGCTAAAACTACTCAACCAAATCGTGAGTATTTTTTACACTCCTTCCAATTTTTAACCATGGCGGCCAAACTAGAGCAAAATTGTTTTGAAAAATTCGCAAAAATACTATGCAACGAGAAATTAGGATCCATGAGTTTGTCAGCTGTGTCTAGCCGTAAACACTTTATTGAGAGAATATGAGATCAATTTGAATCCCTGCACAACTCTCTTTATAATAGTAAAAGCAATGAAATCCTCACCAGCGACTAACAAATGAAAGAAGTATTCGATGAAACTCAACTCTTGTATGTATGTAGACCTAAGGTCTTTGTGCGGTAAAATTGTAAAACACTCAATTAAATTAACATTATTTATTTTTGAAATTATATTTTTCTGTTGTCCGAATTTTTTTTACTAAATTCGGGTTTTGCTTTAAAATCTCGTGAAAATCTTCGCAACTACCCATATTGTACTTAATCATTACAACGGGCCAAACAGTCTCCGCTTTCAGCGATGTTTTCTCCGGCGTCCATAATGCATTCATCAACGAAAATACCCTTTCCGTTGCCGCGTTCGTCCCTGGTAAGCAAAGCAGGTACTGTATAATTGTCAAGCAGTTCCTTAATGATATTCCTTCATTTTCTAAATTTTTAAACACCTCCATCCATCGTTGCTCGGTATCATATTTCATCTTCTCCCAACGATTTAAGACATGATTGCTCACGTAATTTGCCACATAACTTACTTCATCGAAAAAGTTTTCTTCGTTTAAAGTTGACGGAATTTGGACTATCAAATCTTGGTAAGTCTGCTGTACATCGGCCCATTTCAGGGTTGTCTTTAATTGAATCCAAGTATATGCTTTGAACTCGTTGCACTGGTGAAGATACTTTTGCAGATACTAGATACAATTGTGATAAAAATTACGAATATGGGCGGTAAAATAATTTCTGTTGATATGACCACCTTCCACAAGTCTTGTCAATTCATTTCGTATCGTCAGTATAATATACTCGTTTTCCAGTCGGTTCTTATTTTGATTTTGCAAATCCATATATAAATGAGAAACTTCTACGAAGTTAGTTTTGTCTCCTTCCATAATTTCTACAGAATCCGTGAATATTGATGCGTGCACATGCCCAAATTTCAGCCACAACTTGGAGCATTCATTCGTAAAAAATTGGTGGAGTACAGCAGGGCATTTTTCTTGTGATAAGAAATATGCCTTCAATGGTGCATACATTTGAAGGATCCTCTCAACCACAGGCGTCAGTGCTAGCCATCTTGTTTTACTATATCCTAATATTCTTTTGAATTGCACATCTACTTCTTCACAAAAATCTTTCAGATTTTCCACTCGCATGGTTTATATATAAAAGTATGAATAAATCTTTGTTATTATTTGTTCGATGTCTACAGGTAAAAAGTCTGCCGCTGATTGAATAGCATTATGAGCAATATGGGCTGCGCAGCCCACTCCAATTGTAGGCTTTCCTAAACCTGCCTGAAGGTTTCGGAAAACGTTACATTGCCCTCCATGTTCAACACCGCCAAAATTTGTATTGGCATTATCTGCCCAAAATCCAACAACTTTGTCTTTAACGTTATGCTTTTCTAGAATGTCCATTAACGATTCATAAATCACTTCTGCTGTTTCGCCAGGTAAATTCACGAGATTGAGTACTTTAACATTAATGCCTGTTAAAGGGTGAAAGTACCTCACTAACGTAGAAAATACTTTGATGTCCTTATGATTTGAAGCGTCTGTATATATGCAGACAAATGGAACACCATTTAATTCTGTGTTCAGGGTATTCAAAGAATATGGTGCAATTACATTGATTGCAATTGACTCGCATCTAGTTTTTCCACAGCTAAACTTCTTTTGCAACAATTTCTGTATGAATTTGGAAGTACATTCTATGGACCGGAAACTTTGATTGTGAGAAACCGTATGGAAAGCCCACAAACCTGCGGCTTTTGCCAGCTCTTCTTCTTTTTCACTATATGTTCCTTGGCTTAAGAAAGTGGTAAGCGAAGCTGAAGAACTAGCAGCGGTCATTCCTTTTTTTTGTTTTTCGGACGTTAAATGTCTTTCTTTATCATTTCTGCCTCCGTGACCAACGGAAAAGTCCCATTGCACTGGCGACATCTAACATCTGAGGGTGTTAAATACTTGCGCAAAAATGGGAACTCTTTTTGCAAGTTTTCTGTGAATTGACAGCCTCTCTTTTTCCCTGTCGGCGGCATTGTCACGTTATCAATAATCTGAGATATGTGTAGGTATCTACTGTAATTCACTATAGTTATAATCTACTGTTAAATCACTGCCTCAAAATTAATTTAAATTTTAACGAAATTGTACTGTATGTCTGGAAACTACGAAATTTTAAACTGTACTGAGGAGGATATGTTGCTAAAACGGATTTTAATATCTTAGGAATCATAAATGTATTTCAAATTTTCGGTTGTGACAATTCCTAGGCATTTGGTTTATGCTGGGGCCGCACCTGCGTGTATCGTCACGAAGCTTCGTGCTAGGACACGATACGCGCAGATGTGACCGGCCATTATCGGCTATCGCTGGAAATATTCGGGCTGCGTGTGCGTTATCGGCCGGGAGGCGATAAAGCGCGTTTTAGCGCCCTAACCTGCACTAACCTACTGCGTGGTCAGACGCTAATCGCTAATCTGACCACAGGGTTTATGGCCATAACTTTTTAGTGCCAAAACGTACGAAGCATCGGCACGCATTACTTCAGGACGATAGGCGCAGATGCGGCCGAAGCATTACAAAAGACATTTGGTTTCCTACACATTTTAGCGGAGTTGGATACATGAACAATGAACATGAGCTAATAAATAAGTCCAAAAATAAAAACGTATTCCGACTAAACAAACTACAAAATTATTCGAAGTGAAAGAAATAAAGAATCCATACACAACCGATAGTTTCTTATCGTTATTTATTTTTTTGTTCATTTCACGAACCATTTTATTCTTACTAACTTGTCCTTCCTTAGAAAGGGTCAACTGGTTAAAAATTGAAAAGTTTACGGGAAATTTCTGCGCGGGACTGTACGTGTTGGAATGAGGGACATGCGGGACGCATCCGACGTTTTGCGGGGACTATTTTGCTAGTCATTGCATAGCGGGACGGCACCTAAAATTGCGGCACTGTCCCGCAGAATCCAGGACGGTTGGCCGCCTTACCGAAAGCGCTTAGTGAGAGTCTCCCTCCATCGAATGAGTCATTTCCACCTGCATGGGATTTACTTGTTAGATGGTATGATAATCCACGACTACTACTCAAGAAACATGCTGAGATTATTCTCTATGGCTCGCATGTTACTGTAGGTTTGGCGACACAATAAAAATAGCTTATCGCCTCTAATATTAGATCCCTAGATTCGTTAAGGACATTCGGATCAGAAGTCTCATGCTCTGATGTACTACTTATCACTTCCATTTTGAACAAATTGGATTCTCATACTGTGTCGAGGTGGGAAATTAAACTGGGGCTGACAAAGGATATGCTTCTGGAGTTTCTAGAACTTACTGTACGTGTTTGGGAGGGATCTGAGAACGTTCGTGCTCAATCTTTATCTACGAATAATTCCACTATCAAATATTCGAGTAAACCATCTAAACGACCATCATCACTGAAGCCAACATATAAGCCAGCAGTAAGCTACCAAGTGGTGGCAAAATCATCAGCAACTCCGTCGAAACTACTGATGCATTGAACGTGTGTGCCATTTGCTCAGCCAAACATTTTGTATTGTAGTGTCCTAAATTTCGCGAATTATCTATAGAAGAGAAAGTTACTACAGTCAAGAAACTTAGGTTATGTTTCAACTGCTTGGGAAAGCACAAGGTTAAGGATTGTGCTAATAAGAATAGATGTCAAAAGTGTCGTGAAATGCACCACACTGAGATCCACTTTGACAACAGAAACCAAGCCGGAGAGCAGAGAAAAGTTCAGAATTCTATCACCTCCTAAACCATCAGCATCTGGACAATCCAATTGACTTCAGCGATACTGAGAGGACATAGTTTACCTGAGACCACCACCTACAACTGAGAGTGAATCTTCTACTTCCGAGTTTGCAGTCTCCAGTGTATATCAATCTGAGATAACTTCTCATTCACCTTTGAAGAATGTCAAACAGTCAACAAGAATTTTTTCTTCTGAAAATCCTAATTTTACTTCAGAGAACTACCAGCTTTATGTGAGTCCTGATGAGTCAATGAACATACATCTTCATGAAGACTCTGAGGTTATTAGACTTCCAGTTTTACTTGCTACTTGTCAAGTTTTCATTGTTTATCCTCAGCATAGACCAGTTCAAGCACGAGTACTTAAAGATCCAGGTTCTGAGCTGTCCTTTATCTCCGAAAGACTTTTAAAATTACTTAAAATTCCAAAACATTCATATAATACAAGCCATGAAGTAGGTTTTGTCGATGTGTTATATGAGGCTGACCTCTTTCGATACTCCGTGTAGTGCAGTACGGAAAATTCATAGCGTTTCTTGTTTTGTGCGCGAATTTAACGTAATTTAAGTGTTTAAAATTTGTATTTTTTTATAGTTTTATTAGTTGTACCCGCCCGCTTTGCTGGGCATTACGTAATACTGCATATTTTTTGTATAGTGTATACTGTATCAACTACTATATATGTTTTAGGTTTCTCTTTAGTTATAGATTTTTGATTCTTAGCAGTTATCTCTTGATGGTAAGATAAGTTCAAAAACTTCCACAAAATTTTTGGCTATTTCAGAAGTGTTTTTATTAACGTTTGGCTACAAATTTTCGCCTTAAAGTGGATAATAAATCGAAAGTATTGTGGCGGATGTGCCACCATCATACCTTGGCGGATGAGCTAACATGTATAAACAATTAATAATAAATAAATAAATCTACTGAGTTCTACTTGTTTAATTTACATTCTTAATAGGCAATTCTTTGTAATTTATGTTCAACTGTTTTTAAATGTTAGTTATAATTAAGTCAGCCTGACTGACAGACGTTTTTAAATTAATAATCATTTGTTTAATTTTTGAATTAATAAAGATTAACTTGAACTTTTAATCAATCATTATTTTGTATATAATTAATAAATAAATAACCAGAACTATTAATTAATTATTATTGTTGTGAAATTGTTGAATTAAATATTTAACATTGAGAATAAATTGTGTTTTAATTAATTAGTAACACAATTATTGGAGTTTGGCATTGAAGCCCACATTTGGTGACCCCGGTAAAAGGACAAAAGAACAATAATTTCAAAGTGTAGTGAAATTTATTAAAATTATAACAAATTGATTAAAGTGCTAGGAATCACATGCTTTCAAATGTTAAAATCTTTAAATTAATAATTTCAAGTAGAATTTGTTGAAAATCCGTGAGAAACGTTTAAGTGAATTTTCGTTTCCTGAGTTCCGCCTAACATAATTTAAATTTTTTACAAAACAAAAATTATTTTTCCATTGTTGCCATTAATTTATAACTTTCTGTAATAAAAATATATGAAACATGAGTAATTAGTGAAGTGATTGAAAATACATATAAAGATAAACACATACATTTAGTGGCATTAAATAAGTATATTTTGAATAGTGAAAGTATTTGATTGACAAAATATGTGAACAAAAAATAAAATAAATGACAAAAATTACTATTTTAAATGAAAATAATTATACAACTATTCAATAATTTAGTAAGCAATAAAAATTAAACAACTAAATATATTTCCTAGTGAAAATCACTATTCGAAATTTAGTAAATGTTATTATATAAAAATTAGAATCCTAAAGAAGATGAATTTGATCCTAAGAAGATACAACCTGTAAAATATTCTTTTAAAAATTGTTGAGTGAGTTTGAACTCATTTATTTCGTTGACAAATTTGTTTTACCAGGATTTTTTTAAATAACATAGACCTGGTTACTTATTAAATATTATCGATTTGTTTGAAATTATATTATTTGCTGAAAATTTTAAATATGACTGAAACCGATCAACAATTAGCAAATACAAGTTCTTCATTTGAATCTCCCCAAACTCAACGCCTTGGTCTACATCCTCCTGAATTCCACAAAGCAGATCCAGAGTTTTGGTTTGCCATAGCAGATAGAGCATTTTGTGCTGCAAACATTACCTCAGAGACAACTAAATTTAACCATGCAGTGTCACATCTCGGTACCCAAATCGATTCTGAGATTAGGGATCTTGTCCTATATCCTCCACATTTAAATCCCTATACAGTTCTTAAGGATGAACTAATTAAACATTTAGGAGATATACAAGCATCAAAAACTTAGAAGCTAAGTGAAAATGAGTTAATAGGAGACCAACGTCCTTCTTAATTTATAAGAAGGTTAAGAAATCTAGGTGGATCCTCTGTAACTGAAGATCTTATCAAAACTTTGTGGATGTCTCGTCTTCCAGCTTTAGTTCAAGCTATCCTTGCTTCACATAAGAATTTGAATTTAGATACTTCAGCAGATCTTGCAGATTCCATTTTTGATTCAACCAAGCTGCAACCAAGTCACATTCATTAATTAAATACTGCTACTAATATGGAAGATAATGAAAATTATGTGACTTTGAAATTAGCACAATTAAATCTACAAATCAGTGCTATACATCAAGATCTTCAAGAACTTAAAAATAAACAAACATTTGAAGGGAATGATATTTCAACTTGGAGAGCTCGTGATAGAAGACGTCATTCTTCCAACAGGAATAAATCCCGTTCACCATCAAAATCAAGACCTAACTTTAATGAACCACCACCTGGTCTATGCTGGTATCATTGGTCTTATGGAACCAATGCTACAGAATGTAAAGACCCTTGCAATTTTAATGGAAACAAGGAAAACTAAGATTGTTGTCAACTTCGACGACCATTGAAAACTTCTGCAAAACGCGTCGTCTTTTCATTTATGATAAAAATTCTTTTAATGACTTTTTAATCGATACTGGAGCAGATTTAAGCATCCTTCCTCGCAAACTTGTCCGAGAACCTCTCAAGCAAACTACCTTCAGTTTGACTACAGCTAATGGAACCTTCATCAATACTTATGGTTTTACTTTTCTAACTTTAAACTTGGGTTTAAAAACGGACTTTGCTTGAAATTTCGTTATTGCCGATATTCCTAAGCCTATTGATTAATTTTAAAAATAAACAACTAACTGATACTAAAACTTATTGGAAAACTTTTGGGAAACTTACCAACTACACTGGATCTACCATCAAATTAATTACCCTACCGAAATCATCTCCTTACTACAACTTGCTTTCGAATTATCCGGAAATCACCAGACCTGAAGGAAAAGCTCCATCGGTAAAACATAACGTTAAACATTACATTCATACGACACCTGGACCACTTGTAACTTGTCAACAAAGAAGACTTCTGCCTGAAAAATTCTCTATTGCTAAGAAACAATTTGAAACCATGATACAACTTAGTATTACTAGAACATCCTATTCAAGTTGGGCTTCCCCATTACGTCGCTTTCCCAAGAAAGATGATGACTGGCGTGCTCTTAACACAAGAACAATTCCAGACCAATATCCCATTAAACGTCTTCATGACTTCACTCACAATTTATCCAATAAATCTATTTTTGCAAAAATAGACTTAACGAAGGCATATCACCAAATACCTGTAGAAGAAGAACACATAAGCAAGACTGCTATTCCAACACCTTTTGGACTTTTCGAGTTTCCATACATGAGTCTTGGTCTTCGAAATGCACCAACTTTACAAAGATTTATTGATGAAGTTTTAAGAGGATTGGACTTCTGTTTTGCATATCAGGACGATATCTTGATTGCATCATCTAGTCCTGAAGGACATTTCACAAATCTTCATCAGTTTTTGAACGATTTCAAAAATTTGGAGTAGTAATCAATTTATCCAAGACAATATTGGAGGCAACTGAACCATTCCTTGGATTCCAAATTTCTAAAAATGGAATTTCTCCGTTAAAAAAAAAGAGTTAACGTCATTTTAAAATACCTTACTCCTTCTACAGCCAAAGAGTTAAGAAGATTCCTTGGGATTGTAAATTCCTATAGGAAGTGCATTCCTCATGCTGCACATGTTCAAAGTTCACTTAATGATCTTTTAAAGAGAAGTCTTAAAGGAAAGGATACAATTGATTGGAATGAAATAGCTAAAAAAGATTTCATAAAGATCAAAAACTAATTAGCACAAGCCACACTGCTGGTCCATCTTTCAAACACTGCTAGAAGATCAATCTTTTGCGATGCATCAAATACCTCAATAGGAGCAGTCATCCAACAATGGATAAATGGAAATTGGCAACCCTTCGGTTTCTCTTCTAAAAAATTGAATGAAACAGAACGGAATTATAGTGCTTTTGACCGTGAGTTATTAGCTATTTATCGAGCAATAAAACATTTTCGACATATGCTCGAGGCTCAAGACTTCACTATTTTTACGGATCATAACCCTTTAATTTTTGCCTTTAAGCAAAATCATAACAAGGCTTCTCCTCGACAAGTTAGACAAGGGACTTTATAAGTTAATTTTCCACTGACATTCAATTTATATCTGGGAAGGAAAACTTTGTCGCTGATTCATTGTCAAGAATTGAATCTTTTATCAAAACTTTAAATTTTTCAGCTCTTTCTAAATCTCAAGAAGCAGATGAGGAACTAAAACATTTTCTAAAATCAAACTTAAGTTCCCTTGTTTTTAAAAAATTCAAATTACCAGGTTTGCAAGAAGATATTTATTGTGACACCACAACAACTGTTATAAGACCTTTTATAACAAAATCTTTCAGAGAAATTGTTTTTAATTCTATTCATGGACTATCTCATCCAGGAGTTAGAACAACAACAAAATTAGTAACTGAACGTTTTGTTTGGCCATCGATTAAAAAGGATTACAGAGAATTAACTAAACAATGTATAGTTTGTCAAAGATCAAAAATAACTCGACATGTACACTCTCCGACTGGAACATTTTTGCCACCACTTTCCCGATTTCAGCATGTACATTTAGACATAATTGTGCTTCTTCCTTCATACAACAAAAGGTATGGTCTAACTTGCATTGACAGGCTTACAAGATGGCCAGAGGTATTAGAAAATCAGGATGCTGAGAACATTGCAGAAGGTTTTTACTCTGGATGGATTTGTAGATTTGGAACACCACTTCATGTTACAACAGAGAGAGGACGACAATTTGAATCTTTTTGATTCCAATCACTTAATGAGTTGACTGCGACAACTCATTTTGAAAGAACTTCATATCATCCCCAGTCAAATGGGATGATTGAACGGGTTCACCAAAAACTCATAAATGCAACTAAATGCTACAACATTAAAACTTGGACTCAGATTCTACCATCAATTTTACTTGAAATAAGAGCATCTTTTAAAGAAGATTTAAAAACAACTCCTGCTGAACTTTTATACGGAGAACCTATCAGGCTTCCTGGAAAATTTCTTACAGAAACTGCTAATTTAAAGGATGATCGAGAAAATTCTGTAACAAATTTAAAACAGCATTTTCATTATCTACGACCAGTAACACCAAAACGTCACGGAACCAGCAAGCCTTTAATTTTTAAAGAACTGAAAAATTTTTCGTACGTTTCTATCAGAAATGATTAAAATACCAAAACAGTTCAACCAGCATACCATGGACCTTTTGCAGTTTTCAAAAGGAATGATGAAACTTTTGAAGTAAACGTTAATGGAAAAACTAACATAATTTCAATTGATCGACTTAAACCTGCATACATTTAAAATAATTCTAACGTTGAAAACATTCAAAATGCGCCAATCTGAGGTTAATCTTGCTGACCCTTATATAGACAATAGCCAATACTCTCTCTCAATGACTCTCTTATAGCCAATAGAATTCATTTCAAGAAAGAGAGTAACTTTTTCATCATGAGTTTTCGACTTTTGGACTGGCAAGGGGGTACTGTGGCGGATGTGCCACCATCATACCTTGGCGGATGAGCTAAATTGTGTAAACAATTAATAATAAATAAATAATTCTACTGAGTTCTACTTGTTTAATTTACATTCTTAATATGCTTTTTTATTGAACTCAGTAGTCAATTGTTTGTAATTTATGTTCAACTGTTTTAAAACGTTAGTTATAATTAAGTCAGTCTGACTGACAGACGTTTTTAAATTAATAATCATTTGTTTGATTTTTGAATTAATAAAGATTAACTTGAACTTTTAATCAATCATTAGTTTGTGCATAATTAATAAATAAATAACCAGAACTATTAATTAATTATTATTGTTGTGAAATTGTTGAATTATATATTTAACATTGAGAATAAATTGTGTTTTAATAAATTAGTAACACTAATTAATTAAAATTAGTGGAGTTTGGCATTGAAGCAAAAAAATGAGAAATAAACTTAAAACCACTAACCAAGCACTCTTTCAAAAAGAGCCAATTGTGAAAATAATACTACACCTTACAACATCTATTAACCGTAAAGTTACAAAAAAAATGAAATATAGAAGTTATAAGAAATCGAAATTTATCCTATGTTCGATGACAACAATGAAACGAATACGGATTTAAAGATTGCCGAATCAAACACAACTGGTTAACTTTTTACTTAAACTTCGATTACTACCGACTGCTTGTCTACATTATCTTAGCTTATATACACTTTCTGAATGTACATTTTTTATGGCACAGTAATTTTTGAGGGGTTAGTCCGATCCGATCGACCACATCAACAAAACTTTGCTTTCCGATCGACCACATCAACAAAAGAAAAATTTTGCTTTCTTCTACATACAAAAATAGTTAAGGTTTAATCACAAACAAAATAATTTACCAGATGTGACTCTGTACCCAAATTTTTCCAACATCACATACGTAACAGCAGACAAAAAATGTATGGGCCGTATGCACCTTTGACCGGCTTTAAGGTTTGAAGAAAAGACAGTGCGCGAATTTTTCTTCTAGTTGATGTTTGATTGTCAAATAGGGAATGAGTGATCACAATAATAGGAAAGGGGGCTGAAAAAAAATCTCGCGGATGGAACATAATGGACATGTACACGCAATGTACACAATTTTGATATTCAGAAATTTGCACAAAACAAGCCCAAACAAAAATTGTTCATATGTGTTCCGTTGGAGAGTAAAATTTACTCCCGTACACGTAAATAAAGTCAAAAATTTCTGTTTGTTTGTTTGTTTTTACTGTTTATACACCAAAAAATAATATATATTACATAATATTAATATTAAGTAATACCTCAGAGGTAATTGCTTACCTTTTCGAGGTTTGGTGTAACCTTAAAACTACTTATAACTACTTATAGACAGAATACGAAAATTATCTATTATTGTCTAGGATATAGTGTTTAGTTCAATTTTTCAAACAGTTTACTTGAATCCATTTTTTAAGCGTATTTTTTATACATCCTTTACTATTCAGAGTTTTTAATTCTTTCGGAAGTGAGTTAAATATACATAAGGCTCTTACTTTGCTGTTTTTGATACTAATAGTCTTATTTCTTTTTGGTAAAATTAGGCTTTTATTCCTTGTGGTACTATTAGACTGTAAATACTTATTTTTCAATTCATTGTAATTTTGTTTTAAAGATTCATATGAGAAAAGTTGATCTAGTTTTAAAGGGTAGCTAGTAGCGTTATACCTATTGTTATTAATTATTTTTAACACTTTATTTTGTCTATCTTGAAGCAAATTTAAGCGGCTCGAGTATGCTCCACCCCATGCAATTATTCCATAGCTTATAAGGCTATGAAACAGCGCATAGTAAATCATGTACAGTGTTTCTGTGTTTAGTATTCTACTTAGCTTATAGAAAATGAACGTCAAATATTTAGTTCTATTTAAAATATATTCTATATGAGCTTGCCATGTAAGCCTATAATCAAATACAACCCCTAAATATTTACATACTTCAACTCTTTTCAATTCTTTTCCTTTTACAGGGATATGAAATTGTTTAGGCACACTTATTTGATAACTACCGAATGTCATGTATACCGTTTTATCGACATTCAGTGTCAATTTATTAAAAGCTAACCAGTCGCTTACATCACTGAGGTCATATTATTTTCTACTTCGGACCACTTTTCCCCATAAGATATTATAGCAGTATCATCCGCAAATGACAATATAGTTTCATTAGGCATATTTTTTAATAAATCATTTACATACAGTATGAATAGAAGTGGTCCAAGTATAGTCCCTTGAGGCACCCCTACTACAACCTCACAAATATCACTGGCAACTCCATTAACTTTAACTCTTTGTTTTCTACCTCTAAGATATGAAGCCATGAGTAAGTGTGCATTTCCCCTTACCCCGTACCAATATAATTTATCTAATAAAATTTGGTGATTTACTGTATCGAATGCTTTGGCTAGGTCTAGAAATGTTACTGCAATAAGGTCATTGTTATTTATTTTACTATATATCAGATTTGTTAAGAAGCTTAGAGCGTCTTTAGTTCCCGTGTTTTCCATGAAACCGTATTGTCTGTCCGAAATTAATTTATGTTTTTTTACAAATTCTAGCACTCTGCGATAAAAAAATTTTTCCAGTATCTTTGCCAAGTTAGAAATCAAGGAAATTGGCCTGTAATTGATCATCTTACTTTTTTCGTTCGCTTTGTGTACCGGAATAACATCTGCGTGTTTGAAAGCATTTGGCCATATAGAGTTCTCAAAAGAAAGATTAACAATGTGAACTAAAGGCTCTGCAATGTAATCCGAAATGGTCTTGATAGTCTGAGCGTTAATGTTATCCACCCCTCCATTTTTCAGTTTTAGACTGTTAATAATTCCAACCACTTCATCATAGTTTGTGGGCTTAAGGAAGATCGTAATAGGGTTATAAGGTGGCATTGTAATATTTAGATTATTTGGGTGTTTGATTTTATCACTGAGCTTCGAACCAATACAGCTAAAGTATTTATTAAAACAGTTCGATATTTTTAACGAATCCAGAATCTTTGAATTGTTTTCACTATATATATAGCTTATATCCCCAGATCCATTAGACTTTTTGCCTAATTTATTATTAATAAATTTCCACAGATTTTTCGAGTTATTAATGTTACTTGTAACTTGTTGCCTATCATATAGTTCCTTAGCTTCTTTAATAACTTTACCAAGTAATTTTCGATAATTCCTGTAATCTTCTTTCAGTGCTAAATTATTTGGTTCCAATTGCCACATTTCATACAGTAATTCTTTCTTTTTACAAGAAATTAAAATACCTTTGGTAATCCATGAGTTTCGCGGTTCATATTTAAGTTTTCTTCTTGACTTAGTCTTATGCTTAACAATACATTGTGTAATTTTTCCAATTAGCAGTTCAGCTGCAGCATTGGGGTCTTGCATTAATAATATAGCGCCCCAATCTGTTTTTCCAGCGTTAACTCTTATTTTTTTATAATTTATTTGATCCAAATTTTTAATTTTTTTACCCAGTATACATTTTTTTAATTTAAGAAACAGAGGGTAGTGATCAGTAATCATACTTGTAAGTTTATATGCTTCATAATCTACATTAAGATTTTTAATAAAGATATTATCAATGCAGGTCCCCGTTTTGTTATTATGTTCAGATGGTCTGGTAATATTTTGAAATCCTGGAACAAATCCATTTTCAAGACAGATATGTTGTAGCTCAGAACTATACATGTCATTTACTAGTAAATCTATATTATGGTCTCCTATAATCAGATGATTCTTAGTTTTTCTTTTAGAATTAATATAAATCTTTAAGTTTTGTAGAAATTCACCTTTGGGTAAGTCATGTGATCTATACAAGGCGGATATTTCTAGTTTTGAACCATCATCTAAAGTAATGCAAGAATTGAGTACGTTTAACTTTCCTACAGTTATAGATTTTGTGTTTTCATAAATATTGTCTTAAATATACATTACCACACCATCTACAATATTCATCTTACCATTATTATAAAATATTTTTTAGCCCGATATGTTGAAATATTCATGATATACTAGATTCCATGTTTCAGAGCATACTATGATACTTGGCTTAACATCTAATCCTTGTATAAGAAGTTGCAAATTATTAAAATTGGCATTTAGACTTCTTACGTTAACATACATGATTAAATCAATATTATTGCTAATATTCTTATTGAGAGAATCGATGTTTTTACAAATTTTTTCCTGCCTGCCTGTTTTCTGGAAATTTTCGTGTGCAAAAGTATTTTTTATTAATTTGAAGAAAAAATATGCAATTGAATTTCCAATATATAAAACATTTCAAATTTTTTTTCGAAAAACGCGAGATTTTTTGTCGGGGCACACCTTTAAAAACTCAATTCAAAGAAAAAAATGTGCCGAAAAATGGTAGGAAATTTTACATTTATGGGGCTAGGTCACTCATATGAACCCCGTAGGACGCTTCGTTTAGCCGCTAGGAACAAAAAACGTTAAAAATTCAAAATCTGAATTTTATCAATTTTCCAATCTTTTAGAAGCACACCTTTAAAACCTCAAATTAGAGAAAAATGTTGTATGAAAGAAAGGTAGGAAATGTCAAAATAGTGGGGGTTGGTCATACACATGAACCCCGTAGGACGATTCGTTTAACGCCTACGGGCAAAAAACCTTTTAATATAATCCTTAAAATCGGAATAAAATTGCTCAACTTCGGATTCAAAGTTAGGAAATTTGAAAATAATGGGGGTTGGTCACACATATTTAGCAGGTAGCACGCTTCGTTTAGCCGCTAGGAACATAAAATAGTTAAAAATTCAAAATCTGAATTTTATCAATTTTAAGATCTTTTGAATCCACACCTTCAAAACCTCAAGGTAGGTAGGAAATGTCAAAATATTGGAGGTAGGTTGTACATATGAATCCCGTAAGACGCTTCGTTTAGCCGCTACGGGCAAGAACCGTTAAACATTCAAACTTTTACCGGAAAAGTACTCTTAAAACTGGAAGAAAATTGGTCAACTTGGGATTCCCGGAAACTCAATGTCCTACGATCTGAAATTCAATAAAATGTTTACCATTTTCCACTTATTTGAACAAATCCACCTGCTGCGGGTTGAATAAACTAAAATTATATTGAACAACCCGAGCAAAATATACAGAAAACAATTAAAATGGGCTCTACGGATATACAGAGTGTCAAATGGTACTCACGTGACGTGAAGGCTGAAAGGCACGTGAAGGCTGACTTTTTCCTATTCGAGACGGGCATAAGAAGATCCAAAGATAAATCAATCCCCATTTCCCAATCGAAAACCACATGACATGAAGTCGCATCCATCTCTAGTATGAATCCATGGATGGATTTCATATCAAGAGAAAGAGTACTTTGTTTCTCATGAAAAATAAATGAAGAGAGATCGTGCAATCAACAAAATGCCGAAATGTTCTCTCGAATTCGTCTCATACTTAAAAGAGAGGGAGGCGCCGCTAACGATGCGATAATTCCACGATCTCTCTTCATTTATTGATCTTAAGCTCAAGCACTTATGTCGACTTTCTCTTGAAATGAAAACCGTGAAAACTTTAAAATTTAAATATTTCCAAAAGTTTAAAACCAATTTCTTGAAAACTTCACACGAATACTCTCCTACTAGACAGTAATCTCCGTGCCAAATTTTGTTAAAATTGACTGGGTAGATTCCATGTTTAGCCGCGACAAACATTTTCATAAAGATATCTTTTTATATACGAGTATATAAGAAGATTCCATTAAGAGAAATTGGTAATAGTTTTGGTGGAACTACAATGGGAGTTTACTCGTTAAAACTTCAATCAAGATATTCTTAGCAATTTAGTCCAACTCAAGCATTCATTATGAGTGTATTGACAGCACATTTACCATCTGTGAGCATGGAAAGAGCACATTGGTCACGCATTGAAAATTTGGAGCCTGAGTATCGAAAGTCAAAATCAGTTGATATGTTGCTTGGAGTCATCCCTACTAGTGAGACTGTTCAATCTGCAGTAATAAAAGGAACCAACAACACTCCTATTGCTCAATCCACCATCTCTGGTTAGATAATTTATGGTTCGGCACAAGCAAGTTACTCTTCTGATCCAAGGTATTGCCATTATGGATCAGCAGATGAAGATTTACAAGCCAAGAGGAAGTAATCGAGTCTAAAATATCAAAATTGAGCCCTGAGGAACAAGACTGTGAAGAGCGCTTCAAGAAAACACACACCAGAGCTAGTACAGGCAGATATATTGTGCGATTGCCAATCAAATCTTCACCAACGGTACTAGGAGATTCATCGATGAAGGCAAAGAGGTGGGTATCTAGTGTAGTGTGAACGCACGATGCGTATACACGTAGTAACATAAAATAAACAACGTTGACTCTGCAACGAGTTCAACGTACCAACTCACAATTCGATGAATTGAGTCATCAGCGAATTGTGAATTGGTAAGTATGAAATTAGAGACAGTGTATGCACTGAAATTTAATATTTAATTAATTATTTAATTTTGTAACTTAAATAATCGATGACTAACATAATTATATGTCATGACACTTACCTAGGTTAAGCAATTAGTGTTAAGCAAAATTAATTTTAAGTAAGCATAATTTACTATTATAAATAGGCTAAGATTTTATTTGTAAAACCAGAAAGAAAATAGACGGCTAGAGAGCAAGAACTACTTGCACCTGGCACTATTACCAAAAAGGACTTTCTCTTTGCAGAAATTGCGGCTCACGCTTCGGCGAAAGCCATTATTTCGTGCAGTCCAAATTGACGCACGACTTTAGGTATATTTTCAGTTTTAGTAACTAATAGGTAAACATTACATGGCGATCCTGCAGACTTGCGGACCAAATGGCATCTTCTGATTGGCAAGACCTGCTCAACGACCGTTTCAACAAATTATGCAGCCAATTTGAACAGGAATTTGCAGAACTCGAGAAGGACGCCACAACAATAACAGAATACATCCCACAGGGAGAAGAAACGGCCACCCCAGAATACAAACCAACTCCTATTGAAGAACTTCGACACATAGGTCCTAAGAAGTTAACAATTGAAGAATATCGCGCACGACAGAACAAAAGGAAGCCGACCGATACAGTAGTAACACCACCAATTAAGAGGAAGAGACGTGGAGGAAAACAAGTAAAGTTGCGACAACAAAGAAAGGAACTTCACCGCAATTACGTCAGGAGAGGAGCAGAAGAATCTGTTCAAGAAATTAAGGCAACTACAGTGATGGGGAATTGCCAAACGAATGTTCAGGAGACCTTTGTCGAGGAATACTCCCAATCATTAACTACAGCAGCGGTACTTATAGGGATTTTTATAATAGCCTATTTTTATAAGCGTTACAATGAAAAATATGTAAAGAAGCAATTAGTTAGGACTATTAACGTATAATATTTTAGAATAATTAAAATATTAATTTTCTTACATGATTTAATAAATAATGCAAATATAGAAGATATAAAACATTCGTTTAGTTATGCAAGAACTACAAGAGCTAGTGAAAGAAGTTGAAGATATATTAAAGAATTTAAAAAAGAAAGGACAAAAAGTTTACACACTGGTTGCTATAAAAGGCAAACAGGAGCAATTAGATAAAATTCGAACGAAATTTTCAACTTTGTGCAATGTAAGTGACGATAGCGATATTTTAGAAATAAAACAACATTTCGCGAAGATATATCAAGAGACAGTAAAATTGTTAGAAGCTCAACTTGCTAGAGTATTAGAAGACTCAAAGATGGCGGATTTTGATTTACAAACTGCCATGAAAGTTATTCCTGTTTTTGAAGGAAAACAAAAAGAATTAAATTCATTTATAAAGTTAATAGAAATATTGCATAAAAGTTTAAATGCAAACGGTAAAACAGCCCTTGTAGATTTTGTATATAATGTTAAGCTAACAACTAATGTTCAATTAATAATTGGTAGTACGGGAGTTCCTACAACATTTGAAGATTTATCTGCCAGATTACGTTTAAGATTTAAGACCACTAACACCATACCACAAATCCATACAGCCTTAAGCAGCCTTATGCAAAAGAGAATGAGCATAAAAGTCTACAAAGACAAAATTTTAGAACTAATATGCGAACTAAGTTCCTTACAGATAGCTGATTTGGGTACAGGTGCTACAGCAACTCAAATAGAAACTATTACAAAGATTAACGACACATATGCACTGTCGGTATTTAAAAATGGTTTGAATGAGCAACTTAAAGGTACATTTTTTGCAGCAAGGCCAAATACTCTGGCAGATGCTATAGAAATTAGCCTTCCGTTAGAAAAAAGTGAGACACAGGCACCAAACAGCGTATTTTATTATAGGGAAAATGATAGGAATAGACAATTTAATCAGCGTAATAACAATAGGAATTATAACTACAATACTAGAAATAATAATGGGAATGGTAACAACAGAAATGGGAACTATAGAGGTAACACTTATAGGAATAATAACAATAACAATAATAACAATAACTGGAACAATAACAACTACAGGAACAATAACCGTAGAAACAATAACTCCGGGAATAATATGAACAACAGAAACAGTAATAGTGGTTATAATACAAATAATAATAATAGAAATAGTAATAACAATAATCGGAACAATACACGTAATAAAGGAAGAAACCAAAATAATAACAAGCGGATAACTGTGTAAATTATATCACATTATATTGCGAAAATACGAGAGAGCATCTTAGATTTTTAGTTGATACAGGGGCAGATGTATCACTATGTAAAAAGGGTATTATTGAAGAAGACGAGTCTTTTTCCATGGAAGATAGTTGCAGGTTAACAGGCATTACGAACGAAGTAATAAATTCACGTGGTTCTGTAAATTTAAATCTCTATATTGGAACCGAGATTTCTTTCAAACACAAATTTTTCATAGTTAATAATGATTTTCCAATTTATACAGACGGAATAATTGGACGAGATATTTTACATCGATTTATGTGCAAAATCGATTATGAGACCTACACGGTATCTTTCCTCGTCAATCAATCCGAAATTATTTTACCAATGGAATTCAGACAAGATGAAGTGAAACTAGTAAAAATACCATCAAGATCAGAAGTTATAGTACCAATAAATATCAAAATCAACAGTGATCATGTCATACTAGGTAAACAAATACGGAAAGGTGTATTCATTGCCAACACCATTATACCAGCACGGGGTGTACGGCATGTTAAGATTTTGAATTCAACCAACTCTGATATCACGCTCGATGACATTGATGATAACTTAATCATTGAACCCTTGGCAGATTATAAAGTCGTTAGTTTGGGGGAAAAAGTTAAAAGCGACAAAACGAAAAAGAGATTCAAAGAAATTCTTGATCTTATTGATATTTCATCATCAGATCCTTCGGCTCGTCCTAGTCTTTTAAACATTATAGAAGAGTTTCAAGACATTTTCCACATAGAAACAGATAAATTGTCTGTGAACAATTTCTATCGACAGAGTTTGGAACTCACAGATAAAACACCTGTGTATATTAAGAATTACAGACTTCCGCATTCACAAAATGAAGAAATACAAAAGCAAGTCCAAAAATTATTGAAGGACAACATCATAGAACCCTCTCGTAGTCCTTACAATTCTCCACTCTTTATAGTACCAAAAAAGAGCGGCGATGGCAATAAAAAGTGGCGTTTAGTAGTAGATTTTAGAAGGTTAAACACCAAAATTGTTAATGACAAGTTTCCTTTATCACGATTGGAGGATGTTCTAGATAAAATAGGCAGGGCGAAATATTTTTCAACCCTGGATATGACTAGTTCATTTCATCAAATAGAATTAGACGAAAGTTCAAGGCCACTAGCAGCATTTTCTGATAATAACGGTCATTACCAATTTACTAGATTACCTTTCGGTCTTAAAATCTCTTCAAATAGTTTTCAACGTATGTTGACTATTGCGTTATGCGGACTCGACTTGGAGGCAGTTCTCTATGTAGATGACATTATTATTTTCGGATGTAGTATAAGCCACCACAATCAAAACATGCGGAAAGTATTCGAACGGCTAAGGCAGTACAACCTGAAACTCAACCCAGGTAAATGCCAATTTCGGAAAACAGAGATCGTATATCTAGGCCATTTAATTACTAAAGATGGCGTGAAAACTGACCCACAAAAGTACAAGGTTATAAAGGAGTATCCAATTCCCAAGAACACGGATGAAGTACGCAGATTTGTAGCGTTTTGCAACTATTACCGGCGTTTCATTCAAAACTTTGCAGAAATTGCAAAACCCCTGAATCAATTATTAAAAAAGCATGTGCAATTTCTTTGGGACAACTCTTGTCAGGAAGCTTTTGATGAATTAAAAAATAAGTTATTGAAACCACCTATTCTCCAATATCCAAATTTTGATAAACCATTCATATTGACCACTGATGCTTCAAGCTATGCTTTAGGAGCAGTTTTATCGCAAGGAGAAATAGGTTCTGACTTGCCCATATCCTATGCAAGCAAATCACTCAACAAACATGAATTGAACAAACCCATAATTGAAAAGGAACTGTTAGCAATACATTGGGGTATTAACTTCTTCAGACCATACTTGTATGGCAGAAAATTCATCGTCGTCACAGACCACAGACCTTTAGTTTCACTATTTACCCACAAGAATCCATCCTCAAAACTAACAAGAATACGGTTAGACTTGGCAGATTACGATTTTGAGATAATATACAAATAAGGAAAAATTAATACCAATGCAGATGCCTTGTCTCGCATTGAGCTAAACTCAGATATTTTAAAAAGTATGATCCCATTAGAAAGGGATGAGACAATAAAAAAGACTCTGGCTATAACAAGGGGCATGACAAAACAACAAAGTAACGACAATAATAATGCCAAAATGCAAGATGACGACTCTCCAAAGAAGCCTGATCAACTTCATATTTGGGATTGTACATCCTTATCTGACGTTAGTAATGTCAATAAATTAAAATTTAATATACCGCGGACAGTTAAAAACAAACTCATCAGTAATGATATACGTGACAAAACTAGCAATTGGGATCTTTATATCAATATAGTGTCACGTGCAAAAATTGCTGACAAGCCTCCGGCCCCTCCGGAGGTTGGTGACTCACCCGGCCTATTGCTCACGAAGAAAAGGTCGTGGGTGGGCGCCACTCGTTTTAGGCGAGTCACCTGTGCGATTCGCGGTCAAAGCGAGAAATCCCGCGGTCGCGTTGATTGAAAAAGAATTCTTTCCGTTACTCTACTCACTTTAATTTCCAACTATTGTTCATAGGTGCCGGCTTACAATTTCATACATGTATCTTCTTAAACTAACTATCCTACCCCTACTCTATTCTTAGCGCTTAAGATCACTAACTAACCTTATCTCACCTCACTCCAACCTAATATTAAGTACTTATCTCTAGTGAACCGCTCGTTGTCGTCGCTCCCTTAGCTCCCGCCGTGGCCCCTGCTTCCTCCGCTGATGGCTGCGACCTCGCTAACTTGCTGCACAAAATGTCTTCGATTTGTCCTTCAGCACTACTGTTTCAAACAATTAATGAACTCTAAGTAGACTATCTTCATCGTGTCTTTCAGCACTCGCGCTAGATACCCTCGATATTGGGTGAAATGTCTCTAACTTGTCTCTTAATCACTGATCTCAATTTAACGAACTCTAAGTAAACTGTCTTCCCCGTGTCTTTTAGCACTCGCGCTGGATACCCTCGATATTGGGTGAAATGTCTCTTTTAATCGCTGATCTCAATTCATCTTTTGATCACTGATCTCAATTTGATGAACTCTAAGTAAACTATCCTCCACGTGTCTTTTAGCACTCGCGCTAGATACCCTCGATATTGGGTGAAATGTCTCTAACTTATCTCTTAATCACTGATCTCAATTTAATGAACTCTAAGTAAACTGTCTTCCACGTGTCTTTTAGCACTCGCGCTAGATACCCTCGATATTGGGTGAAATGTCTCTAACTTATCTCTTAATCACTGATCTCAATTTAATGAACTCTAAGTAAACTGTCTTCCACGTGTCTTTTAGCACTCGCGCTAGATACCCTCGATATTGGGTGAAATGTCTCTAACTTATCTTTTAATCACTGATCTCAATTTAACGAACTCTAAGTGAACTGTCTTCCACGTGTCTTTTAGCACTCGCGCCAGATACCCTCGATATTGGGTGAAATGTCTCTAACTTATCTCTTAATCACTGATCTCAATTTAATGAACTCTAAGCAACCTATCTTCCACGTGTCTTTTAGCACTCGCGCTAGATACCCTCAATATTGGGTGAAATGTCTCTAACTTATCTTTTAATCACTGATCTCCATTTAACGAACTCTGAGTGAACTGTCTTCCACGTGTCTTTTAGCATTCGCGCTAGATACCCTCAATATTGGGTGAAATGTCTCTAACTTATCTCTTAATCATTGATCTCAATTTAATGAACTCTAAGTAAACTGTCTTCCACGTGTCTTTTAGCACTCGCGCCAGATACCCTCAATATTGGGTGAAATGTCTCTAACTTATCTCTTAATCACTGATCTCAATTTAATGAACTCTAAGTAAACTGTCTTCCACGTGTCTTTTAATCCTTGTTCATATTACCGGCACCTCTCGCGGGTTTCACCATCACCCACTTTTCATAAATACTTTTCTTCACGTAAACTAATCGCGACCACGAATCCCTTTCTTTTTACAATCGCGTGACTCCGTCTTTATGCTCCTGCGATCGCGAATCTTCCGCTGTCGATCAATCGCTCTCCGTCGAGAAGACTAGCCACCCCAAAAAAAGCCACGTTTTTCCGTCTGGGGTCCCTTATATCCCCAACCTTTCAACGGGATTGAATGCGCACGACCCCACTCCTTTGCGACGCGCGTGTCCTGGGTTATACGTGTCCTGAGTCACGTACTCCCTTCGCGCACGATCCTCGGTCGTGTTCCCCGGTCGTTCAACTCGGTTGAATGGCTGAATGTCCCTGCTGCAGAGGCTCCACCTCCTCCCCACGCGTCGGGAGGCGTCCTCGTGCAGATGGGTACAAGGTCAACGACCGAATTCCCACGTCGGTCGATGACCCCGATGCTCGTGTCGACTGGTTCCTACGATTCTCAGTCGTACGGCACTCAAAGGGGGCGGGGTCAACTAGCCATTGTTGTTCACCCTTGACTGATGGCCGGCTAGGCGATCAGTCGCTTTAGCGTCGCGACGGCGGGTGGACGTTGCTTGACTCCCGATTATGCGCCTTGAGGTAGGCAATCGCTTGCTTCTACGTAATATTTTCTCTGGCCTGCGATTGCCTAACTCTTGGCGTTCCGAACCCGGAAATCGCGACCGTGATAATAGTTCGAACGAATAAAGAAGTAATTGTGGACTGTTGTAGTGATAATTCTCTCAGTGAACCAGTTCTAGATGAGAAGAAACCAGCAGTTAGTTACCTCAGCAAAAATCCTAATAAATTTGAATTTATCATGGAGAAGCTGTTAGAAGTAACCCATTATTGGAAGATAAATGAGCTAGCATTGGCCAATAATGATGATTTATTTGATTGTGTACACAAGGAAGATCTCAAGAAATTGTATAATAAATTAAATAAGAAGAAATGCGCAAATCTTAACATATTAATATACATGCCACCGAAGCCAGTAAAAGATATAAGCAAACAAAAAGATTTGATAATCGAATATCATGAATCACCACATGGAGGTTATCTAGGTATCCGAAAAACGATTCTAAAATTGAAACAGAGATACTGTTGGAAGGGAATGAGTACCATGACTAAGAAAATAATTAATGCATGCAAAACCTGTCAGTTATCAAAACAAATCAGACATACTAAAGAAAGAATGATATGTACCGATACACCTACTACTACATTTGAGGTTATACAAATAGATACAGTAGGACCTTTGCGAATTTCAAATCATTTTCGATATATTTTGACTATGCAATGTGAATTATCGAAATTTATAATAGCTGCACCCATAGAATCTAAAGATGCGAAAACAGTAGCTGAAACTTTAGTAAAAGAACTTATAATGAAATCTGGCCAATTTAAAATACTCAAATCGGATAGAGGAACTGAATTCACAAATGATTTAATGCGAAATATATGCACTACTTTAAAAATTAAACAAATATTTTCAGCTCCTTATCACCATGAAACCCTCGGTATGGTGGAAAGGAATCATAGAGTTTTAAACGAATATATGTTATCATTTACTAATGAAGATGAGTGGGACATATGGTTACCCTATTATACATTTGCTTACAATACTTCGCCTAATGTCGATACCGGTTATACTCCTTATGAGTTAGTTTTTGGAAAACTCCCTTACTTACCAACACAAGAAATAAACCCAGCAGAAAGGGTATACAACTTAGATAATTACGTTAATGAATTTAAGTTAAGAATGAAAAGAGCCCTGGATAGAGCTGAAGGTATTATAGAAAAAGTAAAAGCAAGTAGAGTAATCAAGAATAAAAATATAAATCCATTAGCATTAAAGGTAGGAGATAAGGTATTAATACGAATAGATAGTAGAAAGAAGGCACAAAGGCCGTACAAAGGACCATATATTGTGGTCAAAAGTAACGGAGTCAATACAATTGTGGATATCGATGGCAAACATAAAGAATTCCACAATAACCAATTAAAACTATACGTCAATTAATCTAAGCACCACATGTCTCAACTTAAATACATAAGTATAAGTTTCGACACAAAAGCCCCGAAGGTGTAGTGTGAACGCACGATGCGTATACACGTAGTAACATAAAATAAACAACGTTGACTCTGCAACGAGTTCAACGTACCAACTCACAATTCGATGAATTGAGTCATCAGCGAATTGTGAATTGGTAAGTATGAAATTAGAGACAGTGTATGCACTGAAATTTAATATTTAATTAATTATTTAATTTTGTAACTTAAATAATCGATGACTAACATAATTATATGTCATGACACTTACCTAGGTTAAGCAATTAGTGTTAAGCAAAATTAATTTTAAGTAAGCATAATTTACTATTATAAATAGGCTAAGATTTTATTTGTAAAACCAGAAAGAAAATAGACGGCTAGAGAGCAAGAACTACTTGCACCTGGCACTATTACCAAAAAGGACTTTCTCTTTGCAGAAATTGCGGCTTACGCTTCGGCGAAAGCCATTATTTCGTGCAGTCCAAATTGACGCACGACTTTAGGTATATTTTCAGTTTTAATAACTAATAGGTAAACATTACACTAGCATCATAAGAAAGATAGAAAAGAACTTTGAATATGGTAGACTATACAATGATTTTATGAGAGAATATGAGAATTTGAATCACATGAGGAGAGCACCAGACCATTCTTCAGGATCTCCAATTCATTATCTTCCTCATCATGGAGTCCTGTGAGAGCGGAGCATGACCACCAAGTTACGGGTTGTTTTCAATGGATCAACATTACTTTCAGCGCGTGTTTGAATGACACTCTTCATATTGGTCCGAAAATTCAACATGATATCTCTGATGTTCTTTTGTGGTGTAGAAGGCAGAAGATTGTGTTTGTCCCCTGGACGACACCATGTACAAAGGATATCTCGGCGATCGTCCGGCGACAGCAGAGCATTTGCAGTCCAAAAAGTCCCAAGCGGTCAACGTACGGGGGAAGGAAGGAGGGATCGGACTACGGAAGGTGTCTAAGGGCGCCCCGCAGGAAGCGTTTCTGTACTGCTTCAATCCTTCCCGAGTGCACCATATCGGGGGACCATATTTGGCAAGCATGTTCAAGGATCGGTCTTGCTATGGATGCTTGTATACGGATCTGCAAACTCCCTTGACCACCTTAGTATAAACCCGACCATACCGTTGGCTTTGCGAACCACAAGGTCGATGTGGTCAGCGAAAGTGAGCTTAGAGTCTAGGAGGACCCCGAGGTCCTTGACTTGTCCCACAGATGATATGGCTGAGTCATTAATGGTGAAGGTGTGGGGCACATGGTCACGCTTCCTAGAGAAGCATGCATGCTCGCACTTGAAGATGTAAAGCAGGAGGTTGCTTTTCTGGCACCATTCAGCGAAGCGATTCAAATCGATTTGCAAAAGACAGACGACCTTGACAGACAGTCGGAAGGGAAGCGTACGTATTAAAAGATTTTTGTGTCGTCAGCATAACTCAGAATAGTGGAGTACTGTATTACTTTGGAGGCATTATTAGTGGTGAGGATGAAAAGTAGAGGATCAATGTGACTGCCCTGAGGAACACCCGAGTTTGCAATAAAGGCGGCAGAGATTTGAGACCGAAACTTGTTACGGTAGGAGCGGTTTCGGATGAAGAAGTCAATCCAGCAGACGAGGGATCTTGGACAACCTGCCAGATTGAGTTTGACGATAATGAGGCTGTGAGGGATTCTATCGAGAGCTTTGCTCATATCGGTGAAGATTGCATCAACAACCTCACCGCGTTCTAGTGCATTGATAGTTAGAGATGTGAATTGAAGAAGGTTGGTAACAGTTGACCTACTCTTAATGAGATCAACAATGAGTCTTTCGAAGAGTTTTGAAATTGCTGAAAGTTTCGGTTTTAGTCTTTAATTGGAAATTAAGGACTTAGAGCCCTTT
This sequence comes from Chrysops caecutiens, assembly GCA_963971475.1. NCBI lineage: Eukaryota > Metazoa > Arthropoda > Insecta > Diptera > Tabanidae > Chrysops > Chrysops caecutiens. The sequence goes on along the minus strand of OZ020568.1, from coordinate 31,649,846 downwards.
TTGTAGACCGGGATTAGGAATCCTGTTTTCCGCGCATCGGAAAATGTACTAGAATTGAGGGAGTAGTTGAAGAGTTGGCATGACGGACCGGCTTAATTATTCACGCATCGTTTGAGTAGGATAGGAAGTATGCCATCCGGGCCATAGAAGACGTCGTCCTTGAGACGAATAAGATGCGCGAAAAATTCTTCTTCACTAAGGACGTGGTGAGAAAAGTTCAGTTCAGAAAGGGGTAAGGACGGGTGAAGTTTAGAGAAATAATCTTCATCGGGACAAAAGGAGTAGTCTTGGAGAGTGGAGGGGAAGAAATTGGCAAATAAGTTTGCAATCGTAACAGGGTGGTCAAAAATTACTGCCACATGTCTCGGAGCTATTCTACGGTTCAAAGGTAAACCAAAGTCATCTCTCACCACTCCACTTTCTACGAGCGTCCTGGAAGCTGCTAAGTTGGTATTGATCAAGACAAGGCGTTAAATTTACTAAAACGAGATACTTTTCTACCTAAAACTCAACATCTTTGCAAATTGACTCCATATATCGATCACGAAGGTGCTTTAAGAGTTGGAGGACGCCTTGAGTGAGCTGAACTTTCTTCAGAAGAGAAGCATCAGGCTATCCTGCCTCGGAATTCACCCCTTTTATCCCTGGTGTTTGCTGATGCACATGAGAGGACGCTGCATGGTGGAACGCAGCTCACATTATCATATCTGGAAAGAACGTACTGGATTCTAGGTCGTGTGCCAGTTCGTTCTTGTATTCTACGCTGTATTATTTGTGTGAGGAATAGAGGAATAAGAGCTCAATAACAAATAGGTCAGTTACCGTCTGCTAAAGCAGCTCGCGCATTCTATCATTGTGGGCTTGACTATGCTGGACCATTTTCTATCAAAACCTGGAAGGGGAGAGGAGTCATAAACATAAGAGCTGGATTGCTGTGTTTGTCTGCCTAGTGCATCTAGAGATTGTGAAAGACTACACCACTGAAACTTTTCTAGCAGCGTTTTGGCGATTCATCACTCGCAGAGGAGACTGCCATACCATCTACAGTGACTGTGGTACTAATTTTCTAGGGGCGGACAAAGTTCTAAAGGACCTCTTTCAAGCTGGAATGTCTGAGAATGAGCATCTGAGAGAGTTGATTCTAAAGCCGGGAACAAATTGGCAGTTTAACCATCCGAGTGCTCCACACTTTAATGGCAAGTGGGAAGCTGCTGTAAAATCTTTGAAATTTCATCTGAGAAGAGCCATAGGTGACCCACTGCTAACCTATGAAGAGATCCCAACTTTACTTACCCAAAATGAGTCTGTGTTAAACTCGAGGCCACTTAGCCGAATATCTGAGGACCCATCTGATATGAGAATACTGACACCAGGTAATTTTCTAATTGGAGGGCCACTCAACTCGATACCTGAGCCTTCTTTACTTGAGTTTCTTGAGTCTCGACTTTCTACTTGGCAACTTCTACAACAAAAATTACAATGCGTTTGGAAGAGATGGTCATCTCAATGTCTACAGTGGTATCAAGCAACATCTAAATGGCACCACCCTTCAAATAAGATCAAAGTTGGATCGATGGGGCTATTTTTTTATGAGAGGTTACCACCGTGTGAACGGCCTCTTGCTCTTGTAGAAGAATTACACCCTGAGGCTGATGGACTTACGAGAGTTAAAACAATCAAAACATCAACTACGAGACTAACCAGACCAATCGCCAAGCTTTTTGTCTTGCCATTATCACCAGAGAGGGTTGCCAACAGGGTGGTGAATGTTCAGTCATCACCGAACTTATCACCGGCTCTGCTTCCCAAAAGAAATCAATCTATTAAGGTAGAACTCCAGCTGGATCTGTTGAAGTTGACCATCCTCTTTTCTAGAATTTCAGATTTGATGTGGAGAAACATCCCTATGTTATTATCGCCAATGTCTTTGATAGTTGTGAATGTATTATATGTGAATTTTATGTGTGTAAACAATTGTTGTTGTTTTTTTTTAAATAAACTAAAAAATTATAAAGCTAAACTATTTTAAGAGCTTTTCATTCCTCCTCACATTAATATATTTAAATATTTTGAGTGAACACTACTAATTAAGCAGGCTAGAACATAATGTTGTGAACCCCCAATCACGACCACAAGCACAATTAAGACCGGAAATCCTTACATCAATACAATCAATACAACTTCGAACAACGATCACAATGGAAGGGAGCCAAAAACTTTGAGATGTCCAATGTCTTGCTGTATTGAAGGAAGAACCTCCAGTCCATTCTCCAGTCCCTCCAGTCTTTCTGTTTCAGATCAGAGCACTCGCCTCCGTAAAAAGGTAACCTGACCTAGTAGTCAGCTACCTAAAGACCTGAACGGCCCTAGTACGCAGCAGGCACTTATCACCACGCGTTTTCTTTCAATAGATGACGGAGCAAACCTCAGTTACCTTAAGAGAAGCACTCCAGGACCCAACCTCCAGACCACGCCCAATCTCAATAGAAGAATACCTTTGACGTCGTACGGATCCGAAGAAAAAAGACGAACCACGCATACCCACCCCGCCGAAGAAGCAGCGTTCGGGCTCAGAGGCATGCTTTCAGAGGGGACTTCAGGAGGCTCAGAGGAAGCTCGTTCTAGCGAGCAATAAGAGCGAAATAAGGGCCGCCAGCCTGGAAATCAACAGTATTAAGATGGAGAGGAAGAACTACCGACAACACAAGAAGGTAGTGAAGTCATCGAAAAAGTAAGGGCCATATTAGTTGTACTGTTGTTAGAATTTCGAGAGAGGTTTTAATAAATAGATGTTCAATTGTAAAAGAATTTTTGTACTTTGAGAGAGGTTTTACTAAGGAAATATATGTTCAACTGTAAAAGAAATTTTGTACTTTGAGAGAGGTTTAACTAAGAAAATATATGGTCTATTGAAAAAGAATTTTTATACTTTAAGAGAGGTTTTACTAGGAAAGTTTATGTTCAATTGTAAAAGAAATTTTGTATTTTGTATTTTGTATTTTGTATTTTGTGTTTGTATATATTCATTTGTAAAAGGAATTCTGTACTACTGATAAGAGGTTCAAGAAAAGAAATAAACGATTGTAAAGAGTAATCCGGCCCTTTGAGAAAGGAGAAAAGAGACCCTCGTAAACACCCCAACAATAATTATTTTGCCATTATTTGTAGAGGAGTTTTCACTTTTTAAAATGTGATAATAAAAGGTATTAGCTAATGAACTAGTTTAAAAACACAATGGGAAAAACTGAAAAAAAACTGTACGCTTTTAGTAATTTCTTTCCGAATTGAAAAATATTTTCTTGTGATTCTTAAAAATCGGTCATATGAACAGTAATGTAAGCTATTGAACAATGCTAGATTTTTCACATTCTGTTAAGAAAAGTTCAAAAAACCAAGAAGACATTTTTGTTCGGAAAAATTATTTCGAAGTAAAATATTTTCGAAAATATTCGAGATAGACCCACTTTTGGGGTTTTTTGTCGATAATTTTCCGTCTTTAATTTGAGATTTTCGTTTGATCAATGTTAACCGGGACACCCTGTATAACAGCCCTTTCTGTCTGTATTTTAGTTGTCCCAAATGGTTGAGTGTGAATTGAAGTCTCCTCCAACGAACCTACCCCCAGCTAATTGTACAACTAGCTGGTCTATGTTTCTGTCCTGAAAGGTGCAGCCGTGCTCTCTGTACACATTGCAAATCGCAAGTATTTGGATTGCTTTCGCTGTTAATTTTGAGCTTATACTTATTTCTATGTGTGGAAAGCTCTTCTTGATCAAAGTAGCTACTTCGCCCTTGATGGGGGGCTATTTTTGGTATTGTGATATATTTTGTAGCTGCCTCGAGAGTCTGGGAAACTCTTTTTGATCTTCATTTCTTGAAGGAGTATTTTATCTGGGTTATAAGTGTATGTTAGGTACCGTAATGGTCCTGTGTTATTGTGGTATCCCCTCATATTCCTTTGTAAGACGCTTAAATGCCTATTGGTATGAGAAATGGCTGAAGAGATGTTAGGATATAGTGAGGTAAGTGATTTGAGGTTGTTAAGTGGGTGCTTGTAAGTACAGGAGAAGTACAGATTTATAATAACTCACTCTGATATCATCTCCTGACCGAGGAGGACTCCCAAGAGCCTTTCCTGTCTTTCTTTTTTGTTTCAACCGTTAGTTTACCATAGATAGGAGTTGCGGTGGGCAAGCTTCCGTTAGTGTGCATTTCCAGTTAGTTGCATTTAGGGGTGTTATTGAGAGATAATCTTATTTCATCTGCGCAAAGCTCGAAAATTTCTTTAAGTACATCTGTATGCCTGATTTTCTTACATCTTTAAAATAGCTTAAGTCAAGGATCGGAGAAGTCGCCTTCTTTCAGAGATTCTGGAGATAGTATGAGGTGTCGTTCTTACTGTCCTCCCAGTGTGTTGGTTTTAATTTGCTGATTTGGTTAATAGGAGTTTTGATTGTTGTTGGGTCCTCTGTAAAAGTCTGCGTTTGGTTTTATTTAGTAGTTGTTAAAGTGGTGTTAGGTTTTATAGTTTTTTAAAGGATTGCGTTCTTTGTTGATAGGGTCATTTTGTTTTGTTGATCGTCAGTCTTACATGTGGAAGTTGTGGTGTTGATGGGTGCTTTTGATGAGAAGGGTGAAGCTTTATTTTGAAGGATGCTTTCTTTGGGTATAGTTGTAAACCTATCTTGAGATGTACTTGCCGGATTTCCGTTCAAACTCAGTCGTTTAGCCAGGGTCATATTCTTGGGTTTTAGGTAGCCAAATTCGTTGCGATACCATTCAAATGATAGTTTTTTGGCTTCGTATTTAGTTGTTTTTTCCAGTACAAATATTGAGCTATGCGAGCTGAGCTTTGTTCGTTGTTATTGCAGTTGACACAGAAAAGCCATTGTCAAGAGTGTTCTTCTTGCCTTTGTTGTCTGCATCTTCCCCAAATCTCAACTTTTCTCGGAAAAAATTTAGCCGTGTGTCCAAATTTTTGGCAGATTCTGCATTTTCTTGTGGCCGGAATGTATGTTTGTACTTCGATTTTTCTGAAGCAAACATCTAATTTTTTTGGTGGTTCTAACTGATCGAATGTTATTATTTTGAGTCCAAAAGTTCTGAGTGTAGGGTTTGAGAAACCATGCCCTTAGCTTTCCGTCCATGGCATTCTCCTGGTAATGTATATATTGTTACAGGACCGCGTTATCAATCGATCTCCACCAGCATCGACCTTTTTTACTCCCCATATAATTCGATGTCGTCTTTCGTCAATATTTATCTCCATCAAATTACATGGGTACGGTGGAATCTGCTCCAGAGACCTCAACCTTCGGGGCACTGGTGGGTTGGTTGATTCTTCACCCGAAATTTCAAGTCGTTGGCGTCTTGAAGCTTTCGGCCCTTCTTTGCCGATGTCCTTCGTGAGGTTTCCGGCTTTTGATGCTGCTCCTCACCCCATTTCGCAATGATCTTCGGGGTGCTGCTAACATGAAGCTCGACCTTCTTTGTTTTTTTTCTTCTGCCATGTCCATAAGACCGGGCCAGAAAATGACTCCCGTAGAACAATTTAAAACCTCGTGTCTCATGATGCTAACTTTATAGTCCCCTATTGTTTTCATTTTCATAAGAATGTTCGCAGTCTAGCTATCCTTGACCCTAAGAAATAGATCACCCTCTCTGTTGAAATACGCCTTAGTCATGTTTTTTGTCAATCTATTAAGGTAGAACTCCAGCTGGACCTGTTGAAGTTGACCATCCTCTTGTCTTGAATTTCAGATTTAATGTGGAGAAACATCTCTGTGTTATTATCGCTAATGTCTTTGAGAGTTGGGAAAAAGGTTGCACTGGCTAAGTCATAAGTCTATATTTTTACATCCCCTGATCTTCCTCCTAGGGCCTTGTGGCAACTCCGGGGGTCAGGGCCTAAGGATGGGCTCCATATCTTCTTGATGTCAAGTAGCCGCGATTCGGGTGATTTCGTGCATCCGTTGTGGATTGGTGGATTGTTATTTTCCGATCTCCACTCCAATTTGGTGGGTTTCTTTGCAAAAGTACGCACCTGAAGGTGGTTTGTAAAATTTCACGTGTTAAACTTTTAACTTTCCAACAATGGCCACTAACTGTTTCACTGTTGATAATGTTATTGTTTAAGCTTTATACAAATTCCCTTTTTAAGTATGATAAAAAACAACTCTTCGACAGTATCTGCAATGCCACGTCCGCTTATGTTGACTTCCGCGTTGAGACTGAGCCATGTTTATATATTATTTCTTAATTGTGAAAAAAAGAATATTTTCATTTATTCTTAACTATTGTTTGTTCAAGCCATTTTTACATAAACTTTTATTTCACGTCACAACATACCTAAACATACTCATTTATTTTAAAACTTTTTTTTATTTAGTTCACTTCTCAAAATACTTTTATTTTATTTCACAGCATAACTAAACATGTTCATTTATTCTGTTGCCGCCGCATGTTGAGCATTGCACATTTCAGGGCAATGCTCTGAAAAATTGCAACGTCCGTTCGTCGCGACGTTTTATATTTTTAATGATCATTGCACCTCTAAGGGGCAATGCTTGAATCCATTGATTTATTTAAGCATAACGCGTCAGCATAATTTCTATTTATAAATAATATAATTTGTAAGCATAATTAGTAAGCATAATTTTTGGCTACCTACAAGAACGCGTTTCATTTCCTAACCTTCCCTTAGACCTCTTTTAATATTGTGCAAGAACTAGCGTTACCCAGTATCTTCGCATAGTGAGAAAAGGTCATTCCTTATAAGTACAAGCCACCTTAGCCTGAGCTAGTGTTTTTAGCATCTGATTAACATTCCCTAACATTTTTTGGTGACCCCGACGTGATCACGTCAAGTCGTCACACGAGCATCGCAACACCAGGATGAGAAGTAGTCAGGACGTCTAACTTCATTCCCGAGCACAGCAAAGAAACTTTGACACATCATGGCAACTTTCGAGGCGTTGTCAACGCGTCAAACGCAACTTGGCAAGGAGATTGAGAAGTTAGCGGTTGCTTATAGATCCGAGGCGCCAGAGAGAAAGACGCTCAGCTACTTGCAAGACAGGCATATCAAGCTGCAGAAGTCATGGTCCGAGTTCGAGTCCAACGACAAGGTTTTGAGGGAGCTGCATTCTGCTCAATGCCATCAATACTTCAAGTCGAATTACTACAACAATGTGAAGACAGTTGACGACGCTATGTTAGCCGAGGTTTTGTCTCTTATCAATGCTCATCCACTCAAGCTAATCAATCAACTTCATCAGAGAAGAATCAATCAACCTCATCAGACAAAGTACCGGATTCCAGCCCAGCGATAGTCAAGATTATTCGCAACCAGCAGCGATTGATCACAACATTGGAACTATTGCTGACAACGATACTGGCCACTGGCAGCATTCAGTCACGACCAATACTATGTCGTAAAGTCTGAGACAGTAACAAAGTACTGGATTGAAATCGAGGACGCTAATGAGGCTATCTGGGAAGCTACAAGCGACAAATTGGCTAGCGGTTATGACATGCAGCGCTTTTCCGACATCCAGGCCAAATACCAGGCCATGTTAGTCAAATTTGCGGATGAGCAAGATCGATACAATGTGTAAGCTGCTACAAGTTACATACCAGATGCATTAACGATGATGAGATTGCCCAAAATAGAAATACTCAAGTTTGATGGCAGTTATTTGAAATGGCAGCATTTTTACGCTTTATTCAACCGGATGGTTCCCGATGAGCAACGTACAGAAGATGTTTTATCTCAAGTCGAATTTGGAAGGTCAAGCAGAACGTTTAATAAGGCACATTCCGGTGTCAGAGAAAAATTATTCCTTAGCTTTGGAAGTTCTCACAAACAGGTACGGTAACAAACGCCTGTTGGTCAATGCATTACTGGAGAAGATAGTAGCCCAACCAGTTGTAAAGCAAGAGAAAGCAGCAACCCTCAAGCATTCATATGACGTCACTCATGAATGCGTTTTGGGATTGGAGACCTTAAGGCTCTGCGTATACGAGCAATGGGATCCAATTCCTTTGCATATTCTACTTAAGAAATTGGACAAAAATACGCACACCTAATATGAGCAGGCACTTACCCAACCTAGAGAGTTACAATCGCTGAAAAAGTTTCTTGATTTTATCAAAGTTAGATTTCAAGCACTTGAAGCATTGGCTGCGAAAAGAGTGACCGGAAATTAGAATTGCCGACTACTCGAGACCAACTCCACATAAGCGGCATCGGCAATGCCAAGTCAAGTACGAGTGATAGAGTACGCATAACCCTTCAATCATCAATCAACTACAAGTTCTCATTGAGGCTAGTAGCCCATGTGATTAAGAAGATTACGTCCCTCGAACCACAACAATTCGTCAACAAAGAGGATTGGAAAATTCCAACCAATCTCTCATTAGCTGATCCCGATTTCAATAAACCGAATTATATTGACCTTTTGATTGGAGCGAAATTATATGGGGAAGTAATGTTAAACGGCCAAGTCAAACTAGGCGAAGAATTACCCATCCTCCAGAACACGACATTGGGTTGGATAGTGTTGGGCAAGGTTTCAAATCCAACACCATTCCGCGGCATAACCAATACAGAACTGAACGAGAACTTGAAGCAGTTTTGGAAACTAGAAGAATGCTCAGATGAAAAATTTCGTAGTCAAATTGACAAGAGAATTGAGGAATTTTTCATGTCGACAACCACCAGGAATGCGAAATATTCCACTAGGAATACAGTGAATCTTCCAATATTCACCGAGCCCTCACTATTAGGAAATTCACAAACCATAGCGCAGAAGGGTCTAGTAAATTTGGAAAAAAGGCTCCTGAAGCAGCTTGATTTATATCGCCAGTACAAGGAGTTTTTCAAGGAATACATGCGCCTTGGTCACATGAAAGAAATTGCTTATGAAGAGAGTCCTAAAATTCATTATTTTGTGATGATCCTTTCTGTAGAAATCCTAAAAAGGGATAAAACATAATTTAAGAACAGTCAAAAATACTTACGACAGGTCGATCTCCCTAGCTGTTGATATCTGTCAAAACACAACGTGGCGACACTGTTATGGCAGTGATACTGCAGTGTAAATTATGGCGTCGATTGTGCAGAAACGATCATGTAAGCGCAAGTTACTCGCGGCCACAAGCAACCACTAGATGGCGCCACCAGAGCGGAAACGCAAACCGGCAACACGGCAAACAAAACGATCAATGACCATCGATTGAACATTGATCTGAAAATTCTGCACATTCAACGGAAAATTTTCCGATAAATATCGAGAAAATGGCCACAGAAAGTCAGTCTGAGGAATCGACTACCATAGGTGTGACCGTGGTAGGACGCAACACTTTAAATAGGCGGCTTGGCTGAATTAGACGACCCCGGAACGAGTGGCAGAGAACCAGTTAACTCTCTTGGACTTCTACAGAAAATACCTTAGGTGAGAAAAAACTTAATAACTGAAAAAGCGGATGAATCTAACATTCACCGTTGAGGTCCCAAACACGGTTCGAAAGAACCCAATGGGCATTAAACTTAATTGAATAGATACGTTGAAGAATGGGAGACCGCCAACTGCAAGAGGCGTTACGACGGAATCCGCACGCAGGTCCACGACCTATAACTATAGAAGAATACCGGGCCAGACAGACGGGTTATCTAGAAAAGGGCAAAGGGGAACGCCAGAGAGGAAATGAGGTGCATATTAAAAGGGAAACACCTGGTGTAGAAGCAAGGTTCAGGCCAGACGGGATCTCATGTTGGCTGTGGGAAGCCAACAAAGAGCATCTTTAAGTAAGGAGTTGCAGAGACTCCACAACGAACGCATACACTATAGGAAGGAGAAGCGTTTAGAAAAAGAGATCCAGAAGCCACAAGAACCAGACAGCACACAGTCGACATCTAATAGCCACTAGGTGACGTAGTTATAAGCGAGAAACTTGTAATTATTGTAGCGAGAATAAAATTGGAACTGTATAAGTAAATGTTTAATAAATAAATGTAACCTGTATCCAATTGTCATTAGTTGTCGTAGTTGTAAGCGAGAAATTTGTAGCTATTGTAGCGAGAATAAAATTTTAATTGGTTAAATAAATAATGTACCGCCTGAATTCGTCTTTTAAGATTAAACGTGTACCTGAGGAATTGTTGTAAGGTTTTACCATACGACGGTTAAAATTAAAACATTACAATTTTCTTCCGTATCATTATGTGCTAAAACCGTCAAGTGCCACCACAAAGTTACGAGTGGAGTTTGACGCATCAGCTCAGACATCGTCAAAGTGCTAAACTCAATGATTTGATGGTCGCTGGGCCTCGCATTCAGGATGAGTTTTTCGAAATCTTCTTGCGATTCAGGGGACATAAATACGTGTAAATTATGGTGAATGAAGACAACAGGAATCGGCAGCTTATCCTCTGGAGAGATAATCCCAACGATCCGATGAAGGTGATCCATCTACTGACCGTTACCTAAGGCACAAAGGCGGCTCAATTCTTGGCCACAAGTTATAACAAACAGTTAGCCATAGACGAAGGCATTAGATATCCTAACGCTGCCAAGGCAATATAGGATTTCTATGTGGATGATATTATAACCGGTCACGACAGCCTCAACCAAATTAAGAAACTTCAAGAAGAGATGAACAAGATGATGAAGGCAGCAGGACTTAAACTGAGAAAATGGTGTGCTAATCATCCGACTATTTTGGAAGGTATTCCACGAGAAGACTTGGAAGCGCAAATTGACTTTTCGAGTATTGACAACGAACACATTAAAACTCTAAGCTTATCATGGGAGCCAAGACACAACTGCTCCAAATACATAATTATTTGACCAGACGGGGCCATAGTTTCCAAAAGGACAATTTTATCGGATACCGCGCAGCTGTACGATCCACTGGGCTTAGTCAATCCGGTTGTTGTGCTAGACTAAATCTTCATGCAGGAACTATGGTCCATGGAGCTGTATTGGGACGACCAATTGCCTGACGAATTGCAGACCAAATGGCTCGCCTATGGAACAGCACTCTACGTTAGATCGAAGGACCTTGATGGCAATATCATGGTAAAATTGTTATGTGCCAAGTCACGAGTCGCGCCCAGAAAGTTTGTCACATTGCCCAGGTTAGAGCTATGTGCCGCCAAGTTAGCCACAAAATTAGTTCAGAAGGTGCTTCATACCATGACCATGAAGTTGTCAAGCGTCACCTACTGGTCCGATTCAACCATCGTCTTATCATGGATCCGCGGCGATCCTGCTACTCTGAAGACGTTAAATGCCAATCGCGTCCAAAGAATCCAGGAAGTTTCGTCATCAGACCAGTGATAGTATATAAATACAATCCTGCGGACATGGTTTCCAGAGGCTTCACCCCACAACTGTTAAGAGACTCCGAACTCTGATTTTGTGGTCCTGCATTCCTTAAGGCACCAGAGTCGGAGTGGCCTGATACCAATTTTGTGGTCTCAGGGATACTTGTAGAAGAAAGGGCCACAAGAGTTGTCCTAACAAGTGGCATTACAGATATGCCATTAGAATTTGTATTCAGAATCAACCACGGGAATTCATTCATGAAACTGCAGCGTGTTATAGCTTATGTGCTAAGAAGCATGAAGAAACTTAAAGAAGAGCTGCAGTAGCAAAATATCAGTGACTTTCTGCAAGTCAAAGAATTGGACGAGGCACTATATATTATCGTGAGAGCTATACAAGCTTCTGGCTTTCAGTCGGATATAGACGATTTGAGAAAGGGAAGAGCGGTTAAAGGTTCTAGTCGGCTCGCCACTCTCACACCATTCCTTGATGGGAAAGGTTTGTTAAGATTAGGAGGAAGACTACAGGCAGCCGAAATTCCATACGAAGCAAAACATCCCCTTCTTCTACCTGGAGACCATACCTTGTGCGAACTTTTACTGAATCACCTACACCTGCAAAACATACATGCTGGACCTCAAACACTGATGGCCATATCGCGGCAACGTTTCTGGATCTTGCAGGCCCGAGCCTTAGTTAGGTCGGTGGTACATAATTATGTTCAATGTGCCCGAGCCAAACCTGTATTGATGAAGCAACTTATGGGGAATCTTCCATCAGCAAGAGTTTTACCAGGGCGTCCATTCTTAACAACAGGAGTCGATTTCTGTGGTCCGATATGGACACACTATAAATTACGGGGCAAGAGACCACACAAGTCCAATGTAGCAGTATTCTGTTGTTTTGCTACTAAGGCATTTAGAAGTAGTTTCGGATCTGACAACAGAAGCCTTCGTAGGAGCGCTTAAGCGATTAACGGCCAGACGAGGAATCTGTCGGGATATCTACTGCGTCAACGCATGCTAGATCAGATCACAAAGATGTTGCAAGAGAAGGAAGGCAAGGAAAATATTGCGGTAGAGTGTGCAAATCGGCGCATACAATTTCACTTCAATCCTCCAAGAGCGCCATATTTCGGTGGTCTCTGGGAAGCTGCAGTAGAGTCATTCAAGCAATTGCCTTACAAAACCGTCGCACCTGCTTCATTAACCTTTGAGGAATTAACAACGGTGGACGCAGAAATCGAGGCGATTCTGAACTCCCGGCCTCTAACACCAATGTCGTCTAACCCACCTGATTTGGCGGCGCTTACACCCGGACATTTTCTTATCGGCGAGCCATTGACGGCTGTCCCAGATGAAGAAATAGCGGCAAATTTGTCTTCTCTCTCGCGGTGGTAGCTTGTAAGCAGCCTCACTCAGGAGTTTTGGAAGCGTTGGACCACGGAGTATCTAGTCGAGATGCAAAAAAGAGTCAAATGGACTAAGGAAAGTCCTAATATCAATGTTGGGACCATGGTGATCATAAGTGATGACAATCCGCCTCCCTTAAGATGGCCATTGAGGCGAGTTATAAGCGTCCAGTATGGAAAGGATGGCAAAATTGGAGTGGTAGAAGTTCGAACCGCATCTGGCATGTTCATACGTGCAATTCATAATCTGTGCCCGCTTCCTATAGAAACTAATGAGGATCAAGACAGCGAAAGTTCAGCAAACAAGCGGGAATTTCGAGACGACAAAGATGATGGCCCAAGACAGAAAAAACGGTCCATCTCGGGGACAATTGGCGCATTATTGCTAACATGCCTTTCGTTACCGTGCTCAACAGCAGCGGCGGACGATAGCCAATTGTACATACAAATAGTTCCCTTCGCGAATTAGGCAGGGATCTACTACGAGAACTTGGGTCATGCCCGCCTTACATCGAATGAATGGAAATGGATAATTTACAACAATATGACGTCCTTCTGGAACATGCTCACCACTATAGAGAAGGGTGTCAAGAAGCTGGAGATTCTCGAAGCTATTCTACAGAAGCAAACGTATCTTGATGCCATTGTGAAGCAGCACCAACACAATCTCCGCGAAATTCACCAAATCAACGAATTTCTGCTGTCGCATCATGGTCGTCGACCGTTAACGAGATCAAGACGTGGACTAATTAACGGCGTTGGTGCAGTTGCAAGGAAGCTATTTGGAATTTTAGATGAAAACTATGACACATAAATGAGGGACACCATTCATCAGGTCCATCGGAACGAAAACCACATGATGGAACTGCTCAAGAACCAGACGTCGATAATGGAAGTAACACCGTCCATCATAAAGCGCTCAGAAGAGGAAAGAATAAAGTAAGCTCGAGCCGTCCAGAACGTCTTCGAGGACCACATCCAGAGATTTCGGAATCAGAATGCTAAAATGAGGGATGGAAGTATTACACAAACTTTCCTACTGCTGAGCGAATTCCTGTCCCTCATTACATCAGAGTATATGCAGATCCAGACAACACTATTTGAAACAATTACGGATGTGCACCATGGTAAAATGAACCCGAACCTTATAGCAAATGAACCTTATCCCAAATTGACTTCGCACACTGCATTAAGCCCAGAAAACTTACTCTGTCCACAAGTCCATCCCATCTACGACAGGAACACAGACACCCTACGCTTTGAGGCAGAAATGATGAACCTCCAACGAATCTCGGATAAATGTTCCATATCAATCCAACCACCAGCGAGAATATGGATCCAGCTGAGCCACACAAATCAATGGATCTTCTCATTCGATCGAAATTACGTGTACAACATTGTATGCGACCGACAAGCCTTCCAAAAAACACTTCAATCCACCGGACTGCTCAGGCTACAAAAAGGATGTGTATTGAAGGACGACCAAATCATGATTACGTCGCACTCACAACTGGAATCAAGCTTCAACCTTGCATTCCACCCCGGTATCAATGTAATTCAAGAGATTTCTCTGCCAAGCAACTTTAGTGTAGCATTACAGGCTAAGGTGAATATTCTCTACGGCAATCACACTGAAGCACTGACGAAGCTACAGAACCGAATTCATCATATCCGTTATATGTCCTCGTTCCCGAACAATCTTGCAATGCTCTGAAAAATCGCAACGTCCGGTCGTCGCGACGTTTTATATATTTAATGATCATTGCACCTCTAAGGCCCTATCTATAATTATCGAAAACCTTGAGTTAATTAGGTAGTTTGAGTGAGATCCCTTCTTTTTGAAAGGTTTGTGATTTATGGGATTCATTAATTGTCATCACAAAAGCCAGAATAACAGGAAATTGAGTTTTTTGAAAGCAAAAAGACAGAAGTGTACTTGTATAATCAAGGTTTATTTGTGGTGTCAAAATACGTGTGTTTCGGAAAACTCCAGCTAAAATCTCACAATCAAAACAATTTTCTTTTGCATTTGAACTAAACGAATGGTGTACCATCGACCAATCAAGTCATTTCCTGTACTCAAATTACGAATAAGTAAAAGTATGCAATTTGGTTTTGAAAATAAATTTGTGGAATCGGGAGCCCAGTTCCATCGACTGAGTTTAAAAATTCTACTGGAAAATTGTTTTACTCTCTATAATCATCACTCAAGATGTAATTGGAACTCAAATATATTCGTTCCTCTCCGGACAGACTGTTAAAGATTTCTGCATCGATGAAAGTGCAGTTTTCATTTTTGGGTGCTAATATAACCGAATTGAGATTATCGTTAGAATTTATGGTTTCAGATATATTGCCATAAGTATCTACAATGACGAAGTTGCTAGCTAAATGGGAAGGAATTTCAATAACATCTTGGCTCTAATCTGGAAATGTGGGTAAAATTCGATTACCAAGAGATGTATGAAATTCAACGAATTCAATCTCATGAGGTGAATCTCTCATGTTTTGGGTAAAAGTTATTTTGTGGAATTTCGAAAATTCGGACTATGAAGTAAGGCAATTCTCAATAAGTGGTACACGTGTACCGTAAGATATAGCTGGCAATATTCGTCAAAAATCTCCACAGAGTAAAATAGTCTTACCTCCGAAAAGTTAAGTTGCAGTACCGAAGGAATCGTTTACTGAACGAAATTTCCTCAATGGCTAATAAAGAACGGTTTAATGAATAATTTTCTGAAGAATTTCTTAAAAATTCTTCACGCATGAAAATTTTGAATTCATTCCACAAATCTAAAGCATTTGTAGGAAAGTTCATACCACAAATAGGATATGGCAAATTAGTCTCTTAACTGCTGAGAGGACTTTCACACTTTTACTTCTAATAAATATTCACGCCACTCTCCATCATTGCGATACGTCGTGCATGTGCTGAAAATGTGCAGTATATAATGTTCCCAACAGTACCCAAATCCTGATGGGACCTCGAACATGAAGCAAAATAGTCTCAAATGGAACAACTCAACATAAAACCTAAAATAATCTAGCAATAGCTCTACTACTTCCACTTTGAGCTTTTTTCCATTTCATTTCTTTATCTACCTAAATATAATGCATCGGCGTCTCTGTATATAGAAACTCGGACGAACTAATTCGATTGATTTCATAGAATGCAGTCAATTTTGTTCTTCTGTGATTTTTAAGAGCTTGCTGAACATTTCCTTCCCTAAAGACTACATTTTGCCGGTGAAGCAAGTAACATTCACGTCGAACTATAATATATTACATGACTGGTAATGCATTGGATATTCATTTATGCGCCAACTATCTTCCGTAGGTCAAACATAGTGACCGGACAAAAAGCTATCGATTTCATCTATATAAACATTGCCATCAACTCCACCTCAAACTCTTCCAAACTGTAATGAGGTACAGTTGTATCCCTTATAAACATATTTCTACATATATTTTAGGCTCCTAACTGTGCCAAGAACTTCCACATTTAAGTAGCAATCAAATTTCGCTAAGAGATATGGATTTTAAGGAACAGCATAACGGGTGTCAACCGAGTGGCCACGAAAGTCAACTGTTATACCATTAACACGACGCATCTAACATTGGCTAGAGTTGTATTGTAAAAGTCCTTAGAAAAGCTTTTGCTGCATTTACCATCTCTCATACAGACGGGGATAAGATTCAATAAACCACATGGACCGTGGATCATTTGGTTTTTAACTTAATTGTGAATTTCTGGGAAACATGTATTAAAAATAATATATACCTTTAATTTCCGTACAAACAAACAAACTTTTAATTCCTA
Organism: Chrysops caecutiens; assembly: GCA_963971475.1. Classification (NCBI taxonomy): domain Eukaryota; kingdom Metazoa; phylum Arthropoda; class Insecta; order Diptera; family Tabanidae; genus Chrysops; species Chrysops caecutiens. The sequence goes on along the minus strand of OZ020568.1, from coordinate 31,633,285 downwards.
CCTTTTCTTTTTTCTCTAAATTGAGGTGTTAAAGGTGTGCAGACGAAAGTTTGAAGAATGCGTCCTTCAAGGGAAAAAGCAAAAGAATGTACATATGCCTATTGTCTGTGATATGGCTGCATTTGCCGCTTACCCCTCACATTATCACTGTGTAAGATAATACGTTTGAGTGCAAAGAATGCACGTATTTTGGCATAAATGGTAGGTTATTCAGTCGAACATATGATCTATGCCAATAAATGTTAAAAAATTATGCTCTATATTTTGGTTTCTTCGTAGAGGAATGCAATTATATGTTTATTCTTTTGGTTTGTGCCCCAGTAGAAGATTGATCCATTTGGTTTGATTTTCGACTATTTCAGTACTTGCCATTTATCAGGGACACAACCCAAAATTCATCATATGGATGCATATCTTCAGGCAAAAAGCAAAACAATCACACGCATACATTCTTCTGCTATATGTGTGCTCAATTCACACATACTATCCCATTGAATTTTTTAATTTCAATTTAAAATTAAACTAAATTATAATTAAAGTTAAGAAAAAAAATTAAGTGATGCACATAGAGGAAAAACTAATCTTTCGAATGGTATAATCTTCATCCTGGTAAGTCGGCCTGGTTTCCTATAAAAGGGATAACAAGAAAACGTGTAGCCTATTTATATCTAGATTATATGCATATATATTATCGAAGTCAATTCTCTTATACTTAGTAATTATATATTACTTCAATATTAGTTTTATTTTATTTCACTTGAATACATTTCGCTTGTACGGGCAATTTTCTCACAATTCTCTCTACTTTCTCTTACACGGGAACCTAACTAATATCAAGTAAAATAAAATTCAGTGAAAATCGGTAAGATTCTCGAGTGCGGGAACAGACCTAAAATTTTTGTTTATGAAACTCAACTGTATATGAAACTCAACAATCGAAATCAGTTATCCTATACTTAATTTTTATATAATTAATAATTATTATGTGTAGTTTATATATACATACAAAACATATAAGAATCCAAGTTGATCAAAGTTCAAAGGTATTTTTAAAGTTCAATATACTTAAGAAATCATTTCGATTGTTCACCATTTTTTCGAGTTGAAACGAGTTTCGTTATTTTTAAGTTTCTCATCTGATGATTTTTAATCATTCAGCAATAAAACTAGTTCAATCATATATATATACTCTAAGGATTAAAGCAATAAAACTTACATGAAAATAGAAATTTAAGTTGATCGAAAGTATCAGTTTGGGGTTGATTAATTGCCTTTTCCCTCTGGGCAACATAATAAGAACGACTGTATGTTCCGAGCAGTAACTTCCGAGTGAAAATTATTGGCAACATGATGTACAATACAAATTCCAAGAGCCACATTTATAAGATACAAAGCCACGGAGTGGGTAAATTGACGCAATTTTATGAGAATGAACTACATTTTGGGAATCACTTTCGTTTGATGTATTCACGATATTACTTATCAGTGATCCCATATTATCTCTTCAAATACGCCACTCCATCCTGCCAGTCACTCTAACACGGCGAAGCATTTTGACTTGAATTTGCGAAGGCGAGTGAAAAATTACGTTGACGACACCAAAAATCCAATGTTTTTTCACCAAAATGTTACCAAGTTTGATTGATGGTTTTTCACTTTACTTACACAAAAAATTGATGGTTTTTCACTTTACTTACACACTCCCTGGAAGACCCCATGTATGAAAGATAAATCAGTCATTACGCGGCGCCCAGAAAGACGGTCCGCATAAGGGGGAAGGTGGATGGGATCGGACCATGGAAGGTGGCGGAGAGCGAAACGGAGAAAGCGCTTCTGAACTGCCTCGACTCTCGCAATATGGAGTTTGTGGTTAGGAGACCAGACTTGGGAAGCATAATCTAGTATAGGGCGAACAAGCGAAATAAAGGGCGTTTTATAGACGTACGGGTCAGCAAATTCCCTAGACCACCTAGTGATGAACGCCAACATGGTACTGGCTCTACGTATCACGTGAGTAAGGTGCTCGTGGAAACAGAGTTTGAAATCAAGATGGACACCCAGATCGAGGACGCAGTTCACCGTCCTAACCGCGGAGCCATTAAGGGAGAAAGAGTGAGGATTATAGTTACGCTTGCGGTGGAAGCAGACGTGCTCGCACTTGGAGACATTTAAGATGAGGTTGCTTTTAAAGCACCATTGTGAAAGAGGTTTCAAATCCATCTGAAGCTTATGAGAGTCTGAGTGATATTTTTAAATATCTTAGTGCCGTCAGCATAAGAAAGTATATTAGAGTGCAAAACCTCCCTTGATATGTCGTTAGGTGCAGTTATGAAGAGAAGAGGACCGATATGGCTACCCTGGGGAACGCCGGAGGTGGCAGTAAAGCTGTACGAAAGCGAAGGTCTAAAACAAACACGGTATGAGCGGTTACATAAATAGGAGCTGAGCCACCTAAGGAAAGATTCGGGGCAGCCAGCTAGTTTCAGCCTGAGTAGGATGAGGCTATGAGGAATAATATCGAAGGCTTTACTCATATCCGTAAGGATGGCATCAACGACTTCGCCACGCTCAAGAGCATTTACGGAAAAGGAGACAAATTGAACCAGGTTGGTAGTGGTAGACCTACCTTTTAAGAAGCCATGCTGGTGAGGAGGTATAGTGGATGCACGGAACGGGTACACTTTATTACCTAGAATTTTCTCAAAGATTTTGGGTATAGCAGAGAGTTTAGCAATAGGCCTATAGTTCGAAACCTCGTGCTTAGGACCCTTCTTGTAGACGGAGGAATCCAGCTTTCCAACAGTCAGGAAATATACCTAACTGGATGGAGATGTTGAAAGCTTCCGACAACGGTCCAGCAAGAAGAGTCGCACATCGCCTTAGTATAGCAGGAGGGATTCCATCTGGGCCACGAAAGAAACTTCCTTGAGAGTCAGGAGCTCTGAGAGGACATTAGCCTCAGATATATGAAGATCAGGAAAGGAGGAAGGTGTCGAGGAGGGGGCATGGTTCATCGAGGAAAAGTAGTTAACATTAGGCACAAACTCACCATCCACGAAGGTGGATGAGAAGAATTTTGCGAAAAGGTTTGCAATTACTTGGGGATCATCACTCTTCGTATCGAGGAAAGAAATTGACTGGGAGTAGTTATACCCTCTGCGTTTCCGTTTGGAATTGACAATGGAGAAGAATAGATGGGGATTGGAGGTGATATTACTTTTAACAGTACAAAGATGTGCCTTGTAGTCGAAGTTAGCTTGGAATACAAAATCATTGTAAGACACAATGAATTTGCCGTAGCCTTCTCGGGAGCCTGAGAAGAGATATTTTTTCCAGAAGGAGTTACGTTTATTCTTCAGGGACCTTGGTTTCGAAGAGTACCAAGTGGGTGAGCAGTCAGGATTGAGAGGTGAAGAGAATGGAGTCGAAGAGCAGATGGAATGGTGCAGAGCGTTGTAGATATTGGAGGTGATAGCATGGGGAGAGTATTCCGCAAGATGCAAGTCAAAGAGGGATACACTAAGGCAAGACAGCAGAAGATCGTTGTTAGCTCTGCGGAAGTGATATCTAGGAGACAGGGGGCGAGAAGTGCAGGAGGAATGAGTTGAAAGAGAGATACAGATAAAAAGGGGGGGGGGTGTGTGGATCAACGTGACAGAGGGCACTGGGATTGGGAAAATATGCACGTTAGTTGGATCGTTGGATAACACAAGGTCGAGCAAGCGCAGGTTATGGTTTCTGACACAATTGAGCTGAGATAGGGAATAAAAGGTGATGGAATCTATAAACGAGACTTCAGCAGTCGAGGTAGGGTTAGAGGCACTAAGATAGTTAGAATCGGGGTCAAAAGACCAAGCGATGTGAGGGAGATTAAAGTTTCCTAAGAGCATCAAGTGGTCCTGATCAGATATGGTGTTTACCACTGAATCCAGCGCCGCGGAAAGGCTCGGAAACATGCCAGCATCAGAAGCGGGGGGGGGGGGGGGGGGTCAGTGGGAATGTATAGGAGGGGAAGTGGATCCTTACGGACAGTAGTTCAAGAGGTTCAACAGAAGGATTAGTCATAAGGAAAGCATTGAGGGAATAGCGATGGGACGGCGATTGTGGGATGGGCGGGTCGGGAGCAGGAACAGTAGAAGTGTTGTGGATGGGGGTTCCAGAGTTACATGAACTCGAAGAGACGGGAACATCGACACTTATAGGGCAGGGAGGTGAGAAGGACATTAAAGGGGTGCTCTGTGGTAGGGATAGGGTCGATTTATTAGATCTAGTGACCCTGTCGGAGGAAGTTTGCAACGACTTAAGCTGTGTTCATGTTGCACTTACCATCTGGGAGTCGAATTCATTGAGAGAGTCGAAAGATTTAACAAGCGAGGCGTGGATACGAGCCGATTTGGATATAGATGACCCAAGGTTACGAAGCTCCTTATTAAATTCCAAAAGACGCGAGGAGATGGCACTAAACGAGAACCTACGGCATTTTGGGCAGTACCAGTAAACTCCCGAATCCTTAGATTGAATTTTGCCAGCAACCCCATCCGTTAGGCCCACACATTTGGGGTGAAAGCATTCACCACAAAGACCATGGCAGGACAGGAGCCGTTCAGAATTAGCGTCTCTACGGGTCGCGGCGGCACACACCAAAGTCATGGTGCAGTCAGTAGTTTCCGTGACTCGAGCGGAACTTATAAATAAGAGAATTATGCTACGAATTAAGATAGAAAGAGTATTTTTGAATTATGCTATAAGAATGAATGCCTTAGTATTAAGATATATGAAAATAGAAATAAAAGAAAAAAAATTAAAATAAGAAAGATATTAAAAGAGTTAAAAAGTAACGCAAGAATTAAAATAGGGAAGTTTCAAGACTAGCAAGTCCAAATCCTTATAAAAGCAAAACTAAGAGATGAAGGCAAATCTCAGGTCAAGCAGGTCCACGGTTGTTATTGCTGCAGTCCTAAGTTTCGTGTAGGATCCGATGCTTTGCGAGAAATTCTCAAACTGGCGGAACTCGGTTAAAACAGCTACAGATGTTAACGTTGGTCAGTTTTTTCCGTTATAGGTAAAAACTAGTTTTAGATTTTCTAGTATAAATTATTAGTTTATTTAGGAACAATTTTTATTATCGTCTTCTAAATGCAGAAAACAAATTCAGCACGCAATTGCGACAATGTTCACATTTATAAACTTTCTGGTTTAAAATTATTGCACGTTACTATAAATGAGTAATCACGTAACGCACTTTTCAGCTATCAAAGCTAAGCTTATCACAAGTGTTGGCAAAATTAATAAATGCAAAAAGAGGTTTTATTTTCTCAAACATTCGAAAACTACCGCAGTTTCTTTAATATTTTTTAAACTTTTACAGCAAGTTTCGCTAGCTTTGTGCCACATGGCAGAGAAAGAAACGATTTCGAAAGAATTATAAGCGTTTTCACTCGTCAGTGACTAGAACTGAACTGGAGTGTAAAAATTACGAATGGAAATGTTCTCTATTTCATCTCCCGCCGTTAGACATATGATTTCTTACACCCCCGTCGGAAACACTCACAACAAAGAAGTACTTCGCTCAAAGCGGAATACAGTTGTAATATCATATATTATTATATACCATAAAACGAGTAATCGAAAATATTCAAGGCATTACTGCAAAAACTGGCATTCCGCTCTAAAAACAAACCCAAGGCTCAAATCACAAAGTGCGAATACGTCTACATGTACGGAGGCGAAACTATGTACCTCACATTTTCTCAATATATGGATCTACGGTTGGGTTAGTTGTCTGCGTCCTTGATGTGGGTGTCAATGATTTGAGGCATAAACTTCGTGATAAGGAAAGTCGGTGTTATATTGGGCTTCATATCAAGGTGGTCTAGGAGTTCCCTGATCCATACTCATACAAAACTCTCTTCAACTCTTTCGTTCACCCCATATTGGAATACGCTTCTTAAGTGAGGTGACCATATCATTTCCTGCGTTTTGTAATTTATCATCTCTCCTGGTCCGATTCCTTTCACCTTCCGCCAAATGCGGACCAAATATTGCAGATTTATTGTACGATTTAAAAAAAACTGAAAGGCCCAGTCAAGGTCCATGCTGCAGATTTTCCGTGAAAATTCGGGGATAAAATTATAATAAGTGTTTCTTATTAGTATATTCTTAAATCAATGTCTGTTGGGGTTTTCTGGGGTTTTGATCAAAGGACATAGAATCATTCACGAAAATCGATATTTGGTTGGGACGTTTCAAAGTGATACTCGGAAATAAAGGTACATAACGTTTATTCTCTTTTTTCTAATGATTACAATGGCGGGTTTACTCTCGGAAAGTTAGTATGCTGCCGAGCTCTTCCTTACATCATTTCCTGCTTGAGGGCCTTCTTCAGCTGTCGGTAGTTTCTTCGCTCCATTTTCAGCTCGTTGATCTTCTGGCTGGCTATTCTTCTGGCTTCCTTAGTACTTGCTAGGATGAGTTCTCTTTGTGCCTCCTGAAGCTTCCGCTTGAAGTAAGCCTACGAACCAGACTTCTGTTTCTTCGCTGGGGGTGGATTAACTTCCTTAGGACGTCGTTCAAGTTGACGCTGACGATACTCCTCGATGGTAATCGGTCTGGGGCCAGCTGTCGGATTCTTCAACGCTTCCTTGAGATTAGGATTTTCTCCGCTTGACATAACCAACTCCCCTACTCGGAGAGAACTGAGGTCTACTAGGACCTTTCAGTGTTTCGGTGTTGACTACTAGGTCAATTCACCCAAAAAGAACGGAGTTCTTCTGTTGAATTCTGCAGGGAGACGATGTCTTCCTTCAGAATTGGCTGGAGAAGCAATGTCTTCCTTCAAGATGTCCGTAGAGGCAATGTCTTCCTTCAGAGTTGGCTGGAGAAGCAATGTCTTCCTTCAGAATTGGCTGGATAAACAATGTCCTCCTTCAGAATTTACTGGAGAAGCAATGTCTTCCTTCAGAGTTGGCTTGAGAAGCAATGTCTTCCTTCAGAAGTGGCTGTGGAGGTGATGTCTTCCTTCTAAAGATGTTTGTATGGGCAAGGTCTTCCTTCAAGACTCTTCTGGCACGCGAAGAGTCGTCGTATTCCCGTGGCGGATCACTAACTGCCTAAATGTTTTCCGTTTCCCTATTTTATACTGTTTTTCTTGCTTTGCACAGCATTTTCCACCGTGAGAATGTTCCTACATGCGTCATGTCCAAGGCTACACGTGCGTAGTCAATTTTCATTGCGCGTGTAACCGTTTCTTAAACGTATGGGAACGGAATTTGAATTTCGCACGTTCCCATGCATTTTTGTCATTTCCCATGCATTTTTGTCATTCTCTAACGAAATTGGATCATCCCACAGAAGGTTGGAATCATTTTCCCGAGAGTTGTCATCAGCATGATAAGAAATATTTTTTTTTTGCAGACAGGGGCATTTTTTGATGGGAACGGCGTCTTCACTCAACGGAATTCGTGGTGTCATCTTTTGTCGTCTCTGGCGTGGTGCATTCCGGGATGGCGTGATGTGGCGTTATTACGCCAGTTCTTTGTTGACGCGGCATTCCTCACGCTGGAATGGGTTATCTTGTGGCGTCATGCCTTCAGTTTGTTGTCGCGCGTCGCGAGTGTTGTATCGATTAGGCGGTCGGCAATTTATTAATTAAATGTCAAGTGATTGATTCCGTTCGTGGTGATTGATCGTTAGTCCAATGGAACCGTTGTTTCAATTTAAGTGCTTGTTTGTTATTGATTTTCTTTAGTTTGTTTAGATTTGGTGTCTAATAGTTATTTATGTTTTCTGAATCGATGTTTTTAATGTTGGTGTCCCACACTGATCTCTTTTGAACTTATTGTTAGTTATCGATTTTGTTTGTTGTTGATTTTCTTAATCAAATGTTTCCGGTTGTTTGTATTCGATTTCATATTTAGTTAGTTATTAAGTTTGTTTTGATGTGGTGTCTAATAAATATTTATAACTTCGGAATCGATGTTTTTAATATTGGCGTCCCTTATTGATTTGATTCTTTTGTGGATTTGAAATTTTGTGTGGTATTGGTTTTGTAACTTGCTTGATCGATCGGTCATTAATTTGTGATTGATTTTTGTTTTTGTTCCTTTTTGTGGTTTTTGTTTAAAACAGTTTTGGGTTTTTCTGTTACAATGTGCCTGTTTTTTAGGTTTCAAATAATCTGATCGATAGGTTATTGATTCCTGATTGGTTTTTGTTTTTGTTCTTTTTTTTGGTGATTTTTTTGGTTTGGAACAATTTTAAGGTTTTGGATTACAACGTGTTTTTAGGTGTCGACTATTGTGATCGATCAGTTATTGATTTTCGATCAGTTTCTTGATTTTGTTCCTTTTTGGTGGTTTTTGGGTTTGGAACAATTTTAAGTTTTCAGATTACAACGTGTTTTTAGGTGTCGATTATTGTGATCGATCAGTTATTGATTTTCGATCAGTTTCTTGATTTTGTTCCTTTTTGGTGGTTTTTGGGTTTGGAACAATTTTAAGTTTTCAGATTACAACGTGTTTTTTAGGTGTCGACTATGTTTGTTTTTTGGTTCAATGCGATCAATTGATTATCGATTTACTCTTCGATTGATTATTTCTTCCGGATCATAGTTTTTGGTTTTTCAGGTGTTGACAGTGTTTGTTTCTTGGTTCAATGCGATCAATTTATTATCGATTTACTCTTCGATTGATTGTTTCTTCCGGATCATAGTTTTTGGTTTTTCAGGTGTTGACAGTGTTTGTTTCTTGGTTCAATGCGATCAATTGATTATCGATTTACTCTTCGATTGATTATTGCTCCCGGATCATAGTTTTTGGTTTTTCAGGTGTTGACAGTGTTTGGTTTTTGGTTCAATGCGATCAATTGATTATCGATTTACTCTTCGATTGATTGTTTCTTCCGGATCATGGTTTTTGGTTTTTCAGGTGTTGACAGTGTTTGGTTTTTGGTTCAATGCGATCAATTGATTATCGATTTACTCTTCGATTGATTATTTCTTCCGGATCATAGTTTTTGGTTTTTCAGGTGTTGACAGTGTTTGTTTTTTGGTTCAATGCGATTAATTGATTATCGATTTACTCTTCGATTGATTTTTCTTCGGGATCGTGGTTTTTATTTTTCAGGTGTTGACGATGTGATCTATCGATTATCGGTTTGTTGTTTGATTGTTAAATTTTTCAGGGATTGTTTTGAGTTTCTGCACGTTTGATCGATCAGTTATCGATTTGTGAAACATTTTTGGTTTTGTTTGATTATTAGTTTTTTCAGATCATGACACAATGGTTATATAGAGTAATACAGGAAAGATAAAACACAAGTTTATTTTTTCGCGCATTTTTTCATTTCTTCTCTAATGCTGACGTAGCTCTTACATTTACTCGGCACTGGACGCTTCATAATTTTTAAATCGATTTCAAGCAAGCTTTGATTTGCCTTTTATTCAAATCGGCCCGTATTAATGACTTATATGTCCCGATATTTTTAATTTTTATTTTTCAATTTTCAATTTAATACCGATTTTTACTTATACTTCAGCGAATATTTTTATTGTTTCGCTTTGGGTCCTCGTCGCTCTTCTCAAACATGATCGCGTTCTCACACTACACTGATTTAAAATTTTACGCAACGGTTATTTACAACAATCATGCGTAGGTGACGTCACGTGCAAAACCAATGCTGCACGATAAACACGTCATTAGTTGTTATCGCGTTATTAGCCTCGCAGCTATTGGCGATTGAAATCTGACGGTATATTGTACCGCAAGAAAGTTTGATTGGCTATCAGTGCACTTGACGAGCGAAAAGACGTTTTAACGTCAAAAAAATTACAAAAAAATTTTCGTACTAAAATGTACTTTAATTATCAAACTATTGATTACAATGGTTATGAAGAGTAGTACGGATACAGAAAACATAAATCACAAGTTTATTTTTTTCCGCCGTTTGTAGGGTTCCGTAGAAAAAACGGAACCCTTATAATTTCGTCATGTCCGTCTGTCTGTCTGTCCGTCTGTCCGTATGTCACAGCCATTTTATTGGGAAACTATTAAAACTATGTAAATGAAACTTAGAATTAAGGTGTCTCCTGTGAACCACTAGAAAATTCAGTAGTGAAAGCAACCAAAAAAGTTCTATTAAGGGTGGCACTCCATACATGTATCTGAGGGAAATGATTTTTTTTCATTACACATATCCGTGTGGGGTATTTTTGCATAGGTCTTCAAAAATTACAATGATGTTGTCAAAAACTTTTTGCGTTTAAGCTAATCGTTTCGCGAAGTATACGCCTCTAAAAACGTCAAAAGTCTAACCCACCCGCCCTCTAACTTTTGAACGGCGGGCCAGAAAAATTTGAAAAAATTTAATGTAGTAGAACTATATAAAAAACCGAAAGGCCCAGTCAAGGTCCGCACCATAGATTTTCCGTGAAAACTTCGGGATAAAATTATAATAAGTGTTTTTTGCTAGTATGTTCTTAAATCAATGTCTCTTATACAATGGTCATATAGAGTAATACGATGATAGGAAAGATAAATCACAAGTTTATGTTTTTGGCGTCGTTTTTCATTTTTTCTTCAATGCTGCCGTAGGTCTGACATTTACTCGCCAATGAAAACTTTACGTTTTCTTGAATTCGTTATGAAGCAAGCTCTCGGTTATTTGGGTTTTCTTCAATTCGGCCCATTTTTGCGACTCATATGAGACGATATCTTTAATTTTTTTTACAATTTTCAATTTAAAACCAATTTTCACTTATCCTTCGGCGATTATTTAACGTTTCACTTTAGGTCCTAGTAGTTCTTCTCAAATTCCTTACAACGACTCCCGAATGAACGTCCTACATGATCGCGTTCTCACGCAACACTAATTTATAATTCTACGCATCGCTTATTAACAACATTCATGCGTAAGTGAACTAGCCCGATGACGTCACCAGCAAAATGATGCACGATAAACACGTACAGAAATTCTCTATCCATTGTGACCTTAACAGTTGTTATCGCGTCATTAGCTTCGTAGCTATTGGCGATTTAAATCTGACGGTGTATTGTAGCGCTAGAAAGTTTGACTGGCTATCAGTGTACTTAACGAGCGAAAAGACGTTTTCACGTCAATAAAATAACAAAAAAATTTTCACCGTTTCTTTATTTCCTTTTCAATTTCGCCGTAGCTCTCACACTTACTGGTTTTTGGTTGATCATATTTGGTTTGATGCAGGTTTTCTCCGATTTGAGTTTTTCACAATTCGGTGTATGTTTACGCCTCATATGAGACGATATCTTCGATATATTTTCGATTTTAAAATTCATACCGATTTTTGCTTATATATCGGGGAATATATTTATTGTTTCGCTTCACGTTCTGGTAGCTCTTTTTATGCGTTTTACAGTGATATACCAGTCAACGTCCTAGCTGAACGCGTTCTCACGCTACACTCATAAATATCCTCACACAACGCTAAAAACAACAATCACGCGTAGGCGCCTGCAGTAGCCCGTTGACGTCACGGGAAAAACAAGCGCCGCTCAATAAATACGAAAATAGATATGTTCTATTTACTGTGACCTCAACCGCTGTTATCGCGTTATTAGTCAAGTAGTTAGTAGTGATTGAAAAATGACGGTGTTTTGTAACATAAGCATGTAAGACTGGCTACCAATGTACATACTCAACGAGAAGAAAGACGTTTTCACGTTAAAAATTAGGCGGTTGTTCCAATTTACTTTGTACCTTCTGACTTTATTATTTTCTTTTGTTTGTCAATTACATTTCTGGATTTAATACTATATAAGTCTACTGGTAAAATGGCAATTTCCTTAAGGACTAAAACAGAATTTGGCACATGAAATTATTTTAAAATTCAAATTTTTTGCGTAAATTTGGTTCCGAGATATATTGTTTTGATCAAGAAAAAAAATGTAATTTGTGAATTTACTTTAATCCTTTTATTTCTTTTTTTTTTTTAAATATGCTTGTTTTTAATAAATAAAATTGAAAATTGTATCGCACATGTGCTGACATTGTTGCACGTGTGCTGACACAGCTTTTCGGGTCGGCGAACGGCTGATCCTTTGTAGACGACAGGGGGGCGGGGGGGTAGAAAAGGGTATTTTTCGTAACTGGGTCTTGGCTCAGTCACAACACTCCACCCCCCTTGGGGTGCTCCACCCTCCATCCTTTTTTTGTTTGTAAATTTTTTTTTTTTTTTTTAACAAATTACAAATTTGCTTAATGTCTAACTTATCTAACACAACACATGTGTCGTACAAATTCAGAAAAATAATGTGTCAACTTATCTAACACGATATGTGTGTTTTACAATTAAAAGAAAATATGTCAACTTATCTAACACATAACTAGAGTATCTAACACATCTTGGTATTTTACAATCTGTTTTTATTTGAGTTAGGAACGGGGAGTGCCTTAAGTAGATGTTCACCCGCTCCTGTTCAATACCAACATTGACAAAATGTAATAAAATGTTATTCGAACACATAATTTGTGTTCCAGTTTCTTTTTGTTTAACTCGGTGCTCCGAGTTAGGAACGGGGAGTGCCTTAAGGAGAAGTTCACCAGCCCCTTTTTTTTTGATAACAATAATGATAATAAAAATAAAATCTTTTACAAAGAAATGCCTTTCTTTTCTAGGCTTTTCCTACGCAATATATGTGCTTTAACCATTATGACAGGACATTTGTGTCTTTACAATTTCTTTTAATTTGAGTTAGGAACGGGGAGTGCTTTAAGTAGAAGCTCACCCGCCCCTTTTTTTTTGATAATAATAATGATAACAAAAAAAATATCTTTAACAATGAAATGCCTATCTTTTCTAGGCTTTTCCTACGCAATATATGACAATATATGACATATATGACCATTATGACACGACATTTGTGTCTTTACAATTTCTTTTAATTTGAGTTAGGAACGGGGATTGCTTTAGGTAGAAATTCACCCGCCCCTTTTTTTTGATAAAAAAATAAAAATTAAAAAAATTTCCTTCACAAGGATATGCCTACCTATTCTAGGCTTTTTCTAAACAATATATGTGTTTAAACCATTATGTCTAGTTATTCTCGACCTTTACTCAGACGCGACATTTGTGTCTTTACAATTTCTTTTGTAAAAATTTTTTTTTCTTACTTCTAGTGTCTTAACGTATCCCTTTTTTGGGGTGATCCTCTTTTATTTTGTCCTATTTAGAAGTTATTTAATTGATTTGGTATACATTGATTTTATTGGTTCTGGCTTTGTATAACATGATAAAGGATAAAGGCATGAGAAAGCTTGAACAGCAATCCGTGGAAGTAAGTGAATTCGCTCCTTCTATTCCATTTTTTTTATAAAAGAATTTGGGTGTAGGTCGGATTTTGAAACCGTACTACATGCAGAGACATAAACATGGTTAATGTATTTGAAGATAAGCGTCAGAAAAATAGTAGATTAGAGAAGAGAAAGGAAATAATTTTTCCAAGGGTACGGTAAATGACAAAATCAATAATGACTTACAAAGTAGTGAACTGTCGCTGGTATTGCCGAAAGTATGTGACCTTGGCCTATAATAAAAGTACAGTGAAAAAGTGCAAAAGGATTGAACATGGAAATAGCTTAGCGTAGCTGAAAAAATAGTTTTTGTTAGAGTGGTTTTACGTCGTGCCTAGGACGATTGTCGATAGTCCGCGAAAGAAAAGGTTAGTGGCATTCGAAAATGGTAATATTTGGAAGTCTCTGAAAATCAGAACCAACTGGGAAAATAAACAAAATTGATGTAGTTTAACGTCTTACCCTGGACGGTAGAAAATATTACGACTGATCTTGCAGATCAATTACTACACGTCAAATCAAGTTCAAAATGGCTACCAAAAGATTTGAGGAATATCAATAAAAGTGAAAGATTGGCAAAATGAATATAAACGATCTCAAGAACAACCGAAAACAGTAAACAAGGAAAAATGAACAACGGGACTTTGTCAAGTCTACCAAGGATAGACGTGGTTTGGAACGCGAACATTCCAAGTCGTGATAGAGCCGACAGAGGTTGAAAGTACAGTATTGGCTACTTAAATTAGGCGCTCAAGAATCAGGAGAAAGTTCTGGAACCAAAAAAAAACGAGGTGTCGTAAATTAGTGGATGCAGTTTAACGTCTTACCCAGGACGATAGAAAATGTGAAAAACCCAGAACCTAGGCAATAACCCATGCGAACACAAACAGGATTCGGTCGAATAAAATAAGAAGAGATGGAAAGAGAAACGACTATTAGTAATTTAATGTTAAGATCAGGGATGGATCGAATAGGCGAGGTACGAGCCGTCTCAATCGCCGTCTTGGTTAGAATTTTTTTGTTCAAGGCGAGGCAAGGATGCCGATTTCAGTTCGCCGTCTTTGATTGTCTTTGAGCGAAACGCAATGTTTTCTTTGGGGTCCAATCCGGAACTGATTTATTGCTACTACAATTGTTCTTATTTATAGAAAAATATCTTAAGACTAAGCAAAATGTATTTTAATATTATTAGTATATAAGTATTTTTATATCATCGAACTTTAATCGAAAAATGTGTAAAAAAATGTATATCAACAAAAAGTGTATTTGGGTCATTTGGACATCGAACTTAGGAGTCGTCAAAGTCAGCAGATAGGTAAAAATGAATTGCTAACCGTTCAGTCATCAAAAGGTGAGTGTTATGGTTGGGTCATTCATTAAAGTCAGCAGTTAGGCAATCAATAAGAGATAGGTAAATTGAACTGTGGTGAACTCTTCAGTCATCAAAAGGCGAGTGTCATGGTTGAGTCATTCACCGCACCAACTATTTAGTTTTTAGTATACCCCTACACCCTCTCCCTTTAAGAAAGGTTTACCCGCTGTCGGTGTCTTACCAGTGAACTTTTTTATTAGATTGTTGTGGTACATCTTTCTTTCGTTTTTTACTTCTAATGTGGCATTGTTGCCTAATTTTTCTGCTATCCTATATGGTCCATGATAGGGACTTTGGCATTTTTTTCTGCCAATATTCCGTACTAAAACATAATCTCCTACACTAAAATCACTTATATTCGTTTTTACGTCGTATTGTTTTTTGTTCTTGACTTTACTTATATTTAGATATTCTTTCGCTTTACTTAATGTTAGATTTAGTCTATGTTTTAATTCATTTACATAATTATCTAAGTTATATATTGTGTTTGTTTTTGTCATTATGTCATTTGCTAGGAACGGAAGTTTGCCAAATACTAATTCGTAAGGACTATTATGAGTGTCGGCGTGTGGCGTCGTATTATATGCAAAACTAAAGTAAGGAATCCATTTGTCCCAATCGTATTCGTTTGTGTAATTAAGAAGGAATTCGTTCAGGACTCTGTGGTTTCTTTCAATGGAACCCAATGTTTCATGATGGTAGGGGCTTGAAAAGATCTGTTTTATTTGGAGTAAGCCGCAGATATGTTTCATCAATTCATTTTTGAACTCAGTGCCTCTATCGGATTTTAGTACTTTGAAGTGTCCATATTTTAAGATGAATTGTTCGACCAAAGTGGTTGCTACTGTTTTCGCATCTTTTGTTTCCATAGGGTGAGCTATAATGAATTTAGTGAGCTCGCACTGTATTGTTAATATGTAACGGTAATTATTGGATATCCGTAAGGGTCCTACTGTGTTTATCGAGATTATTTCGAAACTCGTGTCAGTTATGGTCATTTTTTCTTTCGTATGTTTGAATTGTTTATTTATACAGCATGAATGACAGTTTAAGACACATTTTTCTACCATTTGGTCATGTTCTTTCATATGTATTTTTGTTTTAGTTTTAAAAGAGTCTTTCTGATTCCAAAATGACCGCCATGTGGTGAGTTGTGAAACTCTTCTTTAAGTTTATTTTTGTCGGTGTGTCAACTATTTTTTGGGGGCTTTTCTTTATTAATATTTTTATTGAGCTATTTTTATCCATTTTACGTTGCAACTTGTTATATATTTCTTTAAATTCTTCTTTCTGAACATGTTCTAAATATAACATTTTCTGTATTTAGCGCTAATTCTATTATATTTTCTTTCTTTAATTTTGATGACAGCTTCTCCAGGATCAATTCTAGGTTGATTGGATTATCACTGCGTCGTACTAGTACTCCTTCTGTATTTATATCAATGTCTATTTTGTTTTTGCGTGCTTTTTGTTCATAATCGCACATTATTTTGAAATTAAGTTTTCTTACATTTTTGATGTCTGGTAAAGAAGTGCAATCCCATATGAAGAGTTGATCAGTCTCTACGGGTTTAACGGTTACTTTGTCGTTGCCGGCGGTGTTGATATTATTTTTCATAGCCCTAGTTAACGCTAAAGTTTTATGGCAAGATG
Source organism: Chrysops caecutiens (assembly GCA_963971475.1). Classification (NCBI taxonomy): domain Eukaryota; kingdom Metazoa; phylum Arthropoda; class Insecta; order Diptera; family Tabanidae; genus Chrysops; species Chrysops caecutiens. The sequence continues at coordinate 31,616,937 of OZ020568.1, read as the reverse complement.
GGTCATTTGTTGCAGGTATCATGCGCTTGAGTAAATCGGTATCAATTTTTATTCGGGATAAGGCATCAGCATTTGTATTCATTTTTCCTTGTTTATAAATAATTTCGAAGTCAAAGTCACATAAATCCAGACGTATTCTTGTATGTTTGGAAGATGGGTTTTTGTGGGAAAATAAAGAGACTAAGGGTCTGTGGTCTGTGACGACTATGAATTTATTACCACATAGGGTTTAAAGAAATTAATACTCCAATGAATAGCTAAGAGTTCCTTCTCGATAACTGGTTTATTGAGATCGTGTTTGGTTAGGGATCTACTGGCATACGATATTGGTAGGTCTTGCCCTATTTCACCTTGTGAGAGGACTGCTCCTAGGGCATGCTCGGATGCGTCAGTCGTCAGGATCAAAGTTTCATTGAAGTTAGGGTATTGTAGAATGGGGGGTTTAATTAATCTCAGCTTGAGTAACTCGAAAGATTTTTGACATTCTGGGGTCCAATCGAACTTTTGGCCTTTCTTTAATAAATCGCTTAAACATTTGGTAATTTCCGCAAAGTTCTTAACGAATCGTCTGTAATAATTGCAAAAGGCTATGAATCTTCTCACTTCATCGGCGTTGGTTGGTGTTGGATAATTTTCAATTGCTTTGTTTTTAGAGGGATCTGTTCTTATTCCTTCCTATATTACTTCTGTTTTCAAGAAATTACATTTGCTAGGGTTTAATTTTAAGTTATATTTCCTTAGGCGTTTCAGGACATTAATTAAATTTTCGTTGTGGTGTTTCAAGTTACATTCGAAAACAATTATATCGTCTACGTACAGGGAGGCTTTGGAATCTAGTCCGCTTAGGGCTATTGTGAGCATGCGTTGAAAACTGTTGGATGAAAGCTTTTTTTATTTTTTCGACTTGTTTATTTATTTCCTGAAAATAGGAGTTAGGCAACCTATAGTTTTTAATGTATATCGGATTACGATCTGTTAAACTTATTTCTTGTGTGTAGAAATTATTTATTGAGAGTGTGTCCCCTTCTAAGTGAAAAATGTCTTGGAAATCGTAGAATATTTTGTGAAGTGAATTAAGGGCACTTTGTTCTGTATATGATATTTGTAATTCATTAAGGAGTTTCTTGAAGCGGTGGTTGTTCTTGTCTAGATATTTTGGACTATTTTCTAGAATATGGTACTCAGAAAGTGGTTCTGTTTCTATTGCGATCTTGGCAATATTTACTTCGTTTTCGTTTGTGTTGAGGACTTTTATGTGGCAAATGCCTTTGGAAAGTGCTATAGTGTTGCTTAGGAAAACGCCGGGTTGTAGCTCTTTGCTCAGAATTACGCTATCTTCCTGCAGGTTTAGTTTAATTGGGCAGATTATTTCGGATCTCGCTGGAACATATATGGAATCGGATTTTAAAGGTTGTGTTTGTATGGGTATTACAATGCCAGTTTCTTTTATATTTAATGTGAGGGTGAGTGTTTCATAGTCTATTTTGCAGAAGTATTTTGTTAAGAAATCTCTTCCTAAAATGCCGTCTGTTTGGATGGGAAAGTTGGAGTTAACTATATGAAAATTATGGTTCGTGGATTTTTCCACGAAATCTAAAAGAAGATTAATATTTCCTAATGATTCAATTTCCTCGTTTGTTATACCCGTAAGTTTGCATGTATTTGTAGTTGGGTATGTGGTTTCAGGTAGCAATTTGTTCGGTTTACAGATCGAAATGTCGGCTCCGGTGTCTATTAAGAACTTAAGGGGTCCTGATGCATTATCTGAATGAATTGTTATATAATTTGTAAGATTAGAGGAAATTTTGAAAATTTTTATTCTTCTCCCGGAGAGGTTTCGGTCGTCTCCGGGCCTTGTTAGTTTCCCTGGTCATCTTGTTGGATATAGTGTATTTGTTGGTGTTGTGTATTGTCTGGTCTCCTGTTACTGTTCCTGTTGTAGTAATTGTTTCTGTTGTTCTTTCCGTTGTAGTTGTAGTTTTTGTTGTGACTGTTATTGTTTCTGTTGTAATTGTTGTTGTTATTACTTCTGTTGTAGTTGTTGTTGTAGTTTTTGTAATTGTTGTTGTTTCTATTGGTACTATTGTTATTGTTTCTGTTGTAATTATTTTTCTATTATAGTTATTGTTATTGTGTTGTAGTTTATGTATCTGTTCAGAGGTTGTCTTTTATTTCTGTTTCCGTATTGGTTATGTTGAATATCTTATCTGTTGTTGTATGGTTTGACTGTTCGATTTCCAGACATAAGTTACTGGCCGTGGCCAAGTCTTTTGGCTGGGCAGCAAAAATAGTTGTTTTATATTGTTCGTTTAGTCCATTTTTGATTATAGTTAGTGCATACTCATTGTTAATTTCTATTATCGCATTGGCTTGAGTTTCTGTCATATTCATCGTTTGTATGGAATTCAATTCATTTATCTATATATAAATAGGCGACACGTTTTTTTGTTATCCCTTTTACAGGAAACCAGGTGGAATTTCCAGCATAAAAATTATACCATTCGAAAGATTAGCTTTTCCTCTATGTGCATCACCTAATTTTTTTTCTTAAATTTAATTATAAATTAGTTTAATTTTAAATTGAATTTAAAAAATTCAATGGGATAGTATGTGTGAATTGAGCACACGTATAGCGTAGATGATGCTTTTGGGAAGAATGTGTGCGTGTGAATGTTGTACTTTTTGCCTGGAAATATGCAACCATATGTGAATTTTTGGTATGTGTCCCCGATATATAACAAGTACTAAATTAGTCGAAAGTCAAACCAAATGGATCAATCTTCTACTGGTGACACAAACCAAAAGAATTAACATATAATTGCATTTATCTACGAAAAAATTAAAATATAGAACATACTTATTTCACATTATCATTTGCATAGATCATACGTTCGACTGAATAAACAACCATTTATGCCAAACACGTGCATTCTTTTCACTCAAACCTAATATCTATGCCAATGATAATGTGAGGGGCTATTGCAGCCATGTCACAGACAATATTCACATGTTCATTCTTTTGTTTTTTGCCTGGAAGAAGGCAACCGTTGGCTAATAAAATTGCATTCTTCCAGACAAAAGCCAAAACAATGAACATATGGCCACAGACAATAATATGGATGCATTACCACAGACAAATTTAAAGCCATCGTTTACTTATACCATTGTTTTTTGCTAATTTGATAAAAATAAATGCAAATTTTATTTCAAAAAATATGGAAAATTACAATTTTACAGTTATTACTAGAAAACGCGAAGTTATCTTTCACGAATATTTATGGAAAGCGAACGAAAGTCTAAATTTTATCATGTTTCCCAACTTTTGTATGGACCCACATTTAAAACATAATTTAGAGAAATATGATATATGACCAAAAGTTAGGAAATGAAAAAATAATAGGGGTTGGTCATAGAATGCTTGATTTAGCCGCTACGAGCAAAAAACTGTTTAAAATTGAAAATCTGAAATTATATCATATTTCCAAACTTTTGTCTGCTCGCCCTTAAAACCTCAATTTAGAGAAAAAAGAAAAGGTAGGAAATGAAGGTTGGTACGTTTGTACGGAAATTCCAGTTATATTTTGTTTACAATATACAATGTATTTCCCACAACTTCATAATTTAGTTAAAAACCACATGATCCACGGTTCATGTGGTTTATTGAATAGTATCCCCGTCTGTATCAGAGATGGTAAATGCAGCAGAAGCTGTTCTAAGGACTTTTACAATACAACTCAGGGCAATGTTAGATGCACCGTGTTAATGGTATAACAGTTGACTTTCGTGGCCACTCTGTTGACAGCCGTTATGCTGTTCCTTAAAATCCATATCTTTTAGCGAAATTTGATTGCTACTTAAATGTGGAAGTTCTTGGCACAGTTAAGAGCCTAAAATATATGCACAAATATGTTAATAAGGGATACGACTGTGCCTCATTACAGTTTGGAAGAGTTTGAGGTGGAGTTGAGGGCAAAGTTTATATAGATGAAATCAATAGCTTTTTGTCCGGTCACTATGTTGGATCTGCGGAAGCTAATTGACGCATGAAAGAGTATCCAATGCATTACCAGTCACGTAATATATTATAGTTCGACTTGAATGTTACTTGCCTCACCGGAAAAATGTAGTCTTTAGGGAAGGAAATATTCAGCAAGCTCTCACAAATCACAGAAGAACAAAATTGACTGCATTCTATGAAATCAATCGAATTAGTTCTTCCGAGTTTCTATATACAGAGACGCCGATACATTATATTTAGGTAGATAAAGAAAAGAAGTCGAAAAACCTCAAAGAGGAAGTAGTAGAGCTTTTGCTACATTATTTTATGTTTTATGTTGAGATGTTCCATTTGAGACTATTGAGCATCATGTTCGAGGTCCCATCAGGATTTGGGTACTGTTGGGAACATTATTTACTGCACATTTTCAGCACATGCAAGACGTATCGCATGAAATTATGGAGAGTGGCGTGAATATTTATTAGAAGTAAAAGAGTGTTAGTCCTCTCAGCAGTTAAGAGAGTTATTTGCCATATCCTATTTGTGGTATGAACGTTCCTACAAATGTATTAGATTTGTGGAATGAATTCAAAATATTTATGTGTGAAGACATTTTAAGAAATTCTTCGGAAAATGATTCATATAACCGTGCTTTATTAGCTATTTAGGA